>JAHLJT010009419.1:24966561-25062529 GCA_031308135.1 Acheta domesticus | reverse complement strand
TTGTTGTGCTCTAAATCAAGACTTGCTCCCCTGGCAGGGTCTACTATCCTCGCTTGGAGTTGTGTAGTGCAATTGTTATTGGTAGAATTGACCAAGAAGGTAATAAGAGCATTGGAAATTGTGTGTTCTATTAATCAAGTGTATCTTTTTTCAGACAGTTCTATTGTTTTGCACTGGTTGGTGAAAAGCAATCATAAATTGGATGCTTTCACTGCGCATAGAGTTTCAAAGATAGTGGCATCCTATCCACTATCTTGTTGGCGCCATGTAAGCTCGAGACAGAATCCCGCTGATCTGCTAACCCGTGGTGTCTCCCCCCAGGTACTGCAACACAGTACCCTCTGGTTTGTAGGACCGCCGTGGCTGAAGCAGCCAGTGTCAATGTGGGCCAAGCCGTTTGTCGATGCTGAGGTAGCGGATAATGGTAAGGTAGATGCTCTCTGTTGTATGTTCACTGCATACCAAACAAGTATGCCCTCGTCAGATGTAGGTGAAAACCAAAATTCATTTGTTCAAGTGCTGCTTAGCAGATATTCAAAATATCACAAATTGATAAGGGTGTTGGCGCTATGCTTAAGATTCATTAACAATATACGGGCTGCAATTGTTGCTCGCATTGACCCTGCTTCGGCTCAGATGCGGAGAAGGGGTTGGTTGTCACCGCTTGAATTGAGAGAAGCCACAGTGGTTATTATAAGGCTCATTCAACAAGACATGTACCCCCTTGAATATAAGGCACTTTCAAAGAAAAGGGATTACCTCCCAAGTCATCGCTCCTTAGCTTGAATCCTTATCTAGACCCTGATAGGCTTTTACGGGTGGGTGGCCGTTTAATGAATTCTCAGGTGGAGAGGTTAAACAAGCATCCTATTATACTTCCGCCTAACCACAAATTTACTGTCCTGTTCTTAGAAATGATACACCTCGCATTTCTACATGCGGGCTTAGCATTGATGATGGGATGTGTGCGCCAGCAGTATTGGATTCCCTCCCTAAGACGGGTAGCAAAGAAAGTAATCAATGCTTGTCTGACTTGCAAGCGTTGGCGCGCAATTCCTCTTGGCCAGATTATGGGTTCATTGCCCCCTAGCCGCGTAAATCCTTCTCGGCCATGGGCTCACACATCCTTAGATTATTGTGGCCCAATTCTGACAAGGCCATCTCTCACGAGATCAAAAATGTCTCAGAAGACTTGGATTGCTGTATTTATATGCCATTCCACGAAAGCTTCGCATTTAGAAATCGTCGAAAATCTATCCTCCTCTCAATTCATTGCGGTCTTTGAACGTTTTGGATCGAGAAGAGGTTATCCTGTGCACATGTACAGTGATAACGCTAGTACATTCAAAAGTGCTAGTCGTATCCCAGCCGAGGCTAATCGCTTTGTTCTTTCCGCTCGGGATTTAGAGGTTATCACCAAATTTTTATCAGTGCAGGGTACCTCCTGGCACTTTTGTTCCACCTACTCTCCGCACCGAAACTCGTTGGCTGAGGCTTGTGTTAAAAGTCTAAAATTCCATTTGCGTCGCGCTTTAGGGCAACAAGTTGTGCCCTTGCTTACATTGTACACTCTCTTGGCCAAAATAGAAGCTTGTTTAAACTCAAGACCGCTTGAAGTCACGTCTACAGATACGGATGTGAATTTGATTTTGACCCCGAATCACTTAGTCTACGGGCACGCGCTTAGTAATTTTCCTATAGATACTGACTCGCCTCTTGTGCAGATAACTCCTGCGCACCAATTCCGCCATTTAAATAACAAATTAGCAATAATTTGGAAATATTGGTCTCGAAACTACCTTCACACCTTGCAACAAAGGGTGAAGTGGAAAAGGGAGTCACCACCATTAGGTGTAAATGATTTAGTACTTTTAATTGAGGAATCTCCGCCCTCTCAATGGAAATTAGGTGTAGTGGAGAAATTGTTCCCTGATCAAGCCGGGGTTGTGCGTACTGTTGAAGTACGAACTAGCCAGGGTAAATTATTGCGACCAGTACAAAAACTATGTGCACTGGCTAGAACCTCCCATGAATAAGCCCCAAACCATTATATTTATCTCTACTCCTTCCCCCTCGGTCGACCAGAGATGCTCAGCTGATTTTTCCTTTCTCTTTGCCGCCTGGTATACAGGCGTGCCATTATTATTTATAGGTCATACTGTGTGGGCCTGCCACTTGGCGTTTTTTTTAATTCCTTGTTGTACTAATTGGTGTATAAGTTTTTGATTAAGCACTGCTACAAATTCTATGTGATTTTGTTACTTCTAGGTTAGGATAATTGTTACGAGGTACTCAGTAATGGTTAGAGGTGATTACAATATGTACGCTAGGCAAACGCCTATGCTTTCGTTTGTTGTATGCCCTCCTCACGTGTTTATAGTAGGAATAGAGTCTCTCAAGATAATGCAGAACTGTGGTGGACTTCTCAGTGCTTGTTGCTGAAAGAAGTGAGTGGGAGACGGACGGTGCCGAACTCGAGCATCGCCATGCGCCCGTCCCCAATAAATGTTAGCACATTTTGGTCGGCGCGGACAAGTTCCTGCGACTTCCGCCCACCTGGGCACTCTTTGGGGTACTTCCCGCTAAATTATGGGAGTTCCATGCTAGACCAGGGTGTCATGGGGGCGCCAATTCCAAAATTCGCGCGTCCCACTTAAAAAAATGGAATGATGACATTAATTAAATCATTGTTTCCCCGCGCCTTGATGCATGTGACAGTTCTTCCGCCGCCCTGCCAGGTTGCAATCAGCTACCCTCGCCGCCGACACCGGTGACGTCACTACATCACCACCGTCACCGCCGCCACCAACACCATCGCGCCGTCGCGCCCGTATCTCTCCCCCCGCCTACGTCCGCCCCCCGCCGCCAGCTAGCCGGCTGCCCGCCCCTCTGCGCCCTGCCCGGGGTCGGAACCCGGGGCAGCGCCAGAACACGAGCGGACAGCGGGCGACACAGCTGGTGGAGTGTGGGCCAAGCGGAAGGAGCTATGGTGGACCGGGAGCATGAAGCATCCACGGCGGTGAAGGGCATTTTTCACGCTTTCTGCATTTGAGACCCTCTACTGGACAGCGGTGTGAGTTGTAGGAGCGGTGGTGCTGTGACAGTGGTGTGGTTCGACAACCCGGCCATGTGTGCCTCGTAACCTTTCAATGTTACATTCATTTGGTTTTTGCTTGCTGTGTTAGTCAGGTAGCATCGCTTGGTCGGTGTCTGCCTTTAATTTTGTGTTCGCAACACTGCAAGAGTTTTGTGAAATTGTAAAAGTTTTTTTTTGTATTCTTTGACACATAGTGCTCGCCAATAATACTTTAAAATCACAGTAAAAGGCGGCACGGATCTGGCGCCTCAACCAAGCGACTATACTGCGATTTTTGTAACTTTGCCCCTGACAGGAATCATCTGTTTCGCTGCCATCCAATCGCGAGCTTATATTTCGCTACAGTGACGTCACTATGGTGACGTTCAAGCTCCCGATTGAATGAAACCGTCAACAGCTGATTCCTGTCAGGAGCACAATTCGGAAAATCGTAGTATAACAACGTCTCAGCTCGACCACGGCCAGCAACTCACTGCGCCACCCTCCGCCCCTCACCGCGTTGATGTCACTTGCCGAACATGGTAAGAAAAGAGGGGTGACGCCAAAGCGGGAGGGAGGGGAAAAAGTGCACAGAGATAGCAAAGCAACAATCTGAAACAATGTCCGAGAAGTTAGCGCAGAGACGAGGGTGCGGACGATCTTCTGTTGCGCTGTTTCATTTCAGGTTCCGAGGAAGCCAACGACTGGAAGTAGAAAACGTGGCATACAGGCCAGAAAATAGAGAAATACTTTAGAAAGAGTTTGGTAGATTAGCATGTCTTCTGACGGCAGGTTTTTGTGGGTTACCCACGTAGTACTAGTTTATGTAATTTATATATGTAATAATTACCTACAAAATAAAAATGTGTCAAAACGCTGTTTTGATAATTTTGAAAGTCAGACGTTTATTCGAAATTGTCCATAAAATGGAATCTAACATCCACTAACGTTCACGAAGTTTCACATTGTTGCAACGCATAATATTTCACAGCATTTCCTTCTTATATCGTCAAAAGCATTTCTGAGCGTAATAAATGATGGAAGTGAAAAAATGTAGAAAATTAAATAAGATATTGAACAGCATTTTTTGAATATCTAACATTTCCAGTACCCTGCTGAAGCAAATTCTTTGGGTAAATGTGTCCCTCATTAACAACTACAGAAAGAGGATAATGAAGAGTGAACAAGCATTCTTAAAAAATAATACTTGAAATTACGGAATACTAATAAACGACGTGAATAATAAGAAAAGATTAAATACAATTCCTGAAGAATAAATTTGTTGAATTCAAAATATGTATTAGATTTTCTCTGATTTGCTTGTCTCTCTAGTTTATTTTCTTTCTAGGAGCTAGTCATCCATGTGCTTATGATTATGATTAACTCTCTGAAAGCAGAGGATAGTAGGACGAAATTGCAATATGTGCTCATACAACTGTTACATATGAATGCCGTCCTTCCATTATGTTACCTTGCACCGAATTGCGCCAATTTCCTCTGCCACTTGCAACGCGCGACCCCGCAACATTCTGTGGAAGCGTCAAAATCACAGACCTTCCTCAAACAAGCACACGGGCCCCGGGTAGGTCGCTGAGCGATTGTTAGGCTCCCCCTAACACCCCTGCCACCAAAACCCTGCGCTGCCCCGCACCACCCCGCCATCACCACAACCCCCCTCACCATCCTCACCGCCCCGCGCCTCGTCCGGTCGCCTCTCGCCGCCCGCCGCCGCCGCCACCGTCGCCACCGCCCTCGCGATTTGCATTTAATGTCGTCCCTTTGCCGCGCTGTTTATTAATTTAGCCGGCAGAGCGCGCGCGCGCCCGACCGGCCGACGGGCCGGCCGGCTGGCGGGCGGGCGGGCGGCGGGCGGCGCGAATGCATTAACGCGCTTAATCAGAGGCCGCCGCCTCGGGAGATTGCTTCTGAATATTGGATCGGCGCGAAGACCCGCCGCCAGTTCGTCCGCTCGCCGCCGCCGCCGCGCCGCCGCGGGCATGCACGCCACCAACCTGCGCCCGACGCGAGTATCGGCCCGCGCCGTTGAAATCGCAATGCTCCTCAACAATGGCGCGTCCTTCGCTCGCCGATTCCTCCGACCTTTGGCGACGTGTCTGAGACGTCGTGCGTCAGCGAGCCCAGTACGAACCCCGCCGCTCACGTCTGAATTGGAGCGAGTTATCGAGTCATGAGAATGAGAGCAGAAGGGCTCTTGCGTGCAGGAAATTGAAATTTGCTTCAATGCTAAGTCAATGGCGGTCTTGGTCCATTGTTGCTTTAGTCCTATGATGATTATTATTTGTGTTTCCAGTTTGTTCGTATGAATCAAACCATGGTTATGTTTTTCCCAATAGGCGTATTTCTTTAAATTTGCTAATGTATTTCTTTCTGGTCAAATCTCATCTCTTTTGTTATAAATATTTGTAAAGAAATAGTCTAGATTTTTAAAACACAACAGATAGAAAATTTCAAAAACATGCGACAGGTTCTAGGAAGGAAGTAATTAAAAAAGACGTATAAATGAAGGAAGTAATTAAAAAAGACTAATAAAATAAAAAACGCATCACCATATTTTAAAACGTGAAAATAATAAAAATATGTTTCTGATGATACGAAAGCGTCATAATTATTGTTAGTTCTAAAAAAATTGATTTTCGCGCAATATACTAACGCACTGTTTTACAAGTAACTATGAAATTGCGTCTTGATTAAATAATCTCAAATAATTTTAAAGATCTAAAAATCATTAAATTACATGGTCAGATTTCATCTAAAGTCCTAAGAATTGGCCAACGCATTTGGTTTGGCCTTGGATTCGAAATCGCGTTTATGTTTTTCGTAAAGCTCTTACAATCACGAATAAAAAATATTTCTGACTTTTGAATTATCAGAACACTAGAAAACATTTAATCTTCATTAAATTAATATTTTTATACCTAATAACTATTTTTTAATCATCATTTCATTGTATTTCGTCATTTTACAACAACAAAACTTGACTATACTACTTGATACTTGAGTGGTGCTTTTCAACACAGTTACAATGTGTCAAGTTAAGTCAACTAATGAATCTCAACGACTCCCTCATCACCAAAAGAATATATTGTTGCCTAAGTTGTTGCAATATGAGGTTGAATTTAATACATATCACTATCACAATATCACAAAAGAAAATCTCAATTCCAGGTAGATGCAAATTTATTTGATCCACGCGCATACCAAAGTTATTAAAACAGGATTATATGTATAATTTAGGACTGGATTTAGTGAATGTGCTGAGATGTTGGGTTCGTAGTTCGGAAGCGTGATATAAAAGTAATTAAAAATAATTATTTTGCAATTTAAGTAACTGGATACAATATATGGGAACACCGGAAATTCAATTATTGGATTCATACGCCTTTAAAGAATTTCAATCAGTCTGCTGACCTGCTTTCGTGAAAACGTGAACGAAATATGAAATGACATGTCGGTCTACAGGGACTGCGATCGTTGGTATATGAAGAGAGAAATTTATTATGACAGAAGTCTTCAATATTGGCCAGACATACCACTGAATAGAAAGAAGTAGTGACTTCATGTTCTGTCTGACTGAATCTACGACTGGCAATTAGTATGCACGTGATTTGAGAAAGTCTCATAATTCTAACTTGCCGTACTCTTATTTGAAAATTATATTTCAAGATGATAATACTGTAGAAAATATAATCTTTGAGAATAGATCTGTAGAGAATAGAATACCAAAATTTAATTCGAATGAATATTAAATTATTGTCAATTCATTATTACTACGGAGAGGTAAGAAACGTTTCAACATCAATGCGGAATGACAATTCAATGATATAACTAGATAGTTTATCTCATTAATGAGACGCTATGCAATCAATGAACGGTATTAGGTATTTAAAAAAATAGAAATGATAATAATTGTAAAGATAAGTTTCACTGAGGTAATTTTTTGAAAGTAATTTAATTTGTAAACCCAAACTCAATGTCTTCCACTGTGTTCTGGATTTTACTGCCAACTGCGAAAATAAAATTCCTGCCAATTCAACAGAGAGGCTAGGCAACTACAGATAGAAAATACGGAGGAAAGTCAGATGGCAATGTTCAATACAATGACATTATTTGATTGACGATACTTGAAACTCCAGAGCAAAGTTATACTCTCTAAAAATGAATCAAATTATTAACGAAAAATGTTATCTTGTTAAAACCAAACATATTTGAAACACTATTGTATTAATGTAATAATTTGAGGAGCTATTGAAATAAGCCGAAACAACAATATTAACCGTCAACTGTTGAAGTTCCATTGAATTAGACTAATTATATTAATTATTTCATTTAACATCGAATTAACAATTGTTTCACGTTAACAGAGGGGTAATAAAGAGAAAAATCGAAGAGTTTATACTTTATAAAATAAACAGAAATTAATATAATTTTTAATTACTTACTGAGAGAATTTTAGGTCCCATATTGCTACATATTTTTCTTGAGCGATATAATGGAACGAAAGAAACGAAGTTAATTAAACAAGAGGCTTGAATGAGCAGTGCACAGCTATGTGGAACGTAACCGCTAGACGTGAGAATAGGATAAACGGCAAGTGTGTGGATAGTGAGGTCAGAGAATCACACGTAAAACGTATGAGACAAGACACCAATCCAGATTCAACGAACAAAGAATATCGGATAGAATGAATGAAGCAGACAGGAAATGAGTGAAGAAGACAAAAATTATCAGTAGAGAGAAACTAATTGGATGATTTAAGAATAAAAGCTAGTCAGAACAAAGGCGGCTAAAGAATGTATAGGATAAAGCTACAACTGTTTTTCGAGTAAACCGAAACGATATTGACTTTATTTTAATTAGAAAATACACTGTTAAATGAAAATGATTTACTAAGTTTAAACGTACATTACCAAGTATAAAAATCTACTACTGGTGAGGTGCGGTCATCGAGACCGATCCGTAACTTCAACTAATTCTAAGAAGCAAACGGCTGCATTTAGATAAGCTAGCCCACGCCCGAACATAGTTTAAAAAGAGATACGAATATACTGTAAACCAAAACTTCCTGCGTTGCACCGGTTGAGAGTACAGTGAGTTTATTTTTCCTCGCCGGTCACTGGGACCGCCAGTTAACCATCAGTTAACGTTCAATAAAAATTATAAAAAAATTGCTTTATTGGGAAGAGCCTACATTTTGCGCAAAGTATTCTAGAGGACATTATGTTTGTTAGGAAGCTGGTTAAAACCCCAAGTATACTTTATAATCAACCGACTCATAAGATCTTTAGGCAGAAATTATAGGCATAATAATAATAATAATAATAATAATAATAATAATAATAACAACAACAATTAGGTCTTATAATAAACTTAATGCATTTTACATACATAAGCTTACCAGAGCGAGTCCCAATGTAAACGCGAGTTTCCAAACTAATCTAAATAAAAATAAACTGAAAACTTATATTTTAAGAACTTAAAATAAGAAAAATATAACGTAAATAAGCATCCAGTGATGAAAAAAAAAATACAGAAAGGAAATAGAAAGAAATGCTGCATTAACAGAGTATATGTGAAGGGAAAATGTTGAGTTTTATCTGAAGGAACGTACATCGGAGCAAAGAAAGTTACAATTTGATTCGAAAATGTAGACAAAGTCGTTTTATGTCCTACATTCACAAAATGAATTTCCGAATGCCTTTCAGCGTCCAGCGCAAACCCAACGACCAGCATTGAATTTCGCCTGAAAGAATCCATCCCCAAGGAGACATCAATATCTCCTCCTACAAGCGCTCGCCGTCGCCGATGACCTTCCATACGTTTACAGCCTTCGCGACAAGAATACGACCAGCAGTCCGAGGTAAAGGAAGCCAGAAACGCGACCTCAGATCCGAAGTGGCTGTATCGGTGGACGGGCAGTAAACCCTGCAGCCGGATCCGAGCGCGAAGCGCCAAATTCCCGCCGGCGCATTCCAAGGTCCCCGCGGGCGTGGGGTAAGTCATAAACGCGCGAAGAGGTGACTTATAAACGACCAATCTGGCCGCTGCGTGGTCGAGGGTGCCACTCCGCGCTGGCCACCCCAGGGGGCGAAGGGAGCGCAGTTACGTGACGAGGACGACAATGTCGCGTTTTCCGCGCGCGCCCGGAGCTTCGCGGACCGCGGCATTGAAATAAAGTGCAGTTCCGGATGCGACGCCAGCGGCTGCCGAGAGAGAGGGCGGGGCGGAGCGGCGCGGGGCAAAGAGGAGCACTGTAGGGCGGGGCAGAAAGGAGCAGCAAGCCGGAACTGAAGTGGATTGGAAAGGCTAGGAGAGGCGAAGCGGGGCGGAGTCGAGTGGGGCGGGTAGAGTAGGTCAGGGCAGAACGGAACTGCGAGGCGGAACTGTAAGTGGAAAGGAAAGGCTAGGCGGGACGGGATGGCGAGGCGGGAAGGAGCGGAGCGGGGAGAGGTGTGGTGGAGTAGAGTGGAGCGGGGGCGATGGCAAGGAGCTAGTTGGAGTAGGATGGCGTTGGTGTAGGTGGTAAGGCGTTTGGAGGTGTAGACCAGGGAAAGAGGGATTGCGGAGGAATTGAGTGAGATGAGGCAGTCGATGTGAGGCCGCGTGGCCAGCGCGGTGTGTAACGGGGCAGAGTGGGGCATTGCGGGGCGCGCTTAGAGATTGAGAGAAGTGGAGTTTGGAGAGTGCGCTGTGGGCGTTGACTGTGAGCCACGGCAAATCTCGCAGTGATGTCTGAGGCACAGTTGGACGAGTATCGATGTCAGCGAATGCTCTGGCGCGGACCAAAAGAGATCACTATGGGCGGAAGAAATGTCAAAACTACACACATTGCAATATGCGAGGAAATGGTGGAGGCTGTGGCAGTGAAAATGCAAGACAAAGAGATAGGTACGAAAGATTGAAAAACATTGTTATGTTTAGGAAAATGTTGGTGGTCGCACAGAATATAACGGGATGATGTGTAAAAAAATAACTGCATCAAGGATTTCACAAGCGCACGGGAAGACAATAAAATGGGTTTTGATGAGCTCGCGACAATATTTTCTCTCAAGATAGTCCGGATGACGATGAGTTGAGGATATCCAATACGGAGCGGACTGAGGATATACACACGGAGATTGGGGATCGAGAAGGTCGGGAAGAGTGGAGAGAGTAGAAAGGACGGCAAAGGAATCGATTGGTTGATTGATTCGTGTTTCCGGGCGCGTTAACTACTTTGGTCATTCGTCCCGTAAGTGTAGTGCGTGTTTTTCTCAGGAGGTGGCGGCGATCTTTTCGCCGCTGGATGGCGAGATCTGGCTCCAACCTACCGACGACTAGCGGGGTTTTCCGCAAGCAGGTATCTCCCACCAGCGGGACACTTCCCTAGCCAGTACAAGCTCTCCTCCCGACCAGTCTCCCAGCATGTTCGGCACTGAAGTCCTTGTTGGTGTGTGAGTGTAAGGGGTGAGGAAAGGACAAGGAAGAGAAAGGAAGGATCGTGCGTGGTCTGAGGTCTGTGGCCTGCTTCTTAGGGTACTGCCCCAACATTCGCGTGGTGTTGAGCGGAGAAACCACGGAAAACTACCGATTAGAGCAGTAGAATTCTCCTCCCAAAGGAATGGGAGGCTGGGCGGCTGACAATGAAGGGAAGGGGGGGATGACGGGCGCGGAAAGGTTAAAGGTGAGGAAGGGCTACAAGAACGCTGAGACTGCCGAAGGCGGTGAGGTCTCCGAGAGCGCGAAGATACCAAGGACAAGGGCGGAGGGAAGTTCGCGTCGGCGGCGAGGACCGCTAACGTCGCCAAGAGCGCAAGGGGCGCGCCGCGCCGGGAGCGCCGCGGGTGTCAGCGCCGGGTCGCCTCGCCTCGCCTCGCGCCGCAACGCCTCGCGCCGCGTCCGCCGGCGCCGGGTGCGGAGGCGAGGACGGCGGCGACGGGGCGCGCGGAATTGGATTTACAGCTTCCCCCCCCCGCGAGGGTACCCGGTCCTCGCGCGAGGACGGAAACGAGAGGGTGGCAGCGGCGGCGGCGGCGGCGAAGTCGACGGAGGGACTTGTTGACAGCGGTTGCGCTACCCGCCGCGGCCCCGCGCCCGCCCCCGCACCAGGAAGCAGTTACTGCGAATACGGCCGGAAATGTTTTGGAAATAACTTTTTATAGCGCGACACAAGGGTCACAGGAAGAGCGGGGTCGCGGCTTTACTACCGGCGGGGCCCGGGGGCGGGGGAGGGGAAGCCGACCCCTTTACGAGCTCCGCCGTCGCGCCAGCTAAGCAGATTTGGGCGACGGCCGTAATTCTTGCGTTGTCCGACAGAGTCCGTCACTGCGTCGGCGCCGCCGCTCCCGCCGCGGCTGGAGTGGGGAAGAAGAGCCTTGGGCGAATCCGAGGAGGAGCCCTAAAAAGAGTTCGTCAGTGTTTTCAATCTGAGGGAAACGTCAAGCGGGACCGCGATGATGGAAGGCGCCGAAAGGGGGCGGGGCCGAACGCGGCGACAAGGGCGACGCGCCACGACCGGGATTCACTTTGGCCTTGGCTTCGTCAGGGCAAGAAAGCAACTGCTACCAAAATCGTCTTCTTTCTTTACGAAATCTTCGGTTTCCTTATTGTTTTCGTTAATACGTAATATGATATTGATGCATTCGAAACTATATAGCAACAACATTAGAGAAATAACAACAATAATAATACCAAAGAGATTGTAACTTTCTCGAATCGAAGATTGTGGATTCGAATCCTGCCTTCGACTTGGATGCTGGCCTGTGTGTTATGACATGGTGAGTCTCTTCGATGACCATTGTATCTTTCAAACCTCCTTCTCCCAATCCCTTCATATATACCGTCCCCCATAATCCACTTTGTGTAACTGAGATGAGTATACATTGTCCCTCGTTACTAAAGACAACTGGTCGGCGTGGACAGTGTCACATCCTGTAGATTAAATGTGTTGAAGGGCGACAGAAGACAGCTACCTGCGTCTGAAATTAGGAAATAGCAACTACACCTCACGTTCCGTGACGGAAAGGGGAAATAGTGGGATTAGCGATCGACTTAAGATTCAGATGTAATATCAATCGAATAATAATAATAATAATAATAAAAATAATAATAAATTAGTTTATTTTTCTTCACGTCAATCTCACAATCTGATTTATTGTATAGTACCTAATCATTTAGTACTCGCACATGTTTTTTTGCAAACAATATTTTGATGCACATTTGAATAACATTCATTCAATTCGCCGATTTGATTTGCATGATATGATTGATTTTCGTCGTAGAACAGTAAAAACTATATGTGACATTAGGGTAAAAAGGACAATACCGATTCAAATATGGAAGAAGTACCAATATTTTGGGAACAAAACAATTTTGTCATTTCATTAGAGAATAAACACAACATTTATCAAAAACTAATTGAACGTTTAAATGGATTGGACACACAAACACATTGTACGTTAATAATTGGCCCAAAACAATTTGAAACTTTATTTATCTTTTATTAAAGTTAATTTCACACAAAATGATAATTTAGCTGAAACTGTACTTAATGCAAGGGAAATAGAACTGCAGAAGTGATGCAGTTAACATTTAATGAGTACCAAACTGCGAAGCAGACCTAGAGGAAAAGCGAGAGATACGCAGGGTTGACAGGCAGCGAGAGGAAATAGAGTGATGCAGCGCACGAAACGCATCTGGCAATCGGGGGAGGCAGAGATATCTTCCCAGCGCGCCAAACGGAGCGCGAATGCCATTGTGAGCAGATGAATGCTGCGTTCATCCACCAGATATCAGTCCAAATACACTCGCTACGGCAGGGCACCGCGATTCGCTGCTACATTTCCATTGTAGTATGTCTCTGCACTAGTTTCATTCCTGCCCTCCCTGCGAGCTCTGATGAACGGGGCGGGGCGGGGTGTACCAGATAGAGTGGTTAACATAAAGTCACAGCGTGCTGTAGTGATGAGAGCGGAGAGAAATGAGCGATATAATGGAACGAAAGAAACGAAGTTAATTAAACGAGAGGCTTGGATGAGCAGTGCTCAGCTATGTGGAACGTAACCGCTAGACGTGAGAATAGAATAAACGGCAAGTGTGTGGATAGTGAGGTCAAAGAATCACACGTAAAACGTATGAGACAAGACACCAATACAGATTCAATGAACAAAGAATAGCGGATAGAATGAATGAAGCAGACAACAAATGAATGAAGAAGACAAACATTATCAGTTGAGGGAAACTAATTGGATGATTGAAGAATAAATGCTAGTCAGAACAAAGACGGCTAAAGAATGTATAGGATAAAGCTACAACTCTTTTTCGAGTAAACCGAAGCCCAACATACGACGATGTGGAGCGAAATAAGCCAGAGGAATGCGTTTTAGAAGGCAGATAACCGTCGCAAAGGCAGCGCACGTCGCCAAAAACGGGGGAGTGGGGGGGTTGGCGGCGGGGCGTGGGAAGCACGAACAACAAGAGGGAGGACACGGAGGCGGGGGCGGGGCGACACTTTGTGCGTGGCGCCGCCTCATCAGAGCCGCGCCAGCGCGGATTAATGAAGATAGGAGGCGGCGGGGGCGGCGGCGGGTGCAGCGCCGGCTTTGTAGCGGAAAAAATTGTCAATTACGGCCTAACCCGGGACGATTTGCAGCGCCGCTCGGGGCCGCCGCCGCCGCCGCCGGGGGCGCTAATGGCCGTGGACAAACGCGCGACGCCCGCCGCGCGCCGGAGAGGGGGGGGGGGACAACCGCTCGCTCGCGCGCGACGGTGAAACGCTGGGCGTGAGGGCGGGGAGGAGAATGGTGTGGAGGGAGATGGAATGCTGATGGGACGTGGTGTGACTGGGCAGATAGGGGACACCAGTGTGAACAGAATGGGACGGGGATGAACGAAGAGAATGCATTGACTGAACGGGGTGCGAATGGTGTGGGTAAGAGAAGGTAGGCAAGTGAAAGGAACGGACGGGCACATGACGAGCTGGAAAAGAATGGGACGGAGAGGGGTGATTAGGACGCACAGACTGAAAGGGGACGAAAAGCGAACATGATGAATGGTCTGGTTGGGATGGGGAGTCACTGGATTGGGCTGGGCTGGGTTGGGAACGGGCGGTATTGAGGCTGGACGGGACCGGGGTGGTGAACGAGGCTGAACGGGAAGGGGAGAGCCGGAGACGCGAAGGAGACGTATCAACCGCGGGGACGACGCTGGGACGAGACGGGGCCGGGGCGGAACAGGGACGAAGGCGGGCCCAGGTGGGGACGGAACCGGGCGAGGTGGTGCACGGCGAAACAGGACGGAGCGGTGAGGTGACGGTGGGAGCCGTAACTGCGAAGGATAAGTGCTAACCGCAGGGTCGGGACGGGGCGGGGGTGGCGCGAGAGTGGTGTCCCACGAAGGGAAAGAGCCGGGCGGGGGTGCGGCGGGGGATTTTTAAATAAAGGCAAAACGAGCGCAGCGCGCACGCATCCACCGGCCCGACCCGTGCAGCACTGCGCTAGCCCGCACCCGGCGGGGGAAAAACGGAGCTGTTATTACAAGGCCACTTCGATGTGGAAATATGCACCGCCACTTCATGGGGCCGGCCAGGTACGCTCTTAATTACTGCCCAATAAAAAGTGCACAGCTATTGGAAATTCGCGAAATTTACTGCCAAAGGAAAAGCGGAGCGGGGCGGAGGTGGGGAGGAGGAGGCGGCGCCGGTGTTTAGCTGTAACTTACGCGCCGCCTAATCCGGCGGTGGCGGGAGGGCGGCACGTTTTCGCTCTTGCGGCGGGGGGGGGAGGGCGGGGGAAGATGGCGGAGTCGGGGGGGGGCGGCACGTCGCGGCAACGCGCCAAATACTCCCCTCCCCTTCGCGACGGCGTCCGCCGGTTCACCCGAAGCCTCATTAAAATGAAGCGAGCGAACCTTTGGGCGGGGATGGTAAAGGGTGACTTTTTCCCGTCCTGCAGTTCCGCGCGAACACTTGCTGCCCTCATGTCGCGCCTATACCCCGTTCTCTGAACGTCATTACCTTCGCACTTTGTCCTTTAGAGTGTTATCGTTCTTCAATAAATTCTCTTCGGTTTTCACTTCTATCTTCTGTCCCAGCCATGGCTTCACATCTGTTGATTTGCAATAAACATTTCTGTCAGCAACTTCCTTCGTTTCCTTCCAATTTATTATAAAATACTTCAAATTGAGATGTAATATCGGCTTCACTCTTCGTATTTGCATATTTATAGTGCCAAAATAATATCTGTTCATATTCGCTAGTCATCATTGCTGTGAAGTTTAAATGTTATACTAGCCTTGTAAATCTTTTCCTGATACGATAGAACAAAAGTCATTTACATACATTTTCTTACACTCTTAAACTTCTCCATTAGATTCTGCTAGGATTATACGGTTTCTTCCTCCACTTGTTCTGATTTCTATCACGCTATTTCAATTGTGATCCCATTCAATTTCTTGCTTAGCTTTTCTGTTACTTTACTTTTTATTCCCTTCGCTTCCTGACATCCTCCTCGGTGAAACTGCCTTAATTTTCATCTGTTTTACGTCTGCCTTGTCTTCTCATCTTCATCTGTTCATTTTCCATATCATACCAGTTTATTACACTGTTACCATTTCTTTCTAGGATTCACTCATACCCGTCTTCACTTCTTTCTGTCATTGAGTAGGGTTTTCGCATTTGCACACATGGGCTACTGATGCGCCTCCCAAGTCAACACGTCCGATTGGAGTCTGTTCCGTCCGCGAGCCACCCAACTGCCCATCCCGCCTCCCTCCCCCGCCAACTCTCTCTCACGTCAGTGTGGTCTCCTTTCCGGACGGCACAGTTCAATTAATCCACGCGCTGTTCCAAAAATCCGCCTGCCTTTGACAAGGCGCCGCCTCTCTCTGACCTCGCCCCCGCGTCGCGCTCGCGGGCCGTTAGGGGCGCTGGGATCGCCCGCCTAAAAGCCTGCCCGGCGGAGCCCGGAGGGCCATGGACAGGGGAGGGGGAAAGGGGTCGGCAGCGAGCAGATTAGAAGAACGCGGCCCAAATACGTGCGACCGGCAATAACGGAAACGATACGCGCTTTGCATAGCCGCTTCCGCGCGAATTTTTTTAATTAGAAGAATTTCAATGTACGGTTCCAGCCCGCTTCGGGGATAACGAGATTAATTTTGAGATGATGTAGCCGATAGGAGCTTCGAAATGGAGTAGTTAAGGTAAATAAAATTAATGATGGGTTGCCGTGTTGGTAACGTTTTCGTTTTATTTCGCGCGCACCTTCCTAGAAAAGGAGCAACGAGCTTGTGTCTCAATTTGGTAGAATACGGGTGCAATAAAAATAATAGTTACATTGCGTGGGTTTTTGCAAACTTTAGCTAACAGCTTGCACCGTGGTGCGAGGTGAGAAAAATTCACGATCCAATTTTACATACGATGTTTTTCTTTGTGCTCCTGTAATATCGTAAAACGAAAATGGACATTTTCCATTTGTAGACAAATTTAATACTATGTACTGTAAGGCAGACAGCAAAAAATATTGGATGATTTACGGAAAAAGATTTTTAAGATCATTACAATTCATGTTCATGGGAATTAATTGCAATTTCAAGTCAACATCTAGCCAGTTTTCAATGTAATTTGAAATTACAATAATCCGATAAGTACTTAATAATAATATAATAATAATACAATAATATAATAATACAATAAAATAATAATAATATATTGCTTCAGGTGCAAATTCATCTTTCATATTCTCGAACAACTTGTATTCGCTGCATTAATGAGTGACCAACAATCATATTGATTCTGCGAACTGTTCTGTGAAACACATCAATGAATCACATTACTCTCCAGCCGGAAATCTGCGGTTTTCGTACGTTGCATCCATTGAAACCGATTGATTCAAATGGGCTCTCAGCAGATACAGGTGAGTGATATTACTCATGGATATGAATTTAATGGAAGCGAAATTTTGAATGTGTACCAGCAGTCACCCGAACATTTGTAAACAAATTGACACTTGCATCATTAATTCAAGCTCTAATACGATGTAAAATTTCATTACATTCAAAGAGTTCTTGACGTGCATAAAAATACGAATCAGCTCCAGCTGCAGAAAAAAAGTAGATGAAGGGCTCAACATTTGCTGAAATGCTGCCAGATTTTCGTAACATTATCTGAATTTTCTTCATGGAAAATCTTTCAATAGTGCTCTAAATGCAAATCAGTAAAGTGAAAATTGCTTTAGGCAAAAATGAGTTGCAGAAATATATTTTTGGTGGATTATGGAATATTTATAAAATGCGTGGGGATTTATTTCTGTGTCCACGCTGACAAAGTAAAATCACCCTATCCTCATTCAGAATTTCAACTCGCAATCTTCGTTCGTGACCGCACTGATTGCGTCATTTGATTCCGAAATGCGTTCATCTTTTTTCTTCTACTTCTCATTTTCTTCTTCTTCTTCTTCTTGATTATCTTCGTTTTCATCTGTAAAACAGCGGCAAGTAATAGAAAAGTAAAGTGGAGCATGCTGTTTTTTCTCGTCAAGTGTGAAATGAAAAATGATGTTTCAGATGTTGATACGTGATGATACGCTTTTTCCTTTTACTTTCCGCAAGATAAGATACAGAAACACATATATTTAAACCTACAACCCATGCAGAGTTTGCTTACCACAGCAATCACCTTATGTATTTAGACCAATGTTGTGGACAAAAGCACCAAGTTCAGAACCCTTTTCACGTGTCCGACCCTCAAGCGTACAAGCCAGCTTGCTCAAATTCCACTTACGTAATCAAGAAGAAGGTTTTCTCAGGGTTCTCCGACTTTCCTTTCGCTTTCATTCTATCAATGCTTCAGTATTATCCAAGTCACATTTATCACTCATCATTGAATGAGCAAACTGACATACCCTTCCATGACCCATTGTTTAGTGTTCTCCACCAGCACTCGTCTGGAACTGGCTAGATGAAATCATGGAAACGACGGCTCAGGGCAGCCGATTGAAACTTCTCACCCCTGTAGTGATAGGTTTCAACCTAATTACTCAGCTGATGTCGAAAATTCATGGATCTTAAGGACTCGAGAGTAGAACCTCCCGATTCAATTGTTGACTGGCAACAATATACGATGCTGCAGACGATATTTAGTGTACATTGTCAGCCACAACAGCCGTACATATTATTTTTTAAAAAATATTTAATGTTAGAAATAACATGACACAAGACGGCTTTCTTACGTGTCCCGGGGAGGCTTTGTGGTCTCATTTACTTTATTATAATTCACGTCTCATTTACTTTATTATAATTCTCATTCTTACGTCTCATTTACTTTATTATAATTCACAGTGATTCTGGAACTCAAGAAAACGTCCGCAGATTATAATTCTTACCCATACGTCACATACAAATTTTAGTGTTCTTTGTGGGAAATAAATTTTAAAAATCAATAATTAGCCTTTCTTGTTGTATCTGGGATGCACTGTTTGCAATGGTTAACAATGATATTATATTATAAGACAGCTCCAAGAAATCCTTCCAAGAAAACCGCTTTCCCCACCTCAAATTCTACATGGAACAACCGAGATTTGAACACCAAAACCCATAGGTGGAAGACGACCGATGTGCCGGGTGCACAACGACTTGCCCGTCGCTTCACGAGCTGTGGAACGTCAACGCGCAGCAGTTGCAGCCTCGTCGCAGTCCACCGCAGCCACTCCCTGCCACTCGCATCTCCGCCCCAACTCCCTGCGCATGCGCACAACACATTCCACTCTAATTATCCCGCGCGCCTCCACGCCGAAATTTACGGTCCAATACGCGGAGTACGATCCATCAGATTTAATCCTCTAACGTCCCTTGTTACATATATCTAACAAAATTTCTGGTCAACTCATATTGGCATCTTTTGCACTAATTTGCAATGCTACTTCTTCAATAGACGGAGACATCCTAAATGAAATATTGGCATTTTTTTCCATTCCTGATTGCCAGATGTTGATTTAGTCATGATCGCAGCCGTGAAAGCATAGTACAGTCCTGGGCAGGGCGTATTAATGACATGCGTCGGTCTAATCTTCCTCTAAAACTGTGATTACCTGTCAAATGCCTTTGGTTAAGTCGGAGGGAAGGACCGATGTAAAGCAAACGGTGGTTGGTTTGCACCAAAGTTGACGGAGCATATGCAGCTAAGGTCTAACGGTTTTGCTACTTCTTATAGAAAAAAATGCTTATATAACCGCCGTTTGGCGCTTCGGAGCACTCCAGTAAAATATTTTAGCAACATAACAATGATTTATCCCAGATTTGAACACTAAATCCCATAGGTGGAAGACGACCGGTCTGCCGAGTGCACAACGGCCCGCCCCTCGCTTCAAGAGCTGCGGATCGTCAGCGCGTAGCGGTCGGAGCCTCATCACGGTTCACCGCAGTCACTCGGCATCGGCAGCAATCTCCACCCCGACTCTCCACGCATGCGCACAACACATTCCTCTCTAATTATCCCGCGCGCCTCCACGCCGAAATTTACACGCGAAATACGATCCATCAAACTTAATATTACCTATAAACTGCGTAACCAAACAAACACGCGCGGCTAAACGCCCGGCCGGTCGCCGCCTCCACCGCCCCGCCGCGCCCGCTCCTCCTTCATTTGAATGTGATTTACATCGTCGGCGCTTGCACCGCCACACCAGATTTTTATGCGCTGTTATACATTAGACCGCCGGCGCCGGACATATTTCTACTTTCCGCTCGGTTATTAAAAAAAGAAATAAAAACAAACATTCGTATACTAGGCGCGGCGACGCCCGGTGCCCGGTCCTTTAATTTCGAAAATAGCCACCCACCCACACCACACACACACGCACGCGGATACATACACACACACACACACCGACACACTACCCTGGAGTGAAACCACCCTACGTCTCCGTCCCCCTCCCTGCCACCCGGTATTTTTTCTTCTGTTCAAGCTCTCACAGAAATTGATGCGCCAAATTTACTTTTTAATTAACAAAAATATTATGAAAAGATGTTCTTCTTTCTTTTAATTTCACTCACAACTCTAAAACACACACGCGTTAGTCGCGTGGAAGAATAGGGGATAAAACGAGCCTACCGCTATATTTCAGGGAGCCATAAAGCTGGTTTAATTAAAACTACCGACCGCCGCGACGCGGCGCTAGTGTCGGGGCTCGCGCGGCGGTGGCGGAGGGGGCGGCGGCCGCGACGGACGGCCTCCGGCAGCGTTAGCGACGACTTACTGCCGACGGAGGGGGCGGAGGCGGCCGCGAGGGGGCGGTGGGAGGGCAAGGAATCGCCTCCAACAGTGCTGCTCAGAGCGCGAACGAAAAAGAGGTCAGAGAACGCGTGCAAAGCGTTTTTTGGTCCGATTACGAATGCACGTTTAATGCACCTAATTGTAGGAATTAGGCATTGTAAAATTGAAATGATTATTATATATATAAATTCATACATAAAGCTTCAATCAGATTATGGACAACAAAATTTACTGATGTATCAGACATTAAATAAGATGTGTACTATGACTGATACAATAAAATTTAGTTGTCTATAATCTGATTAAAACTTTATGTATGAACTCAAAGAAATTATTGTTACACTTATATTAACAGCACGAAAACGTGTACGGTGAACAAAAACTTCCTTCTTAATCGATGTATGTTGTACAAATAAGAAACAACGCCTCCTCTCCCGGTCTTACAGTATCCAGATAGCAAAAGTAGTGACAGAATTAATGGGACAGACATACGGTTAAGAGAAAACACATCAGATAATAAATTTAGTAATTGAACATTGCATACACATGAGTCGTAAGCGTACATTATAGATAAATGTAATGTAATGTAAATATAATGTAAAACGTATGTTATCAAATTGATGAAGTGGTTTGGGTTGCAATGACACCTTCCATACGTCTGAATGTCGGTGTAAATGAGTCGTCTTTACAGCGCATTGAGCACGAACGACAGCGGTGTGTAGGTGTAGTGACGTAGAGTGTGGTGTTGATTGATTATTTGGTGTTTCCGGGCGTGGCAACGGCTATGATCATTAGTCCCGTAAGTACGCTTTTCAAATCTCGCGAGTTGGCACCATCCTGCTGGCTGGTGAGATCCGACCTAAACATTGGTTTGCCTGTCTTTCCCGTCCAGGTATCTCCTTCAACGGGACACCGTTCCATCCGGAATAAGCTCTAAGCTTCCGGCTATTCTTCCGACAGTGTCGTGCGTGTAACTGTATGTATGTGTAAGTAAGGGATGAGAATAGAACAAGGAAGAGGAAGAAAAGATAGCGCGAGGTCCGTGACCCATTTGTTAGGGTACTGCTCCGGCATTCGCCTGGCGCTAATCGGAGGACCCTCAGAAAACATCGATCAAGGCAGCCGGTCGCTAGAATTCTCCTACAAACGGCACCTGAATTCGACTTAACAATGTAGCTAGTGTCGATAACCCTGTCTCCGTCAGAACTCGAATCCTAGCACCTCCTCGACAGAGACATTGCAGTGACATTAGTTGATGCCATGCGCCACCTAAGCCAGTGGGGGTAGTGTTCAACACGAGATTTAGTTCGGATAACGCTCCGACATGTGCCAAAGATTAGGGATATATCGCCGCATACCGTCCCTTCTCCACGTTCTGAAATAGGGTCGCGCAGTTTCGTATTAAATGCACAGAGTGCTCGGTGGTAGATATCCGCGACCGACTGGCAGCGGATGTTGTGCGGCCGTTTGTGAATCACACAACCGGCTTTGCGTCAGCTTCTCTGCGCTTGGAAATAGTCCAGTATTCGGTAAAAACTGAGCCGTACACAATTTTCTGGATGAAAATGGTGTTTTCTGAATTATAATTGCATTATCGATTTTTTTAATTTTGTTTACGACTATAAAGGAAATGGTGCTTTGTCTTTTGTTCCAGACAAGCTCAATGCACTCCTCTCAATATTTTTTAATACCTTACGTCTGTGCGAGGAACACGAAAATCGTTTTTAATATATATATAATAGCAACAAATACAAATATCATAAATATATCTGTGCAAATCTACTTAAATTTTGACAACTTTTTCCTTGAGAAGAACTTCTACAACTCTAAAACATGAAGAGAAAGTTAAAAGCATTATAATTTACGTATCCGCATGCAGTGATTAAAATTAAAGGTATGACATAATCTCGGCAATGTGTCACGTAGCAACAAACATCGTACACAACTGCGAGTTTGGTAGGCCAATTGTATTTCTCTAAAGCGAAGCCTAGAGAAAATAACATTTTAGAGAAAATAATATCGTCACAATATAACACTGACATTCACTCACTGAATTACACTGACATTCTAAAGAAAATAATGTCACAAAAATGGCGTCACGTTTTCATCATCCACTGTTCTGCCTCTGCTTACCACACAGAAGAAGCGGGCAATTTCGCCCTCACCGCTACGTCGTCACACAAGCCAATGGGGTCCATTGTCGCCTGGCAGGCGCATTTTCCTCGGAGACGCCACGCCACGCCGCCCTCTAGCGGGAGACCTGTCGCCGCCACTCACGATCAGGGCGCGGACGCCGTCCGGCGCGACGGGGCCTCTGGGGGAGCGGGCAGGGAGGGGGGGGGGTCGAAAACGCCAAGTTTGTCCAGCGCGCTCTGGCGGGCGCTTCTCTAATTAGCGCAGGGACGGCTAATTGCGCGCCCACATCAAATGTGGGCGGGACGCGCCGAGCGGACGCCCGGCCGGTGGGTGGACGGGTGGGCGGAGCGGTCAGGGTGGGGCTGGCCGGGCGGGGCGGTCAGGTCGGGGAGGACAGAGCGGCGGCGGTGCGTGGCGGGGCTGAGGTGAGGTGGAGAGGAGCGGAGGTGGGGCGGGATGGAGCGGTGAGGAGCAGGGCGAGGCGAGGCGTGGCGGGGCGTGGCGTGGCGGGAGCGGGGCGGGGTGGGGTGGGGTGGGGCGGGGCGGAACGGGGCGGGGCAGAGCAAAGGGAAGGGGACGGGGCGGGGAAGGCGAGGTGAGGCAGGGTGGGATGGAGTGTGGTGAGACGGGCCGCGGCGGGGCAGCACAAGGGGGGGCCGAGCAGGCTGGGGGCGGTAGAGCTGGCGGGCAGCCGGCCAGCGGTTGGGCGGACGTCTCGGCTTTGTGCGGTAAATTGAGTCGCAGGTAATCAGCCGAGGGTGCGGTCGTGGCCGTCAAACTTTTCTAGTTACCGCGGCGGCCGCCGCGAGCGCGGACGCATGCAGATCGCGCGGCGCGGGGCGGCACGCGGACACCAATTAGCCACGGTCCGCGGGAGAAGAGGGCGCAACCACCCTGCGACGCGGCGGCCATAATAACATGTCCCATCCTAATGCAGTACCGTTGCTAATGACGCGGAGGTGGCCTGAAAGTTACGATATATGAATTTACGACCGATAATTCACACAAATCTGTAGTCACGGGGTAAAAGTTCTTAAGTTCTTAAGTTTGGAGGAACAAGGGTTACATTATTGAGCCAACGCTTTTTCCTACGCTCAACGCTATTTCCCAACTCTTTTTTTGTAGTTAAAGAGGCAACATTTTAATTCAGTCGTTTTACTACACTAAAATATAGATAGTTATCTTGTAGTTTCAGTATTTTACCCAATTTCGCCAAAAATTGACTCATGAACTTATACGCCGTGACTACATAAATTAAGCGAGAAATATGACAATTAAAAAAAGCACCAGATAGTTACAATTATAAAGCTTACTGTAGCTTTGAGAAGAAACATACTGCAAGTTACTTGCCTATAATTTCACGGTAACAAGAAGTTAAATTTTTCATACAGTTAATAATTGTGTATAGTGTAAAGTGTTTATGAGATACTGTGATATATTTGCGTATACACACTGTAGGAATGCGACGAATGGCGGCAAGGTGAGTTGAAACACGCTGGGATTCGCGTAGAGAGAGCGCCCTGTAACATAATAGTGGCACTAGAGGTGACCTAGAGGGTCGCTAGTGAGTTATTAGGAGAGTGTAGCAGAGATGGACGTTGGCCTAAGAGTGTTCATATCTGTGAAAACTTAACAGTGAGTAATATCAATGCGAATCCTCAACAAGTGTCAGTATTATTGAGTGATGATAATTGCAGAGACAAAAAGGGAACATGAGGGTGACACTGAACTTTAATGCGAGTAATTAGATATACGTTTGTAGCCGATTCGAATGGTAAACGGTCGCCACGTGGTAAAATGCATCGAACGGGTTTGCACTTACGAGACGATATCTTCCCGCGTGCGATAGATAAAACGGCTGTTGTCAAAGAATACAAAAAAACTTTAACAATTTCACAAAACTCTTGCAGTGTTGCGAAACACAAAATTGAAGGCACACACTGACCAAGCGATGCTACCTGACTAACACAGCAAGCAAAAACCAAATGAATGTAACATTGAAAGGTTACGAGGCACACATGGCTGGGTTGTCGAACCACACCACTGTCACAGCACCACCGCTCCTACAAATCACACCGCTGTCCAGTAGAGGGTCTCACATGCAGAAAGCGTGAAAAATGCCCTTCACCGCCGTGGATGCTTCATGCTCCCGGTCCACCATAGCTCCTTCCGCTTGGCCCACACTCCACCAGCTGTGTCGCCCGCTGTCCGCGCGTGTTCTGGCGCTGCCCCGGGTTCCGACCCCGGGCAGGGCGCAGAGGGGCGGGCAGCCGGCTAGCTGGCGGCGGGGGGCGGACGTAGGCGGGGGGAGAGATACGGGCGCGACGGCGCGATGGTGTTGGTGGCGGCGGTGACGGTGGTGATGTAGTGACGTCACCGGTGTCGGCGGCGAGGGTAGCTGATTGCAACCTGGCAGAGCGGCGGAAGAACTGTCACATGCATCAAGGCGCGGGGGAAACAATGATTTAATTAATGTCTTCATTCCATTTCATTGATTGATGGATTGATTGATTGATTGATGATCGATTGATTTTTTTTAAGTGGGACGCGCGAATTTTGGAATTGGCGCCCCCATGACACCCTGGTCTAGCATGGAACTCCCATAATTTAGCGGGAAGTACCCCAAAGAGTGCCCAGGTGGGCGGAAGTCGCAGGAACTTGTCCGCGCCGAGCAAAATGTGCTAACAGCTGTCAAGAACTGTACTAAATTATAATAATATGCAATCGGCGCGTCTAATAATAACCAGTGATAAACAATGAATTACTGTAAATACGAACCATCTTGATATGGGACATGGTATATGTAATTCATAACAGGAAGACACAGTGCTGAATGCATGTGTAGCTTGAAGGCATCTTTAGAAGCTGTGCTTGTCGGACAGCGTGAAGCAATGTCTACACGAATAACAGACAAGGAACCGTCAACGACCGGCCGATTTCAGTGTGGAAAGTAATTGTTGCGGCTGGCGGCTAAACTCGCATTTTTGTGAGATGGCGCAAGGAGAAGCGGTCATCTTGCCATCTGTGGTCTTCGTGTTCCGAGCTTTCCCGAGTGGAGGCGGGCGCACCTGAGGAACCTCACGAGAACTACAGGCGCTAGAATCAGATGAGTGGAAGCGGGGAGCGTTCGTGCGTACAGAACAATGCTTTAGGATGGGATGAGAGTAACAGAGATGAAGTAAAGGTTGTATTGGTAACTAAACACAAGAGTTTTGAGAAACGTGATGAGATTTATTTGAGTTTTTTGCTTGTCGGGTTGAGAAATTTCGCCCTATTCATGTTAGTGAATAATTCATGCAATTTCCATTTAGAACCACATTTTAGTATTTTTCATGTTCAATGTGCTTGTTTTCGTTTTTTGGTTGTTGTAATACAATTTATTTTTGTCAGTGTATTTACTTGTTATGTGTCTGTTTTTCCCTTGTACATATAAGGAACCCAAGGTACTCCCGAGGTGTTAAGATAGAGGGGACAAGAGAGGAAAAAGAGGGGGGAAGGTTTACTGAACAAAAATTAGGAAGAGTGTAACGATATCCGATGGTAGCGTCGGTGATAACGAAACCCACGAATTCCAGTACGGGCGCGGCTTGACAATCTGGCAAAAGAAAATAATAACGTTACGGATATTAAAATTCGTGACGAAAACAGATATCATCACCTGTGTGTAGTCACAGTATGTGAATATCACAGGCTCTTTTTTTCATCAGTTTTGCCTCATTTTCTGCATCATTATTTTAGAAAACTACTTCTCTGACTACCCCAAGAGTATTTCAGAGGAATCTAATTTACCAAAAATATTTATGTTCAATAACACAGGCACACAAAACAAAAGTTGTCAGACCAAAGACTTGCCACATGCTTAAATAGAGACTATTTAAGTTCTCGCATTGAACCCGAATATGAAGCCCACGTTAAATCCAATAGTGATCGCTAATGACCTAGTTGTTGATGCGACAAATAACAAAAAATATCTCCAGAGCGTAAATTAATTATAATATTATCGTTCAATATCTCCAGGAAGATCCGTTCTGGTGGTTCGTAAATGACCTTTGTTTCAGGGGCTAACTAGACTACTCAAAGCGTTGAAGACACTCATGTGATGCACGTTGCATAACCAATCATCATCCTAACAAACAACATAGCAGGAATATGATGTTTATATGAACATACTTGTATAGTAAAAAGTATTGCAAATGTAATAGTTGGAGTAAAGTAGTAAATTGGATGTGTGGTATAGGTTGAGGGAAGTGTCTGCGAAAATTAAATACAAATTAAAGTCTGATTAGGTGTTTGTTTTCACAAAATGTTAATAAAATTTTATTTTCGTAATCGAAACCGGAAGTGTTTCACTTCCATTCACCTATCATAGCTTCGCTATATAACATTTCATTATGTATTATGTCCTCCAAAATGAGTAACTGGGTACAACCAGTGTGAACATACATATGTGTCATTTGTCCAAATATCACAAGATGACAATACCAATGGCGGCGAAATCAATATCACGGGGAGAGCCAGCAAATATCTGTGCATGAGGCATCCGAAAACATTACAAGTCAATCAAAATCGGCAAAAAATTAGTTTATTAAAGACAAGGCGAGAGGCGCACACGAGATGAAATGGTTGAAAGGCAACGATATACAAAACCTGAGAAGACAAGATGGATGTGCAGTGACGTTTTCGTAGTCTTCGTCATGGTTACATGAGGGTGGCACACACTACTTCACAAACGGAATGACAGGCTAATGGACGACTTAAAGACACGATGAATTTGGCACGGACAAAATATGATCTCACTTTGAAGGGCGACTTCAGCACCTAGGAATGGACAAGACAACGCAGAAGCGCAAAGGAAAGGAATACAGAAAAACAATGGGAGATGACAAGAATGACACCTGGGTATGTACCAGGCAAGGCAGAAGCGGAACGAAAAGGAACGGATAAAAGACAGAGCAGCATTAAAGGCAACGCCAAGACGACGGGCGCAAACGGTAGCCCCAGCCGCAGCGTCTAGGTTAATCCAGCGCGACGAGACGGTGAGGATTACGACGTCGCGGGCGCCGCCCCCCTCCCCCAATCCCCACGCGCCTTCGGGCCGGCTGCTTCCGCCTGCGCGCACACACACAAAAAGCCCCCAGCGCCGCACTTCCGGTGGGTAATCACGCCGCGGTAAGCAATTGCACCTGCCCTCTCCCCCCACCCGCAGGCGCAGGCACCGCCGCCGCCGCCGCCGCCGCCGCCGCCGCCGCGCTCATGGCCCGAAAAATTCAATTTCCCGCAGATATCCATTACAGAGGCTTCTGGCGGGGCGGGGCCTGGCCTCCGCCGACTCGCGCGCCGCCCCGCGACGAACGCCGGTATTAACGAGCGCGACGCTCCCGCACCACTGCCATCCGTCACTCCGCCGTCCTCCCTCCTACGGCCCCCTTCAGTTTCCATGGGTCGCTTCCCGCGCCAGGAAATATTGAAGGGAAATGAAAATTTAACGAAGCTAATTCGAGTCGCAGAAAAATAAAACGAAATATATAATATATATAAAGACGCGCGCCGCTGCGACCCGAGAAGACGCTCAGACTGGCGTAATTTTCTTCAGGTTGAGATCCTGGGGCCGTCTCTGACGAAAGCGACCTTTCTGAAGGCGTTGGTGGTGAGGACGGCAAGCTATTTGGGTGATGGAGGAGATGGAGGAAGGTAAGAACGATGGCAATGGTGGTGTCGTCGGCGCTAGTTATGGTGACGAAGTACGAAGGGTTACGGCTAAAATGAAGAGGTGGCAGAATCGGTGATAGTTACAGCAGCACGGACTGAAAGTAGTAATAGGAATGACGATGTTTCCTGCTGTAATATCTGTAATGGTTTTGTGAAGACCAGCTGTTCTGATTTCTGACGTTGTCTGTGTCGTTGACTAACAGTGCTGGTGTTGGTGATAGTGGTGTTGGAGGTAGAAGTCATGATGTATGTTGTAAGGCTGGTGATCGTAGGGGCGGTGGGAATAAGAGAAGGTGACACTAGAAGTTGAGGTAAAGTTGGAGATAAAGGCAAAGGTAGCGAGCAAACGGGGTGAATAAGGAGGTAGAGGTAAAGGAGTTCTCAACATGACGCTAGAACTGGTAGTGGCAATGAGAAAGGGGGACAAAGGAATAGATGGAAGACGTTTTGAAGTAAAAATCGTGAAGAAGATGGAAGAGGTTAAAGGGATGGAGACGAGACTTGAACAGGGAGGAGGTAGAGATACAGAAGGAACAAATGAAGATAAAGATGGTGGATGTGATTAATATAGGAGATGAAGATAAAGACAGAGCAGGTGGTGGTGGTAGCAGTGATGGTAGTAGTAGAGATGGAAGGAATATTAGTGGAGGTGGTAGTGGTAATGGTGAAGGTGACGGTGCGTGTAGAGGCGGAATTGTTGGCGGTGGAGGTCGGATGGTTGTGAAATTAATAGGTACGGTGGTGGAAACGGAAGTCATAATGAAGGCAGGGATGCAGACAGAAGCAAAAGTAGTGGGCGTGGCAAAACTGGTGGCGAGCGGCGGAGAACGTGGAGGTGGAGAGAGGACTGTGCTCGTTGCTCTTCCTCGCGGGCAGCCTCCCCTCGACAGAGTCTACAGCGCCGGCGATGGCGAGGGCGAGGGCGGGGGCAGAGACGAAGGGAGGCGAAGGGCTGCGACGTCTCGAGGAGGCAGCGCGCGGAAGGATACAATAAGGATACAATTCGCGCTCGCGGGGGCGCTAAGGGCCGGCGGAACGCGCCGAGGCGAGCGAGGCACGGCGCGCGCCACTGCTCCGGGGCGCACGGCACAGGAGCGGGCAGCGCCGGATTGCGCGCCGGCGACGGAGGTGAGGACGGGACGAGATGGGGAGTGCAGATACGACCTGAGGTGATGAGGAAGAAAACTTTATCGTGGATTTACTTAGTTCCGAGGAAAAGCCAGGACGAGTAGATATTTACAAGACCTGAGGAAAAAGAAAAAAAATAATTCGACTGGGCGTTTGGAGGCACAAACTGATGAGAAGAAAAAATATCGATGACTCATACAAAAATTTGCAAGACAGAGAGAAACGTTTTAAAAAGTAGCAAGAAAAATCTGTCTCGGCTATCAAATATAAAAAAAACAATTTCCGATAAATTTGGGGAAAATAATTTATAGTTCCTTTGAAAAATATTAAAATAAAAATATTGAGTTCAAAGAGATGTATCACATTCGAATTAGCGTTAAGAATGAACAATTTGAATTAATTTAAAATTATCGTTTACTTTTATTCAATACATTACGTTTCATTCAATTGTTAACTTAATTAAAGGTCCAACAGTTTTACAAACAGTCCACCTAAACGGATCACTGTCACCTGGTTTGTGAAAAGCAAATTCCCTAGCAATGAAGTTTTCCTTCATCAAGCAGTGATCATCCAAGTGACGGCGGTCCAAATCCAGCGGCGGCGTGGACCCGGGGCCGTCCCCCCGGGGCGCGAGAGGCGCTCCATGCGGAGGAGGCGGGTCCTAAGGTCGCGGCAGAGGTCGCTGACGCGCTCTCGCGGCTTAATTACGCACCGAAGGCAGCCGCGCGGAGCGGAGCCACCGAGGAGGTGCGTGGGAAGCGGCGAGCAGAGCAACCGCGCGCGAGTCGCCCCAGCCGCTTTGCCGATGCGACTCATGCTGGCAGCGCGGGAACGAACGAACGTACCATACGCCACTCGCTGCCTCGTCTACAAGGATATTTTTTATGGAAGTGACGTATTTAACAGATTTCATTAAAACAGTTTTTCTTAAATTAGAGAAGGACTAGAAATACTAGCAAGAATAGAAAAGGCGCTGCGGTTTAAAGAGAAAATTGACAGATAATGTCCTTCGGATACCGTCGCAAGAACTCCTTTAAATGGAATTTAAACCACTGCACTATTTTGTAGTAGTGTAATAATATGGAGGAACGTAAGTCTTCTGACGATGATCTTCTCACAGTAAGATCGGAACAGGTCTTAGGCTTAATGTTGGATAAGGAGAAAATGATGAGCAAAACCTCTCACTTCGCTGTTTGAAATCATTTTGTATTATTCGCCACTAATGAAATATTAAGATAAATGTAATTGTCAATTTTTCAATTTTTCTACATCTCTTCCTCCAATTACCATGCAAATATTTTTCAGTTAAATTACTCAATTAAGTATTTACATAAAACGTTCCCACGTTCCCAGTACGTTATCATATAATTACTACATTATTAGGGACAATTGTATAATATGGCATTCCCTTGTATACATGTTCAGAAATAAAAAATAATAGGGGACAGTAGGGGGGCCCCGATCAGCGGGTAGCCCATATCAGGGCTGTAACGACAGAAGAGTGCGCTCTAGCAAAGTCTGGTGAGGGATACGGTCTTCTTAATTGAGCAATAAATTAACTACATGCAGCTACTGACCAGTTCCACACATGCGCTAGGTGTGAAGTAAGCAAGTGTATTTCAGAGAAAATCGTTCTAATTTCATGTTTTAAAGCGATGTAATTAACATGTACATTTGTATTTTTAATAACTCAATCGCACAAATTGATTGGTAATCTTTTCTGCATCATTTTAGTTCACGGTTTACGTTTTTAAACTAACTTAACGAATTGTTAAGTTATGATATTCTGCAGTATACATGGTTGGGTTGCACACATCAGATGAGTGGGGGAATGGCGATCAATGATCGGCACAACCCCTCACAGATCTAAATACTAATGCGCTGTTCCTCCATATTTGTACTACTTATGGCCAAAATATATTGAAAGAGACTATTCTCTTTAGATGCCTAGAACGTGGAAAAGAGCTACAAACAAAGAAGGAAGGGCTGATGAAAAGCTGCAACAGGCGATGTTACTTATCTATGAAGGACATTCCATACGAGCAGCAAGTAAACAGTTCAACATTCCACTCACAAGACTGCTTTACAGAAAATTTAAGGGGATTTTAGGAGATCCACTTCTTGGCCGAAAACAGTTTTTAGTCAAGATCAGGAAGCAGCATTCTCTGAACGAATAAAATTGATCGTTCAATCTCGCGAACAATCACGAGGAAACTCGCCAGCAGGGAGTTGCCTCAAATTGTCTTTCCCCCGCGCGGCCAACATTCTTCGGCTGCCCCACCTTCAAAGCTTCTCACGGCTCTAGCAAGGCTATACACAAATATAAGAAATGAAACACAGACGTTCAGGCAACAAAACAATTCTCGTGGAGCCCACTGGCCGCGAGCACAGTACCGCCGCGTACCTACTGTAAGCCGGGGAAAGGGCGGCAGGTCATTACCTTGGGCTCGGCCTCCCCCGGTGGGCGGGGCTGTTTCCTCGAACCATTAGCAACTACCTGCCTTTTACTCAGCCTTCTGCGGCCCGACCGTGTTTACAAACATTTATAAATATTGCTAGGTGCCTCCCGCCCCAATATTGGCGTTAGTATTCGCCGACCACGATCGCATCTGCATGGCAGCCGCGCCCGCGCCCGCCTTTCCGCCCTTTTCTCTCAGCCAGCTCCGCGGTTCCCGTGAGAAAATAATAAACCTTGCTAATGAGATGCAGCCATCGCAGGCGATTGCCGCGCCAAAGTCACGTGACACACTTCAGAAAATAACAACAAATAGCGAGCATCTCTCGCGGCACACTGCGTCTCACTGCATGTCGTAGGCTAGCTGCAAATGTCACGTGACTCCTCCCCCTCTGCACTAGGAAACATACGTTCAAATAAATACGGCAACGTGGCTCCCACGCGCCACTACGCAGTCACTCTGCAGTTAAACTACTATACTACTACTGCTACTATGTCAAACTACTAAGTCACTCTTCAGTCAATCTCACTGCTACTACTAAGTCTCTCTGTCAAAACTACTACTATGTCATTTCTACTCTCTTAGTCAAACTTCCAAGCGACAACTTCAGTCTCTTCTACTGAAAACTATTCAGTCATCTCTTCAGTCGACTTCTAACAGTCATTACTACTCAGTCGCTTCAGTCAACTTCTACGAGACAAACGACTACCATTGATACATTTATCAATACAACGCACGAGTGTCAATGCTCGCGCTACTCGTCAGGCAGCCTGCGAACGAGTCAGCTGTCTTTGCTCTGCCTATCAAGGCTCCGGCAATCAATCAGCGCGGCCAGCAGCCCGCGATCTACATTCGGGCCACCCGTGAATCAGCCTTCACCTGGCCAAGTCAACAGTATGGGCCGCTTCAGCAGTCGAGTACGCGCCCATGGTGCTGTCCAACCTACCAGCCGTATCATCCGCAGCCCATTTCAACCGACGGCACACACACACTCAGCCGTCTGATCTGGGTTGGTGTTTGCTGTATTTTCATCAATCTGTGAGTGTAAACTTCAAGAAAGAAGAAACTTTTAACTATAAACGTTCATTGGTCCTCCGGCTTACGGCCTAACTACTTGCTTGTAAAACTAACCAATATTTCAAGAATTAAATTAAATTCATTCACAAGTGCATTGCCTTTCATTTGCCTCTAGAAACAATCCCCTGAAACCTGATCTGAGCCTGTATGTAGTCGCTTCGCAGCACGGACCTCACACCGCGCTGCATCCACTACATTGATGGATAATCTTTTTTTATGGTCTAACTCCATTGCAAATCCGCAAAGTGGCTTTGCATCTGCCGAAGCAAACAACGTTCCTAACTATTTTTCAAAAAAATTCTGAATAGGTTGTAAGTGATTTTGGTGTCTGGCTTTATGCTTTTCTCAAAAGTAATCCCTTAAGTGTCCGAAAATTGGAAGCAATTAATATCAACCTATTAAAAGCTTTCAACTGACAGAAAGTAAAAATATATTTTGATAATTGGGGAACTCTGATGACAAAGTTGCTTCCACACCGTATCGTATTTTTAACGTGGATGAGACGAGAGGGCCTACTGTCTAAGACCCTGAAAAAGTAGTTAGCACTAAAGGACAAAATACAAGGTATTCGTAAGGCGAGAAAGTAAAAAGAGTTGGTTCTGTGGTTAGCGAGGGGAAAAATAATGTAAATGAGGATGAGTTGTGTGACAACGATGAACATAATGATTTGCTGGGCAATCAAGAGGAAAATATGTCCTTCGTTCGCTGTGAATTTGGGGAAAATGCCGAAGGTTGGTGTAAGAGTACAGGCTGTGGTCTTTGGAACCATGCACTTTGCAGTGGATCTGATTCAGCTGTAAACTATTTTTGTGACCTTTGCTTCAAGAAATAGCAAACTTAAGTTTAAATTATAAAACTGACCTAAACTTATATTTGTTTTATTGAGATAAAAGTCGTCAACCGTTCCCCTTAATTTCTTGGAAGGTTTATTTGCTGATTATTATTATTATTATTATTATTATTATTATTATTATTATTATTATCATCATCATCATCATTTAAAACATTATAACCCTTACGTTCAATGTGTAACTTTTTATAAAACATTTTTATTTTGGTAGTTTTGCACTTGGAGTCGAAGGATAGTCAATTATTTACTCTTTTGGTTAATTATTATTGAAATTTTGCATTATTGAAAGAATTTTAATGTAATGGATCAAATATATAGGGTAATAATTACGTTTCGAAATGGGGAATGCCGATAAACGCTGTTTTTTTCTTTTACGAAATCTGTGCTAAAGAAAATAACTTCTGCGACTTTTAGTTCTGAATCACAGACCCTAGGAAATATCCATCTGTCGTTTCATGCAATATTTTAAATTTTCTGGTGAATACATTCCATATGAGCGATCAGTTTCCTTCAGTGATCGGTGCTACCCCATTCTCCTCTCATATTTGAAAAATAGCATGATCGTTGTAACGAGGTGGACATCTTAATGCCCGTAATCTTTTAAAAAGTATGTAGTTTTGTCATGTATCCGTCATAGAGACTTTCAAAATGATTTTGAAATTTCATGAAGCAGATTCTGACTGAAAGAAAAACACAGAGGCGCTTTTGAATGAACGAATTTCTCGGTGTATTTTGTAACGAATTGCAATTGATAATTTCTAGTCGATTGATTAAAGAAGAATGAATAATGCATTTCTCGTAATGAGGTCCTTCAGTGTTTGATATTTTCTTACAAAGTTATTGGAACTTCTCTTGCCAATTATATAACTTTAAGGACTTTGATGAAGGGTAGTTTTCAATGGAAGAACAATTAACTTCACCTGAAGAGAGAGATATTTGTTACTAGAAACTTATTAATGCACTTTTCATATATTTATAGGTTCAATAAAAGAAATGGGTACTTGTTTTGGCAGAAAATTCAATCCGGGAAACAATCGGTGCCAAAAAGAGATATTTTTTCTAAGATTCATGTCATTAATATTAAAGTTAAACTATCCGGGTTAAAACTGAACATTATTTACATTAACTTTCACTGAGCTAAAAGTAGGCTACAATACACATTTCGGATAATGCACTTCAAATTCGTAATATTTTTGTTCATATATACACACAACTTGAAATTTAAGTTTACAGCAGTGGCTCAACTGTTGGTTAGAAAAATCTGAAAATTGTTGTATTATTCACTTTGGTGTGTACTTTTTCGATAAATAATGTTCTTGTCTCTGGATATACATGTTTTAAAATAAATAAAAAGATGTCGATAATGACACCCTCAAAATTTTCATGAATAATTTCGTAAATTTTAGGATATCAAAGGTATTCCATTCAGTTTTAAACTATAAATATATGCTATATACCTTAAATATAAAAAAATCGAAATTAAAATTATATTTTCTCACTATATTTCTTTATTGTTTATCTATCTGCCTTTTGCAGTAAGAAACAAAAATTCAGGAACATATTAGATATTCACGCTATTTCTTTAGCTGAAATGAAGTAGCCGAAGGAAATATCTGGGGCTTTGTCCCAGGGACAAAGAAACGTCATAAGGCGAACCACCTTCCGTGCTCCACGCGGACGAGGAAGAGGTTCGGGGAATCGGAGGGAAAGGGCAGGAAAGAGAAAGCAGGAAACAACAAGAGGAAGGAAAGATCGAAGGGGAAGAAAAGATGAGAGACGAAAGAAGAGGAAGACTGGAGAGAAAAGACAGACGAAAGGAGAGAAAAAAAGAGTAAAGAATCGGACAAAAGAGGGATGGTGAAGTGGAGTAGAAACGAAGGGTGGAGTAAAAGAGGATTGAGGGAAGAGGAAGGGGAGATGATGTGGAGGAGGATGGTAGGAGGAGGGGAGGATAGGCGGAAGGAAGGTGTAAGAGAGACAAAGGTGGGGGGGAAGGAGATCGATGAATGCAGTTGGGGAGGGGAGAAGAGGGGGGAGGATGGTAGGGGAGGGGAGAAGAGGGAGAAGGATGGTAGGGGAGGGGAGAAGAGGGAGGAGGATGGTAGGGGAGGGGAGAAGAGGGAGGAGGATGGTAGGGGAGGGGAGAAGAGGGAGGAGGATGGTAGGGGAGGGGAGAAGAGGGAGGAGGATGGTAGGGGATGGGAGAAGAGGGAGGAGGATGGTGGGGGAGAGGAGGATAGGCGGGAGGAAGGTGTAAGAGAGACGAAGGTGTGGGGGGAGGAGAGGGGAGAAGAGGCGGCGGCCCTCAGGGGCGACAGAGGGCGCCGCCCCCGTCGCCCCGGGCGCTGTGGCAGGCGCGGGCGGTCGCGGCGGGGAGCGGGCAGCGGTGGCTCATATTGTGGCCGGGAATGCGCTGGGTGGGCGGGGCGGGGCAGAGCAGGGCAGGACCTTTGTGGGAGAGGATCTTTGTGCGGCGGAGCGGCAGGGGATCCTACGCCCTAGGCCCTCTACCACCTCCCTCTCTCTCTCTCTCTCACACATATACACAAGCTCTCTTCTTGACTATTTCCCCTCACATTCACCACTTCTATATCATCGTCTCTCGTTTTTACACTCTCTGTTTGCTATCACTCCACTTGTCGCTGTATATTTGCTTCGTTTTATTCTAGCGTTCAGTATCTCTCTCGCTCGCTATTTTCGCACCTGTCTATTGTTTTTCTCTTCCTTCTGTATCTTGTGTAGCAATTGTTTCCCTCTTCTATTATCCTCCATCTTGCACATTACCTACCACTCTGCGCCTCTCTATTACTACCTTTTTTCTCTACCTCTCTTCTCAGCCTCCCCATTCTGCTTGACGTATTCATTTTCCTTCCTTCGTTCAGACACTGATTTTTCTCTCCTCTCGCCCCGTTGTTTCTTTATGTTTATCTTATCTGCTCTTCATTTTTTATTTTGTTCTACCTTATTTACACAGGAATATTATCTCTTTCTCTCCCTCTCTCTCTCTCTCTCTCTCTCTCTCTCCTCCACATTTTTATCTCTCCCTCATCGTCATATTTAGATTCATTGCAGATCTACATTCTGTAGTTTGAACCTTCGCAACATGCACTTGGAAATGGAATCACGTAGCTTCCTTATAGAGGGAAAAATTAAGTACATTTTCCAGCGATCCGATTCTGAGAATTTTTTTTCTTCGCGAAAATATTTTCTGTGTCTCTAAAATACAGCTGTGTTGCAGCATTGCCGTGTTACACCAGTTTACTAGATTGACTCATATTGCAACCAAACGTCATAAATCAACAGATAATGTTACGCATTAATCTTATGGTATAGAAATTCAATCTGAAAATATGTTAAATAGAAAACAAAATTAATTTGTTTACTTGAATTATGGATTAAATTTTCACTTTTACAATCTTACTTTTTTTTTTCACATGTATTTTGTTTGCATTGAAGTGAAAATATCCGTCGTTTACAAATTGGCATGGCTACATCACTAAATAAAATTATCTGAATAGTGCCATACTGACATGGCGTTACTTCCTTAAAAACTTTTGAACCGCTGACGAATCAAATTTACCTCACACGTGTATTCTCTTATGATTCGTAAATTTCTTCCTGAATTCTCAAACCAGTTTGTAGTGACCAGACCAAAACTTGGAAACGGAAAACAACTTTCTTGGAAAGATATTTGACTTCGTTAAGTCACAACCCGAGCCAAATGAGAAAATCAAGCCCAGTAAAACAATGCGTTTTTTCAGCGGCATGTCTTGATTCTAACGGTTTTCATTCCACTTCCACACCCACTTCATGCAGAGAAGGAACAAATTGGCTAAGGTTATTCGTTGCTCACAATGACTGCGTAGCATAATAACCACACAATGGTTGTACTTTTCGATACACATTATATAAAAACTAATCTGTTTACTCATGGAAGCTTTAGCCGCTCACATTTCTTCCTCAAGTAATTTATCCTCTCAGGTAAAATATATACACGAGTCATAGCCGCCGCCGCCACCACCGCTACCACCAACACCGCCACCACCACCTCCACCACTACCACCACTGCCGCCACTATTTGTTACATTACTTGAAAAGTAAGTCAGATGTTGAAAAAATGATTTCGCTTCCTATCGAGAGACTCGTATATTAACCCCAGTACATTTTTGTTGCCACTTTTTCCAACCAAAGGACTGCTTATATTCGATAAAATACAGTATTATCAAAATATTATGACTGCCTAGAAAATACGCGCCACGCAAAAAGAAACATAAAATTACGTTTCAATTTAAGTTCAGGTTGTCAAGACAGGCTCCCTTAGCTCACCAATATTCCTCAAGATACGCGTATTTCATCAAGAAAAAAATGTTTGCTAGAGATAATAGTACATTTACATCTTTAAAAAAACTTCAGTAGAAGCGTAAATGGTAACAAGGAAATCTTGTTTTGATGAATTTTGAATCACGATTTTACTAAAAAGTATAAAATCATTTGAAATAAAATAAATGAGACGATACCATCAGGACCGTTAATAAAAATAAGCATCAAGTTGTACCCTTCAGCATTTTTGCTGAGAAGAGCAAACCTAACACACTTACCAGTATACGTTTAGTTTAAAGCTCCCCCCCCAAAAAAAACAACTTAAGAGGGGTTGTGTAGGGAGACTGTGGCTGGGTCTTCTGCTCCAGTCCCTGCAGGGCGCTTCAAACGGACAGCTGTGGGACGGAGCGGAGGGAGCGGAGTGGAGCGGAGGGGTGGAGCTGAGGGGGGGGTGGGGGGGAGCAGAGGGGGTGGGGGTGGGGGGGAGTGGAGTGGAACGGAGCGAGGTGAAGAGGAATGGAGCGGAGAAGGGCGGTGTAAGGGCAACACGGCGTAGTTCAAAGACTCGTAGAGAGAGGAAGAACGGGCAGAAAAGGAAAAGCATGGCGAGAAATGGGAGAGAGAAAAGTGCGGGAACGGAGGGAAAGAGCAGGAAGGGTAGAGGGACAGCGGAAAAGAGCAGAGCTAGGCGCTGAGCAGAGAAGAACAATGGGAGACAAGGAGGGACGGCGAGAAACAGCCAGGTGTAATGCAGAGAGTGAAAAAGTGTAGAACAAGCAGGAACGGAGATAATCGCGGTGTGACGTGAAATAATAGGAATGGGAGGGAAGAGAGGAGCGGAGAAAGGAAAAACGAGAGGGATGGGAACAGCAAGGAGAATATTATAAAACAGGATGAAGCGGTACAGGACGGGTGGGGATCGGGGTCGAGAAGACGAAACCAGATGAAACAGGAATGGACCTGGCGGCTTGGAGGAGAGTGGGTTGGGGAGGGTTGTGGGGGGAAAAGAGAGAGGTGGGGCAGAATAATGCAAGGTGTGGTGATTCAGGACCTGGAATTTCAGAGAATTTCGTGGAGGAGTGGGAAGAAGCAGGAAGAACCAAAGTGGGTAAGGTACAGCGGGGTGGGCCGGAGCAAGGCGGGGCAGTGGCGGGCGCGAGTCCTTTGGCGAAAAATACGCCGCCTCCGCCGGAGAAGAGAGGAGAGAAGAGAAGAGAGAGGAGACGGGCAATTGAGGCGCGGGGCGGAGCGGCCGCAGTCGTTTGGGCCCGCCCTTCTAACTAGAGCTAATGTAATCGCGACAGTGGGTGGGGGAACCCTGCATTGGAGGAGGGGGAAGAATAAGCCCCACACTCAACTGCGTACGAGTCCGTCTGCTTGTGGCGAACTAATGGACGGAAGGAACAAGAAGGAACTCGCAAGCAGAACCGTAGGGCATTATATTCAGCTGCAAATCACAATCCAGTCTGGAAATTATTTTACGCGTGGTTACACCGGGGAATATCTTCTTCAGTGTACTGTGGTCGAGATTGAGTCGGGTCTGTAGACTATTTCCTCAAACATGTGAAGGTAATGGGATTTGAGATAGTGCCTACGCAAAAGGGAAGAAACTAAGAAATGGAGAGAGCTGCAGTTAAACGCACAATATCCTGTTTTTAGAAATGTATATAATGAATTTTCGTATTTAATTTCATGGTTGCCTGAGGTTACGTTGAAATTAAAGTGGCAATATATAGTAAATATCAATATATTTTAATTGCCAAAATTTAAAATTTTTGTTATAGAAAACACGAAAGTATCTGAGACAAAAGGTAATTGTGGAAACCAATGAAACTGAGAAATGAATACATTGCAAAGTACTGATTCAAAAAATCAAATGTAATATTTCATCGTGAGGCTTTTATTTACAATTACGATAACATACTCCAAAAAAAGATGAACATTCAAAACTTAATGTCATACGCAGACAAATGTATACAAGATATATTAACTATATGCAAATGTTAGACTAGTTATCAGATATATCGCTCCGTAATGAAAAACAATAATTCTTAATTTCACAGTATAAGAGAGCACAATGTTGCTTTCATCAGCTGAAATTTCTATCAACTCATTTCTTCATTAATTACAAAATGTTTAATAAAAATAATTGTAAAACGAGTAAACATAATTTTTTGCAATAAATCGTGTCAACCAATACTTTTAGAACGTAAATTTTAGTTCATTTTACACGATAAAATTTCTTCCGCAATTGAATTAAAAAATGCAGCATATATGGAGATAGAGAACTACTGAAGAAAAAATGATTCTTTAGGAATCGTTATACGAAGTTAATTTGGCATTCGCGACACCAGCTATCACAGTGACAAGAACAGGTGCTGTGCATCACGTGATGGTAAGCGCCATTGTTGCCTGGGTGGAAGTGCCCCTAGTGGAAAGTGAAAAGGTGCAAATATGGGGGGAGGGTTTGGACAAATCTCTGCAGTATAAAAAAGTTAGGGTTGTAAAAGGTTGATGTCTAAGTAGAAGCTAGAACTTTATGCAGTGACCGACACATAAATAAGCAAGCAATGATACACGTGTAAAAAGCGCGGAAACTCTGGCAAATTAAAAACAAACGGGACAGATGGTAATGTGTAGGTATGTAGTCAGTCCAGAAGCTGAAGCAAAATCACACAAGCAGATGAATAAATAATAACTGTAGGATGTGGAATGATAAAGATATGAATTGAAGCATTGACAAAGGAAGCATGGAAGCGTAGGTCTAAATTGATTAAGTGTTTGTTTCGGCGAGTGTCAATTATTTAGCGCATTAATCTCGTGAGTGTAGTGCGTTTTATAAATGCTGCAGCGTTCCTCCCCTTTTGGAAAGCGAGATATGCCCCCGATCTACACGTCAGTTTGTGGGGATTTCCACTTCGTTTATCGCCCCCAGCAGATCATCGCCCTAGCCTGGACAAGTTCTGTAGAACCTGTTAGTGTATGTATAGTGTAAGTGTATGTACGTGTGTGTGTGTGTGAAAGGGGAGTGGAGTTGACAAATAGGAGGAAGGAAAGATCGTGATCGATCCGTGGGCTCGATTTTTAGGGCAAAATTCTTTTGCAGACAGGGAATGACTTTCACCTAGCTAGTATACAAAATTAGTCTCTGTGTGGACTCGAACTCTAAGACTTCCCAATCAGAGACGCTGCATAGGTAACTGTTCTTGTCATTGAGTTGCAGCAAACCGTTGGAGGAGAAGAACGATGTTTTTATCAAATAATCATTCACATACATGAAGATAGGGGCACAGAGGAGTACCCCTTGGCAGTAAGAAGTTTGGATTAATTGATTGATTAATTTTTTCGTGCACAATTGCTATGGCCATTAGTCCCATTAGAAATGTTAATATTTTCATACCGAAGTTTCCCGCTAAGTATATGTCGTATTTGAGGCCATCCTACATAACGGCTTACAGGGAAAGTTCCCCCCTCCAAGTATCTCCTACCAGCAGGGAACCATCTAATCCGAAAAAAAGCTCTAAGCACCAGAATGGTTCCCTGACGATATGTGGTATAGTGTATGTAAGTGTGAAGAGAAACGGATATGACAATAAAGAGAAAGGAAAAGTCGCGGGCCTTCCCCGGCCCGTTTGTTAGGATACAACCCCAGCATTCGTCTGGTATTGATGACAGAAACCACACAAAGAAGACAAATATCCTCCTAGCCAGCGGCTGAATCCGACCTAGCTCGGAAATCTACCACCGTCTGGGATTTCGATCCCTAGCATCTCCCGATCCGAGTCGCAGCAGCGACAGTGGCAAAGGTTCCGAGCTTAACTCAGCGGGTAAGGAGTTTGTGAGGGAGGTGACGGTTCATTGATTACTAGCGATTTTGGCTCTTTAACGGCTAAGGTCATTATTTTCGTAAGTGTAGTGCATGTTTTTTGCTCGGGAGAGGCCGATGATCTTGCTCCGCTGGAGAGCGAGGTCTGGCGCCAACTTACATAAGCTAGCGGGGTTTTCCTCAACCAGGTATCTCACACCAGCGAGGCACTACCCCTGCGAGGACAAGCTCTTACGTTTGCGACCGGTTTGCGGAAAGTGTGGTAGTGTCGTGCATGTAAGTATGTGTGTGCAAGGGGTGAGAATAGGACAAAATTTGGGAAGAAAATATCGCGCGCAGTCCATAGTCCGTTTGTTAGGGTATTGCTCCGGCATTTGCCTGGTGTTAATCCAAGAAACCATGGAAAATTACCGATCAGAGCAACCGGTCTCAGAATTTTCCTCCAGAGAGCGACTGAATTCGATCTAGCTGACAAGCTAGTGTCAAAAATCAGGCCATCGTCGTGACTTGAACCTAGAACTTCCCTGTCAGAGGCACTGCAGTGACATCAGTTGATGCCCTGAGCCACCTCTCCCGGTCCTAGTGTGGGAAATCCGCCACTGTCGGCACTCGAACCCTAGCTCCTCCCAACCCGAGTCGCCCGCAGCGACACTGGCGATGGCTCCGAGCTTAACTCAGTGGGTAAGGAGTTGGCGAGGGAGGCGACGGCGGGGGACACAGGGCGGCGGTGGGCGGCGGCGAGTGTTTCGTGACCCTGGTCGTCATCCCTCCCCGGGGGAGAGTTACGAGGGGCTGCGCGGCGCCGTGAGTTGCGGCGCGGCCGTTAGCTGAAGAGGCAGCGCTTCCGTGCACGGGGCGCAGGCCCCCCTGCCCCTACCCCCCTGCCCCCTGATCCCCTGCACCCCGCCCCGCTCGGAATGGGCCCCACAACGCCGCAGCCCGGAAGAATTCCGGTCGCTTGTGGACGCTCAAATTATACGCCCAAGAATCTGCCTTGTTATGCTGTTTTATCTCTGTTGTTCTCTTTGAAGTCGAGCCACCATTAGGTCTTTCGTAATGGCATTGGTAACGTGGCTTTGCAGTATTAGTGGAAACGAGAAGACAGGTGCATCGCAAGTACTGAAAAGGAAAAAAGATCCCTAGATGTGCTGTGTTTCATTCAACTTTTATTATTAATGGAACAGTTCTTTAACCAGGTAGTGCTCGCATAGATCTGTGAGATCCAAGCCACGGCAATTTAATGTTTTTGAATTATAGGTATGCATTAGTCGTCTGATATTTCATATATTCCTTCACTGTACTTTTCTGAGATCGCCTAGACTTTTATTTTTATACTTTCGCTGAATTATTTCCCGTGAGCATGATAAAACTTGATCGCTGCGCGCATAGCAGCGATCTGTCATACACGTTAGATGCAATGGCGCCAGTACATTGTGTGCTTCTTGCCTGAGTGATACGTATTACGACAATATTTTCAGCCGTGTCTACGACAAGTGCCTATTCAGAAAATGGAATCATTTGTCTTATCTACAATAGACTGTCACAATTTCTTACCAAAGAGAAAGAATATACGTCTGTAGGGAAATGAAAAAAATGCGAACTTTATAAAGTGAGAAAAAGAGAAAGATTTTTTAATATTTTTGTAAAAATATATGTAAAATATATGTATTTGCTTAGAACATGCCAAAATCATTTGTGGGAATTGTATTTAATATTATTTAATAGAATAAAAAGATGCTCAATGACTTATCGTGAACTTTGTCAATTTTTGCCTTTCTCGACATAAGTATTCAGAGATAGATTCTGCATTGTAAAAATTATTAACAATTGCATTAAGGGACATCTAAAAACTAAATAAATTACGTATTTCAGAAAATTGAGCTTCAGATCGCTCGCATTCATAAAACGTTGCAGCTGTATCTGAGAGATACATTGCGGGCACTGGCGTGAGTCTACCTATTGCAGGCACTCCTGGGTTAAGTTTCTTGCAATGTTTTAGAAACATTTTCTGACTAGTGCAATATTTCTTTGTTTTGACACGAAGTTTTACGGCTTGTATTTTTACCGTGCGTCATGTAAATATACGAATAAATAACAACTGTATAAAATAGCTTATTTATTTCAGAGAATAGGAACAAAGGCCTTTGGATTTATTCATGCGACGACGTACGATCATAATACAGCACGTGAGATGCAAGTGCGCGCAAAGATTAAGTTATGTAAAGCACCATAAAGTCAACCCACTTCTTAAAATACCTCCCACACCGACAGAACCCTACCCGCGCACGTAACATTGTGTGTGACGCATTGCCCTGTCGCCGACTCCCAAAAGCAAGATACGTAACACGTGCCCTTTCCGGATGAAATACGCACAATAGTAAACGCCATTCTTATTAATGATATTGTAAACCCGGCGAGGCGATACCTAGCCGACGCGCGCGCGCGGGGGGGCGACAGGTGCCGTGCGGGTTGCGTCGGCGGCGTGGCGGCAGGGGCAGAGCAGAGCCCGCGGGGTGGCTGGCAATATTTCAGCGCACGCGGCTTGAGGCTGCAGGGGGCGACGGCGGCGGTGGGGGCGGCGGCACGCGAACCCCTCTCTCGGAACAAGACCACAATTAAGTTTTTCCTCGTGTTCTGGCGCGGACCCGCCCCGCCAATCTGCATACACACGACCGCGCCCCGCGCTGGCCCGCCCCACCTCTCGCCCTTTCCCCGGGCCGCGCCGACGTCCCCGCCCTCGGGGCGTTCCGCGCTGGGCACAATAATTACAGGGGGCGGCGCCGCTGGTGGGTGATCGTCCCCCGCCCTTCGTCCTCCTTTCTTACGTCCCTCCCAACTCCTCTTCTCTCTAATCCCCACTTCTACGCCCCCATCCTCATTGCTTACCTCTCATCCACGTTCTTCTTTCCTATCCCCATTCTTCTTCCATCCTCACTTCCACCCATCAGTACTTCTACCCTTCCATCCCCACTTCTGCCTTCTCATCATCCCTTCTTCCCTCCGAATCCTATTCTTCTCACCTATCTCCAACCTTCCCTCCAATACCCGCAATTCCCTTCCATTCCCACCTTTTCCCTATCATCCTTACTACGTAACTCCTACACCCACTTCTTCCCTTCCATCCCTACTTCTTTCTTCCCATTCCCCTTTCTTTCCTTCCCATTCTCTCTTTTTACCCATGCTTCCTTCTTCTTTCATCTTCCATTACATCTCCTCTTTCATTCGACCTTTCCCTTTCCTACATCCCCTTCTATTCACTTCCATCCCTTCTCTCCTTTCCATCACCTCGTTTTTATTCCATCCCCTCCTCTTCTCTCCACGCATTGTCTTCCCTCCACCCCATCCTAATACGTTCTACCCCTCCTCTTCGTCTTACCGTCTCTCCCTCCTTCCTCGAGGAGCCTCATTCGCCGCACGTCCCGCTCTCTCTCTCTCTCTCTCTCTCTCTCTCTCTTTCCTTCGCTCCTCATCCCATACTTTATTCTTCCTTACTCGAGATACCCTCCTTACTGCATAATATCTGTCTGACGTAACCACTCTATTCTTTGAGACGTTTTGGCTTTATACGTTGTTCATCGTATGCAGTAATTCACGGAAAAGAGAGATAGGAAGAGGAAGTGGCAGATGCCCTGTCGAATTTCTTAGAACACATCAACAATGAACGAAAGCGCTTCAGTTAAGAATATTTGCATTAAATAACTGGTGTTGAAACTGTTCCTGTCAAGGCTGGAAATAATGATGGTAAGTGAGCTGTGAAATAGGTGATACGCAAGGCAAGCAAGCCAACCAAGTGCAACAATCTGTTTTGTGAGTAGTATGGTTGCATTTTAAAGTTTCGATACGAAATTTAGATTAAAGTATTGTAAAGTAACGAACAGAACGTTTGAGTTATTTACACACTCAAATGTATTAACTTAAATTAGATATTTTATTCCTCTAATCACAAGCTGTACGTTCCCACATAGAAACTTAAGAATTGTCATTTGAAATGGACATTAGCCATACTTTAAAACGGAAATACAAGAGATTTATTATTGATCTACATATCTTGTTATCTTTAAGTGTAAAAATGCCATCTACAGCATACATTTATCCATATTCAGGACTATTTTGGGAACACTTTTAATTATAAAAATCAATCACAGAAAACCTATTTTATAGACTCTAAACAGACCTGTCTCATTTTTTTACTAGCATGAACTTGGCATTTATCCCAAGCTTCAAGAATATTTAATTCCCTCCCGAGAACATTGTCTCCACTGTAGCATCCCCAATAAATTTTAATCTTGTTAAGATTTTAAAGCTATTTGCGAATGAAGCTTTGAAAACACAAGCAAAAATGCGCAGCGTGTAGAAAATTTTCCTCCTCTTACTTTTATTACTCAACAATTAGTCGTATTTAAACAATGTGAATGGCATCATTTAACCCTTCCGTAAGCTCATTAATGTAAACGTTTACAACAGTGTGGTTATTTTTCTCTAGCAACGACCGTGTGTGAGGTGGCATCGTGATTTCTGGCGTGTATTCCTTCGCCCGACTCCCCTTCCACTGCCACGTGTTCAAAACGATTGTTGAACGCATCGTTAATGGCAATACAGGTTGAATTGAATGCGCGAGTATTATATTATACTTTTTCGAACATGCGCCTCCTCACGTAGAGTTTAATTTTTGTGGAAATAAAAATGCAATTATATACTACAAGAAGAAACTCTAAAACCAAACATAAGAATGCATGTATAAGAACGATAAATAAATATGTGTAAATATTAAATAAATGTGTGTTATAAAAAGCATAATGCGTGAATGCTTGGTTAAGTGAAATGTGCGCACTTTCCGAAGAGTTAAAAACTTGGGCTTCGGCTTTGAAGAATTTCAGTAGTTTAATGGTAGAATTATTATTACGGAATTTTTCCTCCTCCAATACTGAACAATTACCAGATGTTTTTTAAAAAAGTACATGAATTATTTTAAAGAACTAAAATTGAATGAAGTTGTGCAGAAAAACTCATAGCCACAAGAATCAACATGGTTCAAAAATGACACGGAAAGTTGGGATAATATTAATATTTTGAGTAGCAATGGTGCAGACAGCAAATTAGGCATGACGTGTTAGAAGTGACTGAAAAAAGTTTTGAAATCTCTGCATATTCACTACAAGAAAAATAGAAAAATCTCAAAATATTATTTCATGTTATTCAGTGCTAAATCTCGGAGACCAATGAAATGATGGAGGTTACAACGTTCTGAAACAATACAACCACTATTCACTGTTAACATGGAGCCCAACGTGTTTCTGAAAATGTGATATAAATGTTCACATTTCCCAAGATCTGTAGTACATGTATGTTGTAGCAAAATACACAAAGAAGTTCTGTGTCCATCTTATCTTAAAAACTGAGTTTACAACATACCTGTATAATTACTGACTTATTATGGAAGGACACATGTGTCACACGATTGCTAGACACTGTGTTTACCTATCCCTCAACAATACTTCCATAACAATCTTTGTATTTTAAAACAACCTTCTAACTGAAGAAAACTCGCTTTGTTAGGATGTCTGACAACAACCTTTCATACACATACTTTCATGAAGAGTAAATACCGAATACTTTGAATATATCTACAACTCACACAATGTAATAATGAACAAATATTGGCAGATAAAAACTCATTCTATTAATTATATATTCTTAAAATGTTATTTTTATATTGCAAACCCGCATAAGAACAAGCGATAAAACATTTGGATCCCACTTCCCTTTATTTAAAGCAAAAATCACAAAATTTGGTTGAATGGAAATGACAAACTTATTTCTAACGAAAACCCTAGTGTTTTAAATTGAAAGATTTTTGTAATTTTCTTAATTTCAAAAAAATATTTTAATGAAATTCGGAACCCTACGATACTACCATCATATACATCATACCCTAATAACACAGGGTTGCGAAAAAAATTCTCGGCGTTTTTGGTTCTGATGTGTGATTTCAATTCATTTAATCTAGTGATTAATAGATTTGAAATCCATTTTTCTCTAACAAGTAAGATATTTTTTGTAATTTCAAAGAAAATTATGGTTTACAAAAGCTCTTCATTAATAAAAGTTTCAAGAAACACACAGTGAAGAAACGATTTAAAACTAGATATACACAATTCTACTGAAGAAAAAATACGTATAATTATGTACACAAATTGATCACATCTTATGCATATTGATAACATATTGTTATATTTGTACTGTCAGAGACTCTGCTAACACTTATTTTGCTGAAATACCTCCTTGATCGTCTTCTGTGAAATTTTACTATTTCATTTTTTAAGTATCAACAATAATTTTCCATCATCACTTCAAAGTGTCTGCCCTGATAACGTTTTTTCACTCTTTCAGGTCTTGATGAAACCTCTCTCCATGTTCATAACTGAAATCTCCCAGATTATAAGGGAAGAAATCAAGGTGGTTGGGGAGAAAATGAAGTTTGATGCTCTTCTGACATGCTAAATTCTTCATAGAAATTAGAATTTCATCCACATAGATTTGAAATCTGGTTGTTTTTTATTTCCTTATAAATTGATAGAGACAGTTTTGAAACCTGACGAGGCCAGCCTTTCTTCATCACTCATTAAAGTTTCAAAGTGTTCATCTTCCATCAGATTTATAATTTGAGGTCCAACAAAGATTCTTTCTTTAAGCTTGACTTCTGAAAAAAAAATGACATTTTGAACAAATATTTAAAGCAATCTTCATTCTTATTCAGAGCCTTGACAAACTTTAATTATACCAATCTTGATATGCAGTGGTGGCAAAACAATATTTTCACGACTAACCGAATTTCTTATTTCATTTTAATCTTCGGGATTCAAAGTATTTCTGATTCACCAATCTCTTTAGACCCAATGCAATTCACGAATCCTGCTAACCCATTCACATAGAAAGCAAGAGAAATTAATAAATTCTTGTTTAAAACCCAGCAATATTCCAATAACTTTCAAGTCTCCGCAGTCAACCCATTGGTGCTCTTCACATTTATTTTCCTTAAAACATCTTCCATATTTTTGTATTTGTCCTTTATATGAACAGAATGAGCTACTGGCACTGAGGTATATTGATCTCCATTATGAAACAAAACAGCTTTGAGGCTGCATTTCGAAGGATCTGCAAATAACCTCCATTGATCCATTGACAAATCTTATTCAAAATTTTGAAAGTACATCATGAATGTTGTTTCAGTATACAAACTGACCTTCTTTCGTTAAATAATCCAGAAACTTTTCTTCTCTCTTTCGATACCAGTAAAACGTTGCACCGAAAACTATTTTATTTTTAATGAACGAGTATGAATGTGAGACATTTGAATGAGTCGCATTAGTTTTCGGTGCAGGCCAGCCCCGTGAAACAACCACTGGATCGGGGACCCTCGGGGCGTGTCCAGATACGACATCGCTAGAGGTAGGCCTACTTACTGGCTGTGGGCACCAGAACAACTCTTGAGGTGATTTGGAGATGTTGAGATTTAGAGAGCGAACGCCATAGTGCGTTTGTGAGCGAGTTACGATTAATTAGTTTTCTTAATTGGATGGGGTCTTGGTTAATTCTTCTCACGGAACTGTGACTTGTGTTGTGTAAATTGAACATCTACTGGTTTATTGCTAGCTGGTTGTGAACACGGCTTTATCTCCTGAATATATAGTATATTGACAAAGTGTTCGGAACAGACTTGGATACGGAATATTGCAAACATTCTGCAAAATAAATTTCCTTATTGTTGCTACTTGCGACTCCCTATTTGGAACATTTTATCTTTAAAAGATAGTTGTCTGCATTTAGAGTTTCATGAAGTCTGAATCACCACCCGAATCTACCTATTATTATAGTTTACTATTGTGCTCGCTGGAACTACAATGTTAAAGTAAATCACACTTTCGTTTATTTTATATGGGTAAGAGTTTTATACAATAACTGGAGAACCGGAATATATTTGGAAAATACATGTATTTGCCTTTTCACTGAAATATTCAAGTATGACGGGTCTGGCATTCGAAACAAATACGAAGAACACAATCGCTTCGTACTTCATTTCGCAGTTGCAAGCGCCTTTATTTTTTCATGCGATCATTCTCAGTTTGACTCGCGTTCCTTCGTTCCCTCATAGATTCTGACGTCACCACCCGCTTCTCCGCGCCACGATGGGCGCTTTTCTTCCGTGCACAGATCTTCTTGGCATCCCCGGGCGCCCCCGCCCCCGCCCCGCCCCCACCCCGCCCCTGCCACACCCCGCCCCCGCCACGCCACGCCTCCTACCCGCCCCCCACCTCCGCTTCGCCCCCCCGCCTGCCCGCTCTGCCCCCGCCCTCTCCCCCCTCCCCTCAGCTCCGCCCCCGCCCCCTCCCAGCCCCACCCCCCGCCCCACCCACTTGCCCGCCGCGGCCCAGAAACCTGGCCGACCTCCGCACTCGATGTCCGCATTTCGGAATCGTGTCGCTGCCGCACTCGCCTTGTCCTTACCTCGAGTCCGCTCTCCACCCAGGCCGCTTCTCCTCCTGCAATCCGACCCTTCTTATTCCTTTCACTCCCTTCCCCAATCGTTCCTTCACGCGCCACTCTACCTGCATCGTGTAAGCTATCTCGCCTTATTTCAACCCATCCCGCCTCGGCCCATCTCTCCCATCTCATCTCTCTTCATCCCATTCCAACTCACGCCCCTCCATCTCCATCCGCCTCATTCTACCGCTCCTGTCTTGTTCCATCCCACCACGTCTCATTTTACACTACCTCGGTCCACCCCTTCCATCTCATTCTACTCAGTCTAAGCTCTTCCCACTCTACCCCACCTTGTTCAAACACTCCCCGCTTTAATCTATCCTGTCTCCTCCCCCACACCAGCACGCACCGTCCCATATCACGTCTCATTGTACCCAATCCTGTGTTCGTCCACCTCATCCCCCATACTCCATCGCTCTTCTTCCTAATTTCACATCATACAGATTTGTTTCACCATACTTCCTTGTAACATCCCACCCTGTTGTACCACATCTGTCTCATCTCACACCAGCATCCCAATCCTCCCCACTGCACTCATCCCACTCCTCCCCACTGCACTCATCTCACTCCTCCCCTCTGCACTCATCTCACTCTCGTCCTTCTCCTCCCCACTGCACTCATCCCACTCACGTCCGACTCCTTTCCACTGCTCTCATCCCACTCCTCCCCACTGCACTCATCTCACTCCTTCCCTCTGCACTCATCTCACTCTCGTCCTTCTCCTCCCCACTGCACTCATCCCACTCACGTCCGACTCCTTTCCACTGCACTCATCCCACTCCTCCCCACTGCACTCATCTCACTCCTCCCCTCTGCACTCATCTCACTCTCGTCCTTCTCCTCCCCACTGCACTCATCCCACTCACGTCCGACTCCTTTCCACTGCACTCATCCCACTCCTCCCCACTGCACTCATCTCACTCCTCCCCTCTGCACTCATCTCACTCTCGTCCTTCTCCTCCCCACTGCACTCATCCCACTCACGTCCGACTCCTTTCCACTGCACTCATCCCACTCCTCCCCACTGCACTCATCTCACTCCTCCCCTCTGCACTCATCTCACTCTCGTCCTTCTCCTCCCCACTGCACTCATCCCACTCACGTCCGACTCCTTTCCACTGCACTCATCCCACTCCTCCCCAGTGCACTCTACCGTGACTCATCTCACCCTACCTCTCCTCATCCTACTCCCATCCCGTCTTTTCCATCCTACCATGCCCCTCCCAACCCAACCCTGTTTTGCACCATCCCTAACTGCCATGCCCGGCCTCATTCCATGCTGTTCCATGAACCACCTGCCTCGCCGCCGCTTGCCCGCTTGCTCGCTCCGCTGAATTATCAAACAGACGATTCACTCGGCGCCGCCATCTATCGTCCGCCGCTCTCCTAAATGTTTCGGGTCATGGGCGCGGGTAGCCAATCAGAAACGTCTTCGATCAGCCGGAAGCGCTCGTAACGAAAGGGGATTGGTTCTATGCGCGAAAGCGCTGCTGCCGTCTCTCGGGCAAAGAGAGAACTAAAACTAGCAGAGGGCGTCTTGTGTTTTTCTTGATCAGCGGGCTAGAAAACCTGTGGAGGCACGGAGAATATTTCAACCTCAAACGGTGAGCAAGCGCGCGCCGAAAGCGCCACTTGAAATAATAAGGGAGAGAAATATCGCTAGAGGATCTAACGACCGCCATATCCATCAAGAGTGCTCTACGAGTAGGATACATTTATCTTTTGCGAGGGAAATAATCAGGTACAAAAAGCGAGAACACAGTTGTTGAAAGTAACACTTTAAGAAGTAAACGAACGCTCTCACTGCTTTAAGAAATCTTTTTTCCATTTCTTCAACAGTGGATTTTCGTAGGCAGATGAGATGTAGCTTCTGACAGTGAAGCACGAACACAAAATAGGTATATACATCATTCCGCGAAAGTGAAGAAGAATGACAGCGATGGCTGACAGCGGGAAGAGCAATTTCGTATGGAAATGAAAAATGATAGCTGTGCAGATCCGATGAATGTTTTGTAGAGCTAAACATCACTTGAAAGGGGGCGTAACTAACCCGAATCGAATCTTCCACTGAACGACCTTTTGGAATTCAAATTAATCGCTTTCTATTCTTTGAAAACGCGGTGAAATATCAAACCGATAGATCAACATCAATTTGAATGAATTCTACCTTCCATGTGGGTGTGTGTCCTCAATAAAAAATGCACAATGTATCACACTGACCATACAATTTGAGTGACATGATTTATTATTATTTACCGAATTTCAATACATTCATCTTCTGTTTCCTGGTGTAATAAGTGGAACTGTTTCAATTAATGACTATGAAAGGATTTCGGGTTGGTGAGTTTTGACAACAAAGAATAAGAGTAATGTGTCGTCATTATATTGTAGATATGCCAGAATGCGATAAAGATGTAACTACATTACTTCATTTGCACAATGTCGAAGATAATTTAACAAAAACGGGCAAAATGAATAACTTTTCAGTGGTACCAGCTGTAATCCTTTTGAAACTTCCTTATACAGTTTTATAAACTCATTCAAAATAATAAGAGATAAAGAATTATTTTAAATCTCTGCTTTTTCAAGTCTTCCTCTGTAGCCAACAAATAATTTAAGAATTAGAGCTAACAATATTTGAAAGTACCGGCGACAATCAATTACAAATTAATTTACTTCATCAAACCACTGTGAACAAGTATATTTTTAAAGCTCTGGCAAGAATTAAATCTACAACAAAACCTTCGGTTTATACAAAAAAATATTTACAAGATGCCCAAAGTAACTACATTATAATCTCCTTGCTAAAGTTGTTCGATTCTCATCTCAACCAGAAGAATAAAACTGTGAGAGATATCGGACAAGATAGATACCTCGCCTAGCTACTATTCCAAAAGTCATAAATCATAAGGAAAATGATTTGTTTACAAGAGTAAAAGACCAGGTATGCCTACTAGTTGTACTGCAATTGATCACAGAAGAGTAGAAACGATAGTAAGGGAAATGATTTAGTCTTTTTATAATAATTCCCGTAGGCTCAACTACGTATCTGCAACTCAGCCAACACAAAAGCGAATAAAAAATACAATATATAGTACATATCAAATCTCAAATATCAGAAACGACTAAATGTTAGAATCTATCCCAAATCCTAGTCTTTATAAAATGTCTATTGAGATATCGTTTAGTTTATGGTGACGTTTCTAAAACGAAACACATCTAACCTTCGTCAAAGGTGCCAAATGTTCTTTTACCGATTATGTTTGTAAAAAAAAACACGAGCAATGTGATCGTCTTCCGGACTTTTAGCCAGTTGCATTTCACCTCTCCTCGTACTCTACCTCCAGGGCTCCTGAAGGGTTCCTGGCGGTGGGCACGCGAGCGCCACTGACGTCTAAGAGTGCAGCGTTGCCTTCTTTCAAAAGAACATTCATATAACAGAATTAAACACTAAATTAAGTTCATTATGCTCTGCATTCAGAATTCTTTCAAATTCTGTCAGCCTTCATGCAGCTCGTTGCGTTTATTTTGCAAATGTGCATTCCCGCCTGAGATATGGCATAATATTCTGGGGAAGCTCATCCTGTAGTATTCAGACCTTTAGATTGCAAAAGAAAATTATTCGAATAATGAAAAAATGCCTTCCACGTGATTCCTGCAAGCCTCTTTTCATTGAGCTGGGAATCCTACCATTGCCTTGTCTATTTATTTACGAATCTGTAATATTTGTCAAAAATGACCTACTTAACGGAGGGAACATATTTTCATGCAATATTGATATTTATAATTACAACACACGCCGTAGAAATCACGTGCATCAAGTGTCAGTATCAACAGCTCAGTACAAGAAATCAACATACACAACATGTACGTTACTTTACAACGCACTGCCAGATGACATAAACAATTAAAGTCGGTACACAAATTTAAGTTAAAAGTAAAATCTTTTCTGCTGCAAAACTGTTTCTATACAATTAGAGACTATACTGATCGTGAAAATGAAAAATAATGTTAATGTAACAAAATAAAGATATATAATGAATTAGTTTATGTTTGCATTGTATACATTTAAAAAAATATTTAATACGCCTGTAACAAGTAATGTACATCAGCTTCCGGGTCAATGACCCCCATCTCGATCAGGTTTTGTCCAGTTTCCCTGATCCATTGAGCAAATGCTGAAATGGGCACTTGTTTTGCTTCTGGACGTAAATGTAGCTTCACTGTGCGCACGTTTTGTTGAGCACTCCTTTTGCTTGTAGTTCATTTACAGTTGAAATTGATTTTCTATAACTCGGGAAAAAACATTTTTCAAATATTTTCATTTTTCTAAAATAATTATTTTCTCTATAATTATTTTTTCGTTTTTTGTTTGTATTTTTTGTTTTTTTATTCTGGCTCTCAAGAAAATGTGCGCAGATAAATTTCTTTCCCCACACGTCATATACAGTTTTTACTGTTTTTTGACAAATAAATAAAATAAAAATAAAAATAAAAAGGGCGTAAAGAAACGAGAACAAATTCTACCTTAAACTATCAGGAAGTCAGGAGAAAAGCCCCATACACTTTGGCACTACATCATCATCATCATCATCATCATCATCATCATTATTATTATAATTATTATTATCCTACTGAGATCCCATTAAGGGCAAGAGTCTCCTACCAAATGTGCAGCGAATACTGATTGAAGTGATAGATGATGATGAGGGATGATGTTAATGATGGAGGTGAGGTGGGAGATGATCGTGGGCTTTTTGAACCATCCAGCATTCGCCTTATGACCAAGGGAAACCATGAAAACCCGGTCAGGACGACCGGCCGGGGAATCGAACCCGAACCTCCCAAGTGCGAAGTCAGTGCGCTATGCACTGAGGCACTTTGCTCGGGAAGCTCTGATTAGAGAACAAAAAAATTCAGAAACATCGGCAAGCGAAGGGAATCTGGTTAGTGATCGACTCTTGGTAAAAATTCCAAGTAAATTATTATTACTTTAATTCCATCGGAGCCAACGCTCTTTTTTAGCCGAGTGCGTACCACATTCCTAAGGCTACTTCACATTTCTTCTTATGGTGCCTTTCTAAGGGTAGGGGCTGCGACAAAAAAAGGCTACCTTCTGAACTTCTATTAATGATGTAATTCCAGATAAATTGTTTAAATATTGATCCAGTTGCTTCGTGACAGTATCTAGAGCTCCTATTACTATGGCAGTATTTCAGTTGGTGTGTCCCACATTTATGAATTTCTATTTTTGAATCTGTGTTGTTGTTGTTGTTATTATTATTATACTATAAATTTCAACATTCATTTTTTGGTGGTAATTTTATTTTCCAGTCTTAAGAGTGATCTGGGAGTTTGGACAAATCAGATTAATCTGATTTATTTTGTTTGTAACTTCAGATCGTTATAAAATACTAACTTTTAGGATAGTTGGATCTACGGGAATTATAAAGGAAAGTTACAAATAGTTCAAATGTCGACAATAGTGTACATGCATACCTAAGGGGCTTCCTAGTTCATTTCTGCACTTTGGACAGTATTTTACCCTAAATGTTTACCGTAAGAAGTGCCGATGAAATATCAGTAGGATACTTTATTATAGTACTGATGGATTTTTCCTAATTATATTATTATTGTGATTATTACCTTTCGTGTACAACACAAGGTCTTATGTGATTATCTATGTATAAAATATTTTAAAAAATGTCTTGACTCTCCAAACGGAACACTCTATGAGATGTAAGATGTTGTATAGCATAATGATTCTGGTCCGAAAATATTGCAAATACGACATCATTAAATTCAATGAAATGATAAAGATAATGAAAAAGAAGACTATTTACGAAAATACGATTATCGGACAAAACATCAGTTAAACAACACAGACACGCATCTGTTGTTGACGACCTGTTTAATGAAAAGTTAAAAAATGAAGAATACGTGCAAGTTAAGAATAAGTCAAAGAATGACATCCGAAAGCAAATTAGTTATAACAGAATTTACAAATTATGTAGTATAACAAAGAGTATACAAAACCCTGAGGGGGCAGCGTTACAAAATTATGAACTAAAATGTAAATGAAACCTCAAGCAATTATTGCGAGCAAAATTTCAAAAGTAATAGCTCCTGAATAAAACAATTGATCTAAGAAAAATGAAAGAAGAATAGAAAAATAAAAAAGTATAAGTTTACAAGAGCTAACAACAACAACAAATAAGAAACACAAAAATACGAAAGTAAGAAAATAAAAAGCGGGGAGCTCTGAGATCTAGGCATGAACAAACACAGGGCAGGAGGATTCTCCGAAAAGAAAGCGCACTTGAGGGTGCCAAAACCTCAACAGCGGAAGCATTTCGGAATGACACCGTGAGAGCCAGGGAGAGCGAAAGACAGCGGAGAGGAGGTATCAGGCGACAGCACCGCCGGCGAGAAGGGGCGGGGCGGGGCGGGGAGAGCGAGGGTGGCAGCCCCGCAAAGCGGATCGACGCGCCGCGAGACGTGGAGGGGGGAGAGGGGGAGGGGGAGGGAGGAGGGGGCGGGGTTGTTTGCGCAGCGTCGCGACGACGCCTTCCCAGCCCAAGGGCGTCCTCCCTGCCCTCTTGACGCCGTCACCTGCCTGTCGCACCCCTCCCCTCGCCCCCTCCGCGCCACGCCTCGCCCTACGCGAGAGCTCGCCCCCCCCCCTGCGGCGCCTTCGCCGGTCGATCAATCGAAGACTTCCATTTGCGAGATTGTCGCGTCACGACCGTGACATGATTTCCATTGTAATCTTCCCCGCCGCCGCCGCCAGCACCACCACCGCCGTCACCGGAGCTAATGTTGCTACGAGCGCGCCTGCAAATACTGCCTTGGGGTGCTCCATATCCGGTTTCGATTATAATGCAATCTAACACGCAGATAATGTTATTAAGGATCCTGTGGTTTTGTTCAAAAGTTCTCAGTTCATGGCTATTTTATTCTATTTTCCGCTGTCTCAATACCTCAGTGAAGCAGATGTGACAATACAAACCTCCTCATGTATTCAGTTCTCTTCATAATACAACTCGAATAGTGTATTTCCTTCTCATCGATATCACCAATATCAGCATTAGTCAACGTGTCATCAACGCCTGCATTCAAATTTACCAGTCTGTCTCGACTCAAACGCCACCGCAACCATTTACATCGACTCGCGCGTCAGCACCATATTTCATCATCACCGAAACCATTACGGCTATTCCGACCTTTCGCAGTTCCCGCGTCTCCTCCACCATCGACATCACGGCCCCTCCCTTGTCTCTCCGTCGCCGATGCGATTCCCCATCTCTGCTCGGGCTCCGGGATGATGTATGAGGCGCGAAGACGTCGTTTCGCATCTAACGAAACAGGCGACTTCCTGTGGGGGACGAGCGCGCGGCCCGCCGATCACCCGCAGTGGTTCTTCGGCACCCGCTCCGGGAGCCCGCACAGCGCCGACACAAACCAAAAATACTGTAATCATTATATTTCGGTTTTTCTTTCTTGGCGCGTGGGAGTGTGTCATCAGAATGGAATATCTCACGGTATTTCGCGTCGTTCTCGGTTGTGCCGCTAGAGTCGTATGATCGCGATTCTATCGAGCAGTGCTGGCGATCGTGCGACTCCTAGCGGCACAATGGTGAACGACGCGAAATACCGTGAGATATTCCATTATGATGCCCCCCCCCCCACGCGCCAAGAAAGAAAAACCGAAGTATAAGGAGCTGATTTCTATGAATATTTTTGGTCCGTTGCTTTAGGGCATAACTAAGTGAAATTTCTTGACAGCTGGTTAGAATTGGATGCTACGCAGATGAATATGTTAGTGCATACGATGCATATTTGGCCGATTTTTCCTGCTTCTGCATATTCATGTAATTATAGGCGTATATGTTGCATATTTCGTTTAACTTATCTCTAAAACGTTTCATCCTTTCATAAAATCTATTATTTGTGAACGTTTATTGATTAGAAAGAGTTTGTCACTGCGTTATTTCTGTTGTTAGTAGGATATTTTTCGATATCATATTTTTAAACAAGGCGGAAGAAATGAAACAAGATATACAATGTACTTCACTGTGGTGCATATTTACTTCAATTATTTCTTCCGCAAAGTAAGCTAGGTTAAATTATGTTTGCAATATAAATATATATATATATATATATATATATATATATATGTATTCATTATCTGAATTTTTATCAAAATAGGTTTATACAAGAAATGAAATACAGTGAATTTTAATTGCATATTTAAATGCATATTTTGGAATTTTTAAGCCATAAATGCATATTTTAACAGCATATTTCAAGATTATGTAGGAAATAAAAATCTTCTCCCATGTAATTGTTGTTTTATTACAGCTATTTATAACGGAAGCCTATTACACTTGTCACTTCAATGACGTGTGTGAAAATCTCGAAACGAATACATATTAGAAATTCAAAGGTTGAAACGTGGCACAGCAGAGCACTGCGATTTTATATCGTAGTTCCATTAAATTTTTCAACAAAAAATGACTTTGGATGTATAAACTATGAATAGTTTCATAAATATTTAATTATTTTTTATAGTTAGAACTATCAAAATACACAGCTGTATAAGAACTACTTTACTTCTACTTTACTATTCTTATTCTTTAAAGTATAAGAACTTCTACTTTACAATTCTTCTTTTTTCTGTAATCTTGTAGCCTGTTTTGATAAGCCGTGAATCTCTTGCATCTTCTTCTCTACCGAATATGTCATCTTTTAGGAATATTATGTTTATCTTACGGGATAGTCCTATGACTCCGAAGAAAAAGTATACAATTGCCAAACGTCTTTCAATGTGTATTTGATTCTTCTTTTAAAAATGTAATAAAAGACGCTAATATTTGAATAAGATTAATATTCAATAACACAAATGGTTCATTAAAAAGCTAAAAATGGCTTTGATTAAAGGTTTCGTAATAGTTTCAATTTTACATTTGTTGCAAAACTTCCAGGCGTACTATATTATTAGTTTCGAAAAAATATTTTAGCACTGGTTACTTTGTCATTTTGACCCACTGTAAGCTTGCCCCAACCCAAATAAAAAAGAAGCATGTTCGACTCCTCCGCGTTCAAAGTACCCTCAGCGACCTCCTTAACACCTCTTTGTACAGAGTGGAAAAATAAAATTCCTCTGCGGCAATTTCCTCCGAGCCTTCCCGGGCGGGAATAATGCGCGGACATTTTTACACGCGCGCTCTAAGAACCCGCACGAGCGGAGTGCAACTGCAGGAGCGGCAGGGGCCGGGGAGTGTGAAGGCGGACGCGAGGGTCGGAGGTGGGGTGTGTTCGCAAAGGCGTGCGGCATGGAGGAGGCGTGGCAATGATGCACGGAGTGGAGACGCGAGGAGCCTGGGGAGGGTACGGTGTATGTAGGTGGTGACGGAAACTGTGACGGGGAAGCATACGGAGACCGAGGTGAGCGGAAATGTTCGGTGGTAGTAATGGGGAAATACGGCAGGAAGGGGAATGCGATGACAGAGGAGGCGGAAACTGACGGGGCAGGTGGAGATAGTAGTTGTGGTAGGAGGCGGAGACTAACGAGAGGGGCGGTGATGGTTGTGATGGACGAACGCGAAGACTGAAGGGGGAGGCGAACCAGTTATGGTGGTAGGAAGTGGAGTTAGGCGAAGATGATTGTGGGAGTGGGAGGAGATTGGCGGGGGAGGTGAATATGGTTGCGGGGGTAGGGGGTGGCGACTGACGGGAGAGACGGAGTTGACTATGATAGTAAGACAGGGGCAGGGAAGTGGAGGGGTTTGCAGTGGAGAAGGTGGAGACGGAGGTGGTAGCGGTAGCAGGGTTGATCTGGAGACGTCCGAGTCGGTTGAGAGGAAGGGTGAGTTTTGTGCGAGAGGAGAGACGTTGGTGGAGATGGTGGTGGCGTGGGTGTTGGTAGAGAAGTTGGTAGCAATGGATAAGTCTGTGAAAAGGGCAGCAGCAGTGACACGCAGCGACGAAAAAGTGCGCATATGTGGGCGTGCCTACACTGAAGGCTTGCAACGTTTCCGGAGACTGTCGTCTGAATATCTTCCGCGTTCTGCTCTGCCTTTAAGGCTTCTCGTGCAGGTTTCCTCTTTCACTTCAGATCCCTACATTGCTTGTTATTTTGAATTTCAGTTGCAATCTTCCGCGTTTAGGCACTCGACCACCGGAAATAACTTTTCGTAAACATTTTCAAGAGTTATGCTTTACTACGGCCTTGCGTGCGAGACCATCTCAGACACTGCCTTAGCAAATTTCTCGAAATGTCTGATATATTCTCACAGGTGTTTATAAAAGCGAGCGAGTTGTCTCATAAATTACTGTGTTTTGAGATTAGACTCAATTGTTTAATTCGGTCTACAAGGAGAGTGCCGATGTTAAAAAAAAGAAACTAAACGTTCTTTTCCTGACTTTTGAAGTCATACTAAGGCTTCCCATTTACTCTCGTTACAATAACAGTACGGAGAGTTCTGGAAGTGGGTGGTTGCCGTTAAACAAAAAGCAAGAAAAGTGCTAATCTCATCTAACCCTAATTACGTGAAAATTTAAAAGGTCGTCAAAATGCCGTTTTGTTACATGACTAACTGATATGTATTTACATTCATCCTTAGGGAATGTAGTTCAGCTATTAAGAAACTGGTCGAGTGTGATTTAGCAAACCGCGACTTGTAGCGGTAATTGTGTTAATTGTCTTATTCCTTAGCTGCTTCAGTAGTACCTGCAAAAACGTCACATTTATCTTAGATACTCCAAGAATTAGAAAAGGAGATACGCTTTACAGTGGTTGAACTACATTTTACTTCAAAATGAAGAAATTGGCAATGACCAGCACTATTAGTGATGATACAATAATTTCGAGGAAGTAATTGGGTAGAGAAGAGAGTAGAAACTTAAAGGATGATTAAAAAGACTGATGTAATTGAAAGTAGTTGTACAAACAAAAGTTGAAAATAAATGAACAACAGTGTTGCAAGGCATGATGAATTTGACACTCGGAACTTCACAAACATCTACGCTGAACAGACAAAACTAGAACTTTAGACGAACTCTTTGAAAGACAAGGATGAAAATTCCTGAATATGAAGACAACAGCAAAAGCTACAAACATCGAAATTGTCGTCGTCAGAAGAAATATCCTTATAACCTTGTGGTACTCCAATTTTTATTATCATTCACTAAATCCCTACAATGTTTCCCTATCCCATTCCGCTTTCTTCTATTTTTCTACATAAAACAAATGCCACGTGTAAGAATCTCGAAACCCAAAGATAAATCTCCCTCAGTATGTAAACTGCGTCACGGGTTGCCGTAACAAAAGTGGAGTCGCCGTACGAGGCGACCTCCCGCCAGGGAGTGAAGACAATCAAGGGAACAAGAACAGTGAGAGAAGGGTTAGAGGGAGGGGGCGAAACGACAGGGCGGCTGGCGCGTCGCGCCGCGACACCGGCGCGGCGGGCGGCAGCGCCCGCTATTAAATTCCTGGCGGCGCGGGACGGGGACGCGGGGCGGGCGGGGCTGGGGGGGAGGGGAGGGGCGGGCGCCGCCATTTAGCGCTGAATTAGCCGCCGACGGGTCGTCGCTCATAAACACCCTCCCCCGCCCGCACTTAAGCCCGGGCCTCCCCGGCGGCGGAGACCTAAGTTCCGAACAACAGGGGGCGCGCGTGTCGCAGCGGGCCCACGTGGTGTGGGCTGGGGAGGCAGGAAGACGGCAACGTTCAGATGGCAAACGGCGCATATTGACGTTTTCAGTTCAATTCAGAGTTTCTTTAACGTGGTGAGACTCAGGACATGCTCTTTCAATTGATTACGCAGTTTCCGCAACGCTCCTTTCACCATCTAGCAGAGGTATTCTAGAAGGTCGTCCGAAGGTGATTTGAAATTAGTTCAGAGACTCCCTTAAGGCTTGTGCATGTTTTAAATGCAGTAAATCTACAACAAGGAACAGTCGGCCTTACTTCCCCTCCGAAGAAGACGTATGAATGATTTTTTCCTTTTTAAAAATCCACGGCTCGATCAGGTTTGAAGCCGCGACCCTTCGGTATAACTGTTTGATAGGCTAACTGTTACACCATCAATAGTCATACGCTGCCTTTGGGAGCCCCCCTGCCACACCGGATCAAAGAGGCAGCGGAAGACGTTGAAAAAGACGCAAGAAATAGAGACCGCAAGGCACTCAAGAGTACATGACGTATTATGTACAGGCGCTTATTGGACATTGTGACGCATGATACGATGGTCACGATGTGTGAATTCTAAAAAAAAAATCATAGTCTGTAGGAGAAAAAACTGCTCCTCTATTTGGCGTTACATTAAAAATCTCAGTGAAATGAATATTATTTTATTTCTTTTGGAATATGTTACAGCATTGTTTGAGTCTTGGCCAGCATCCATGTATTGACAGTAGCTTGCCGGAATCGGTAGGTGGCACGTTGTTTAAAGGTTCTGGTTTGACTATAATAGCATTCGTTTAGCATAATCTTTAATGACATTTCTGCACAGTTTCCGTTATTACTTTAGTGCATTAGATGTTTTAGAATGTTAACATTTTTCGAAAATATCATAATTTCTTGAAATTGTTTTAATAGAACGAGGTTTTAGAGAATTTGACATCTGAGTTTTGTTATTGTGATAAATTTTGTGGAGACAAATTAAATTTAAAATACTATATTTCATACCATTAAAACATTTTAAATCGAAAGAACTCGCGATTATTCTCGCATACGTATTTCTGGCCTTCTTACAAAGAGGTATCTGTTTCACATTTACATGTACCTTTAAAGACATTCTTCAATCATGTCATTCAAATTTATTATCTAGAATTTTTATGTAAATCGTAAAAGTTAAACTGAAACTTTCTTCAATAATAAGATATCACAAATGAAGGCTACGTCACCTTATATTTTTTAGAGGACATTTTTGCACAAAAACAATTCCAGCATTCTACTGTCCATACGTGGATGCTGGCCAAGATTCAGAAGAATTATACTTCGATTTTTCTTTCTTGGCCCATGGGGGTGTGTCATCAAAATGGAATATCTCACAACATTTCGCGTCATTCTCGGTTAGCCCGCTAGGAGTCGCATGACCTCCAGCACTGCTCGATACAGTCGCGATCATGCGACTCCTAGCGGCACAACCAAGAAGGACGTGAAATACCGTGAGATATTCCATTTTGATGACACACCCCCACGCGCCAAGAAAGAAAAACCGAAGTACAAGACCAGAGTGCTCGCCAGAAGAATGAAGACCAGAGTACTCAGTTTGCCGGCTACGGGGTACTTCGTGCTACTCGCCTCCTCTACACTGAGCCAATTTCATTCGAGTCTCTCCTCTCCCGTGGGACTAAAGCAACGAACAGAGAGACCACGCAGGTGCCGAAAAGCGATGAGGGGAGACACGCCAAGTAGGTCGCGCACTAGAGCACCCCTGCCGCAAATAGTTCTCAAACTACGACAGATCTTTCCATTCTCATTTTTTTAACTCAGAACTAACAGTTACTTTGAAGTTACATACGATGGCAGTCGGAAGTGAAACCTTAACAAACGCTCTCGCTAGTCATTTCTATAAAACTAGAACAAGCTTTGCTATTACGTATGAATAACTTTTTATGAGTCATGTGGCGTGGAAGCAAAGTTGCTCTTTGGACGCTAATTTACAAGCAATATGAAAAAATGAAATGTTTCCATCAGAAACATATCAAGTATTGAGAAATGAGAAAAAAAGTAATACTAACGACTTCTGATAGATATGAATCCCAACAACTGTCCGCCACTACTTTTATTGTCAGACTTCTTAAAAGTTCTCAGCCACCAAACCACTCTACACAATAATAGAGAAGTCACAAAAATAGATATGGAAAGGAGGGAAAGAACTAAATTTAATTTTGAATCATGAAAAACTTGACTTTTCATATGCACTCGAATAACGCAGTAATAAATTACACAAATGTATACTGGATTACACAATCTTGACAGATGAATGAAAAAATAAACGAATTTCGTCCGATTTTGCGTCTTGCATACCACCGTGCATCGACTCCGCCGCCCGTCTTCCGTCCCGAGCGTCGTCCAACAGGACGGCGGCGCGCGGCCGCGGAGACCTCGAGACAAACGCCTACCCGGCGCGGCGCGGCGCGGCGTGGCCATAAGGCGCGCCCGGTTTTACGCGGCGCGTAAAGAACGCCTAAAAAGACTTATGTATATTTTAATTCGCGTCCTTCCGCTGCGGCAGCCGAGCCCAGCAGTAATTATGTCGCTCTCTGGGCGGGGCGGCGCAACGAGGACGCCCGGAGCGTCGGAGGGGGGGGCGGTGGAGAGGGGGCGGTAGAGGGAGCAGCGGGGGTGGGGGTTGCGGTGAAGGCGGCAGGCTTTGGAACCGTGCCGGGGAGAGGAGATTCAGGGACGGCGGGACGACACTACGGGGTGACAAGGCTGCACCGGGAAGAGGAGGAAAAGAATGGAAGGAAACATCGAGGAAATGAAGAAATGGAAGAAGGGAAAAAATTACAAGAAGAAAGAAATTGGAATAAAATGGAGAAGAAAAGGACGGAAACAGAAAGGAATGTTGGCATAAATGGGGATGAAAAGAAGGGAAAGAAGTAAAGTTAGATGAGTGAAAAAGAAAAATATTGAGGAGGAAGGTAGTAGTGAAAGACAACGTTGATGGTTTGAGGATCTAGAAACCTTGCTTTCTTAGGCCACAAAATTCATGTATGAAAAGAAAAACAACATAGATGGTTAGCGAGGAATGAGACAATACTACACTACAAATAAAATAAAAAGGAAATTGAGACATTGGTTGCCAAGAAAGTAACTCTCTAAAAAGAGAAAAGTTTCAAAAGTTTGGTTGTTTGAAAAAATAGAAGCTGAACTGGCTGTGAAAGCAAACCACAGTTCTGATGAATCTTACTGAAGTTGGAGAGATGTTACAGACCATGTTGATAATAAAAACTATGAACGATAATTCTGGAGCATAAGATATGCCATGGCAGCCGTTTAAAAAACAGCACATGAAAATAAAACTTTGGAAACAATTTATTTATCAAGAGGCGGAATGGCTGTATTTAAAAACAATATAAATGTCTTTATTTTAATGAAAACAAATACAGTCAAAATAAGACAAAAAATTAAGTATCAAGAGAGTAGTAGTGGGATAAGTCGGCAATTTAGGGAATAACTACGTAGGTAAAAAAGAAACTGCAAAAAAAGTTTGCAGGAAAAGTAACTCAAGCGAGAGAGATAATAGGATAAAAAGGAGAATTACAAAATAGTTATTTTTATATTACATGCTTGAAGTTACTGTTTTTGCACGATTGAAATTAAGATTTTTTAAAATTAAGATATAAAGTACCGTCAATCGAGATCGAGCGGAAAACAATAAAAACTCTCACGATATATAAACATTTTTTTAACAAGCCGTAAGCAAAATGCGGTTTTCCGTTCAGTTTCCCGTTGGTTTTCGTGATCAAAAGAGCTAATTTTTTCACAGTGTGCAGAATATCGCGAAGAGTGTATGAAACATCTGTAACGATTTGCAATTGTCTTTTGTCTTGACGTCTTTTTTTATTATTTAGTTACTATGTCGTAACAATAGAGTTACGACACTGACTGGAATCCGTTTAGTTTTGGAGAAGGTAAAATATGATTTCAGAATGTGATATGGAGATAGATTTTGAAGAAACTATATTCATATATCCTTTAAGAATTAAGCGTTTTTCCTTTCAATTTAATAACTGTCAGTTAATTTTGTTATTAATGATAATTCTCAAAAGAAATAGAAAAATGTAATATGTAGGCTACTTACAATAAACATTTTGAGTTACGCAGTTTTAGTGATGTGATATTTAATATATGTTCATTTATTTGACACGTTGCGTTGCACTCACAAAAAGTAGTATACGCAATGTGGGCGCGAAGTAGTTCCCGCACTCGTCTCTTTCGTCCCGTACTCGTCTCGTGCGTGAATCATCTGCATACCACATTTGTTACGTACACTACTATTTTCTATGATAGTATAAATCAGCTTATATTACAAGTCATGATCTATTTCATCCCTCCTCTTTTTGTTTTTATTCAAAAGGAACCTTACCTTTGTTAACGTTCGGATAACGGCCGTGGATTCACGACATAAGGTAATGACTCACTGTTGTTTCATACGAGTTCTAATTGCGTAACTGGTGTATCTTGGTTATAATTATTGAATTTAAAATGATTAAAAGTAATGCTGACTTTCTACAGTCTTTGCTGGAATACCACAGGTAGTGTTGGGAAAGCGCAGAACGCAAAATAACATGAAAAGAGAAAATTTAAGGGAAAATAAAGACTGACTTTATTATAAAAGAATCTCACTTAGAAGAGAAAGAAACGACGAACAAAAAGTCCTCGAATAGCAAATGAATCCGTTTTCCTTTGCAATTCTTACTGAATCAGGTTAGGGATGGAAATAATTGTAAGTGAAAAGGCAGTGTTTTGGGTACAGAGAATACGAGAAATTAGCGTTGTGAAAGGTCTACACGTACTGATATAATTATTACAAGGCTGAGGGGAATTATAATATTACAGTGCGGTAATAGAGAGGATCGATAAATGCATCGGTAGATATAAAGACCGTCTAGAGAATTATATAATCAGAGAAAGAAAATAAAAACAAAAGACTGTACATAAGCAAATAATAGAAACGAGGACATATTTTTTGAAGGAGACACGCTCATTGACACAAATGATGAAATTTTTGAGAGAATATAAATGCCTATAGTAAACCTACAGAAAAGGAAGGGCGATCTAAATGAATAGGGCCTGAAAAATATCATTGGCACTGAAAATAATTCGAGGAATCGACAGAAACTGCCCAGGAAATTAGGAACAACTAGATTGCAAAAAGAATCGGTCAAGGAATGTCCGGCCGGCGAAGAACGTCCTCGGCGAAGGTGGCGGTCGACAAGCTACGAGGCGTTCGATACGGCGAGCGAAGTCTATGGAGAGTACAGAAACTTCAGAGAAAATGAAGACAACTAGGTTTGCGGTGTTGAAAAATGTGACTATTGCCGTTTTTTCGATGTGGAATCCGTAGAGTATAGACTTAAGCAAGCGCATAATGATGATGTCATCACGAGTTGATGTTTACGACACGAACGACGTAGGAGCAAGTGGTAATTTCTACGAGTGACTAATAGCCATTAGGCGCGACTAAACTTTCTCTTCGACCCTGAAATATTCAGAATATGTTTTGAAAAAATTTTGTTTTCTTTGAAACTCAGTGTAATGATTGCCTACATCAGTATTGTAATATAAGATACATAATAAATGTGAAATAATTGTAAATGTAATAATAATTGAAATTGTAGAGTTATCGAATTCGCGGTTTCCTAAATTTAAGATGGAGTACAAATTTCATTGTCACTGTCACTGGCTTCAAGATTCATTTTCTGTTGAAAGATCAATGTGAAATGAAACTAGAAATACGAGTACAATAATCTCTAGTTTACGTACATGAAACTGCCAAATCTTTCACTTGTCTACCGCGGTTCAAAAGAAGCGCAAATCGCAAAGAGAAAGCTATTCTACCCGTGAATTACAAGAGTTCTAGGAATGTGATGGGTCGACAAGCCGTGGATTCCGAATCCACGGGGTGTGTAATCGATATCATTCGTCGATTAAACATAAAGTAGGACTACGTATATTATTAAATGGTCATGGAGAAAATAAAACATTAGTGTGCACGAAGACTAGACCAAGCGACGATGGCGCCCGCAGACGACTGGCACGAGTAAACCTAATAGAGAGGTGTTACCACGATCGGGAGTCCGTGGCACGAATGTAAGGACGAAATCGCCTCTTCACCAGTCAATGCCATCTCTATTTTAAAACGGCGGTGTTACTAATAGTTTCCTTTACCGCCGCTAGCTACGCAGAGTAGCTCGTGCCATGCTACAGAACCACGAACCGTGCCACTACCACCAGTAGAAGACCTTGACACCACTGTCGTAGACGCTGCATAGGAAATAACGACAACAGGGAAGCAAACCGTAAACAAAAAGAATGCTGAAACAGAACTGCGACTAGTGCAGTCTCCAAGGGAAAAAAGCTAGTTGAGTACGGAGTCTAGCACCAGCGAAGATCATATTTGGCGAAGGTGGCGGTCTGCAGGCGCCTGGCGCGGGCAGCGAAGACCTCGGAGAGAGCAGAAACTGGAGAGGAAATAGAGACAACTAGGTTTCCGGAGGCGCAAAGACGGCGTGGCGGCGGCGGCGGCGGCGAGGACGTCGGCCGTCTTCACAGAGGCGGGCGCGGCGTGGAGCGGAGCGGCGCGCCCGCGGGGCGGGGCGGGGCGGGGCGGAATTAAGACAAATGCAATCCGGCCGTTCCGGCTGTTTCCCGCGCGCGGGCCGGGGCGCGGGGGCGGGTTCGGGCGGGGGAGGCGGGAGCGGTGGCGGGGGCGCGGGCGGGGGAGGGTGGTCGGGGCGGCTTCCTTCCTTCCGCCCGAGGCCGTACGTCGACGGGTTTTATCGCTCCGGCCTCCTTCCCGCCCCTCTCCCTCCCCTCCGCGCTGTCCAACGTTGAGGGCCTCTGCTCGGCTCTGAGCCCGGCCGCCGCCCCCGCCACCCGCGCCGACGCCGCAACCGCCATCCCGTGCAAGGTCTTTGCGCAGTGGGCGAAGATGGGGCTCCACAAGGCCGAAAGCGCGAACATAATAATTATGTTCGCCATTTAATAATAATGATGTATCAATGAACTTTTGCGTTAAATAATGGCAACAGACATTCACCTTTCTTACGAAAGTTCAATGATTGTACCACACATTCCATGAAACGAGATGTTGATGACTTAACGTACAAGTTAATCATTCACATACGTTGTATATTCTTGATGTCGATTGAAATATTGAGAAAACCTTTGTTTACTTCACAAAAGCATTAATGTCAATTTGCCTAATTTGTTAAATACCATTATTTATAATCGATCACCTCAAATAAATACAACAAACTTCTATTAACTTTTATATTTGGGCATGTATATTTCTAGCACACACATATCCGGAAGGGAAACAATCAAAAATGTTAGGACGGTAATTTTATGATGATCAGTATAAAATATTGGAACATCAGGTTTATTTTTAAAATTTTTAATTATTTCGTTTTATCAAGACAGGTAGAAAATGTAATCGTCATTCACACCGTTGTTTGTCTCAATTTGATCATTTTCAGTGAAGGTTCGTGCTAAAGAAATTCACAAAATAATATTACCACCGTTCTTATAGTTTGCTAATATCCAAACCACAGTTTTACTTCACAAAGATATGATCAATTCTATAATTATTGTTTAAAGGTATTTCATAGCTGCATTGACTGCCATAAAATGCAAAACATGTGACCCCTTGTTTTCGTATTTTGTGAATACATATTCCTTTTTCTGCTTGGTTCGAGGAACTGAAAATAACAAGACACAAAAGACAGTAGAAAGTTACATCGATGGCAGTACCACAGAGGATAGGAAAGAAATTCCAATATGCCATATGCCAGTTGGATAAATATAAAATATATTACAAAAATTCATAAATTTGCCTGAATTTTAAAATATTTATATTTTTTTCCTTCTTGAGCTTTTTCATTAGACCGTCGCCATAAGGCGATGACAATTTCTACTCTCGTTTGATTGATTGTTTCGTGCTTCTGGGCGCGTCCACTGATGTGATCATTAGTCCTGAAAGTAGTACGGGTTTTTATCAAGGGAGGTGGCAGTGTTCTTCTCCAGTAGAGTGGTGAGATTCGGCGTCGTCTTGATGGATTTTCCCCATCCTCGTACCTCCCACCAGGGGGGCACCGTCCCAGCCGGAACAACTCTAACACGCAACACTCACCGTGCTGGATACTCGGATTGACTTGAGATTTTACCAGCTTGTTCAGCACCTTTCAAAACCCCTTACATACAAATTTTTACGTGCTATGAAGCATTGCAAGTAGTTTTTTTGCGATAATTAGTATTGGACCTTTCTTGACCTTACCGACCGTAGAGGGGCGGAAACGCTGCTCGCCGCCGGTTCTGCGGACGTTAGTCATACACCGCGCCTGCACTATCGGCCTATCGGCAAAGTCTCAGTTACTTGGAGGGCAGGTGGGGTGACAAAAACGGGTGTTTACTTAGGTTCAGATGGAACGAATGCGCTTGGAAATCTGACACCAGCTGATAGACGCCGCGTAACGTTCCTAGCGATGCCGAAGCAACGGCTCGTCCGCTGCGGGAAGCGCGAATGTCACGAAAGGTCCTGATACAAAATGCCTATAAAACACTATTTATAATATTCCATAGCACTTCAAAATTTGCGTATGTAGGTTTTGCATGGTGTTCTATCAGCTGGTGAAATTTCATGTCAATCCGAGTATCCAGCACGGTGAGTGTTGCGTGTAAGCTCCCGACTGATCTCCTGAAATGTGTGGTAGTATAGTGCATCTGAGTGTGAATGTATGGGCAGAGGATAGGACAAAAAAGAAAGGAAAGATGCGCTGTCCGTGTCCCGTTTGTTCAAGGTACTGCACCGGCATTCGCCTAGTGTTGACCGGAGAAACCACGGAAAACTACCGAACAGAGCAGCCTAGCTAGCGCTGTCCTGTTTAGCTATGGCGAAAATCCGGCCACCGTTCTCGAATCCTAGGATCCTCCCAGGTCAGAGGCACTAGCCATTACACCAGTTGACGCCCTGAGCCAACGCTAGCCGGCATTCACTTTCAAAATACTCTTTTATTCCTGAAAATATTTGCGGCTTCCACGGGAATCAAGTTTCGATAACGACATATAGTGAATACATAATTCTGTCAATAGTTTTCTTTGTTTATTGAAAATAAGTTTTTTGGGTTACTTCCAAACTTCCCCTTCTCAAAGTGCTCACAGCCACTGTGCGTCGTTCTTTCTTGGAGATGTCTGCCGGCTTTTGCGCATCTTGTGGTGTTTGCCAACGTGGCTCTGAAAGCGCGATGTCTGAAGGGCGGGCTGGACTGGCTGCGAACCAAGGTCGACGGTAAAAACTCAAATACGTGTGGCACATTTCTGCTCATGCACTAGTGCAAGGTTGATGCAGAATCCCTTATTAGTGTCCAACTGTTGAAAGAATGTTTTATCCACATATTAACTGACAATATCATTTCATCTCTTTCAACTATACCGCCATAGTCAGATTAATGTCTTAGATAAGACTTATTGTTATATGTATGTCACACTTCTATCTCACCAAATCATTCAATTTAATTTGCCTTCTATTGTGATAGGAGTGATGTAAAAGTAGAATTGTAGATAGATGTATATTTTATGTGAATAAAACAATATTGTTATTTAATTTCGAAGTTGGTATGCCATCTATGTATCAAAATGACACAATAAAATCATCTTTTAGACAACCTATAAACATAGCTTTAAAAGGCAAAATTTCCGTTACCTCGTATGAGGGAGGCATCGGAGATCGGGGATAGATTTGAGATTTATTCATTCATATTGTCCCAGTTCATTTTGAAGGACGGGATTGGACATTTGGTGTGCGATCCTGCTTCAGAACTTACTAGGGAAACCACAGAATTTACCAATCACACCAGCCGACCTACGAATTCAATTCCCAGATTCCAGAGAAATACTGGAACGCCGCAAAGTTCAAACCATGAAGAAATTCTCTCGTTTCGGACCAGAACAGAATCCGTGACGGTAATTCATGACATCCGTAATCGGTTGGCTCTATTAAAAGGATCTGCTTTAACTCCATTATGGATGCTGATAAATGAATCTTTAGTAGATTTAAAAATTAAATTAAAGAGAAACAAAGATATAATCTTCCGTATTATATTCCATTGTATCCAATTTAATCACTTTTAGGAAATATGTATTTACATACATATTATAATTTGGTACTACTAGTATAGACATTCCTAATGGGCATACATTAATTAAGTTCAGTGCATTTTTATTCAGCAAAATATTATAATTACAGTTTAAAAACCAAAACTGCGAGGTACAGAAGCGAAACGTCCTTTACTTCCAAAGCAAAGCACCACTCGATTGCCATATTACGTGTCGGGGATATTTACTCGGAGCCACAACGGCAATTACGAGCCATAAAACCCGCTGGGGCGTCCAGCCTCACGAGGGCGAAATCGTCCATCCGCAGCACTGGACGGAGGACGGGGGACGGCCGGAAATAAAGCGAACTTCACAAAAATAACGATCCTAATTGAGAAATAGCGCGGCGCCGTAAGCCAACTAACGCGAACAAAAGAGCGTGCAAAGGACGGGCGGGCGAGCGGACGGGCAGACGAACGCGCGGGGGCGGGCGCGGGGGCGGGCGCGGGGGCGGGGGCGGGGCGGGGGCGGGGGCGGGGCCGGTGGGCGTTTAGGGCGACGGATCGCCCCCGGGCTATTCCAAGTCGTCGCCGCTGCTGCTTTGTTCGTCCTCCGACCCTCTCTTGTTCCGCGCCGGCAAATGTCTATGTAGTTTTTTTCATGCTTCCCGTTTTCATCATTCGCAACGTGGGTTTATCTTGCTTACAGGTTGTGAGTAAAAAATAATGCAGCTTATGTCCATGCTACATTGTGGTCAAAGATAGACACTTCATCATGTAGCAGTTTCCATCTTGTACACTTGACCTGAGTTGGAATGTTCTTTACCTGGTGTTAATAATTACAAACCCTCCAAATATACTGACAAAAAGTAAATACTTTAAAAATGTGTTTTTTTAAACGTAAAACATAAAATGAAAATAATATGTAGTTTAAAATGTAAATGAAGTCCATCCTTGTTGTGTTAATGATTAGAAATTTGAAGTGTTAAGTTGTGCACAAACAGCATAAAATCAAAATTTCAGATTTTTCTGTACCGACGACTCTGGTAGCAATAAATGGAAAAATATTTGTGAATGAATTCAATGGTTAATAGTTGTTTGAACGAATTTTACTGAACTGAAAATAGAGCACCCGTTTGACTGATTGATTGATTTCCGGGGACGTCAACCGCCATGGTCATTGGTCCCATTAGTGTACTGAATATTTTTCGTGGAAGGTGGCGATGTTCATACCCAGCTGAATGGTGAGATTTGGTGACGACCTACAAGCCGGTTAGTGCGAGGATTTTCCCTTCCCGAAATCGAAATTGGACGTAGCTATCTACCAGGGTCTAAATGTTGACATCCGCATTAATATTATGACCAGGAATTGATATGATACGCTAAGCATGGTCTTCAACTACACTTACGTAAGCTACACCAATTATGTTATGTGGGAAGTATCTGAAGAACACAAAATACTATGCGTTTATAAGTGGTCAGGTAGAAGACTTAAAGATTTTACGATGTGATAATTTCATTTAATGCCCTTTAATTTGACCTACTTTTGCTGTAGGTTAAAAGTTTAAAATTGATTAGAATTTCGCTTAAAAATGTTATAAAAAATTGAAATAAATTTCGAGTTAATAGAATTGAATATGTTGCCGCAGGTAAGCTCTCGTCACGATTGAGTGGGTTTTCCCAACTGGCGCAGCCCATTTCCCCCTCCGCGTGTGCCTTCGGCGCCCATCCGCCGGCGCTTTGTCCCCAGAGCGCTGGCGCAGGGCGAGAACACAGAGGGCGCGCCGGCCGCCCGAGGCGCCCTGGCAAAGACTCGCCCTCGCCCTCGCCCTCGCCCTCGCCCTCGCCCCCTGCGCCGCCCCGAGTGAGGCGCTGTCCTCACGGACCAGAAACATCCGCAACTCCGCCTCCGGCGCAGACCTCGCCCTCGTCCTCGTCCTCTGATCCTGCCCCGGCGCAGCCCCACCTCGCGGGACGGGCCTGTCCGCCCGGGCGCCGCGCTCCACAAGATGCCCAGTGAGCCTGCCACTCTCGCCCCCCCCCCTTGCGAACGCCTCTGACCCGCTCCTCCGCCCCGGAGTGGCTGCGCTCCCCGCGTTGCTCCTCGCCCGTCGCGCTCTTCGCTGTGCTCTTCGCCTTGTCTGCCACGCTCCCCGTTCGCCACGTTCCCCACCAGCCACGTCCCCAAAATTGGTCCTCAACTGCCACGTTTTGTTCTCGCCGCGCTCAACCGTGCTTTCGTCAGTACTCCTTGCTCGCCGCGTTCCCCGGCAACCACGTCCCCCACCAGCTACGTTGCTCCGTTGCTTCATTGCTCCTCGCCTGCCATGTCCTCTTCCCGCCGCGCTCCCCGCAATGCTCCTTGCCAGCCACGTTCCCCGCCAGCCACGTTCCCCGTCAGCCACGTTTCCCGCCAGCCACGATCCAGCCCTCCAAGCAACCCTCTCGTTACTCGATTTACCCGACCCGTTGTTCATCCGGCCCACTCGCTACCTGACCATCACACGTTCCTATCTCACCACCACTCGTCATTCCAGTTATTCCATTGAACTACACCTGGCCTTCCCGGCTACCCGTCACCCCCGCTTCCCCGTCATCATCGCTACTCGTTATCTACGTTACTCGTCATCCACGCTACCCGTCAACCACCCTCCTCGTCACTCTCGCTACTCGTCACTCACGCTACTCGTCATTCTCGCTACTAGTCATCCCCGCAGCACGTTCCTCTGCTATCTGACATCTCGTTATCAATCTTTCCCGTCTTGTCAATTTTTCCTGACCTTCCAACTACACCAGTCCTCCCTGCAATTTGTCCTTCATCATCCCTGCAATTTTTCCTTCCCACTACGTTTTTCTTGCTGCTCGTCTTCCCCGTCACCCATCTGCCAAGCTACACTTCTGGCGCGCGCCTAACGGTCCTGCTACGTCGCCGCCCGTACAAACAGCAACTCGCTCCTTCCCGTTGTTGCCCCTTCCCCCCAACGGGCCACGCTCCCCAGCTTCCGCGCCTCCCCTCCCCTGCCACCCTTCCACCCCCTCCCCCGCCTACCCGAGCGCGCTTCCGTTCGTCTCAATTGTGCAACTTGGGAAGTCGCCTGATTCCGATTGTTTATTGGCGCATTCGTAGGCTCTGAGCCGAGTCGCTGAAAGACTCGGGGAGCTGCGCGGAGTTGGAAGTGCTTCAGGAATGGGGCGCAGTTGAAATGTCATAATAAAATTCGATTATGTTCCCACCCTCCCGGCTCCGATCGAATCGAAGGACCAAGTTTCTGGGAAGCTACATATACCCTGCGCTACGTCTTTAAAAAGAAGTGATCTCTTTTCCGTACCTCGCATATACATTGCTTACGAAAGAATTTGTTGAGGCAGGGATGAAGAATTTTGGAAGTAGCACTAAGCATATCCTTCATGGGCTGCAATACTGGCACAACTCAAAAACTGAAATTTTCAGATAATTATAAACATGTTTGATAGCAGTATAACTGTACGTACCGTACGCTTAATATAAATAATATAACTCATGGATTATGAAGTAAATATTACAAAAATATTAATAGAAGTTATGTTAAAAATAGTTATTATAAAACTTTGCTCAACTAGTGGCCTGCAGCGTCAAAAATGCAGCTGTGTGTGAATGTGTGAAGAAATGGGATAGGAAGTAGCAAAAATTTGCTCTTATGAAATGGCACACGTGAACACTAAAGAATCTTTCGTGCTTCACGCATGGCGTCAGTTGAGCCATAAGCGCGACGGACTGAGTATGAAAATACGCTCGTAACATCAGGTACGAGAAATTGTGGATTAAGATAATAAAACATTTGCAATTTTCAGTCAAAATAGAAACTGTGTCAGTGTTATTGCAGTATTTTCGAATTATTGGTTACATAACAAACCATTGGCACTTCAATGTAACCAGAGGCTACTTAGTTCTCTGACAATTTATACATGTTTTGAAATTAGTAATACAGAAATGTAAATAACGGTTATAACTCAAAATTCGTTTTTGTGCTGCTGTGATAGCATTAAAGACCATGAACGTTATATTGTCGTTATTCCTGAGAATTAACATTCATGGTAAATAAGTATAAAACGGAAACACGGTTCCACAAAAATGTTGTAATAATTATAGAAAAGGGAATCCTGATGTAAAATAATTTAATTCCGGAAATTCCATATATGATACGTTCTCGAAAACAAACTTATGCCTCATGGAAAATAATTCCGTGAATCTTTCAACGAGATTAAAATTTCGATATGCAAGCACGAAAACCCGTAGTATCGAAAATCCACCACAAGTCTGAAATACTAATGCGGCCGAAGTATTGGGGTGCTCCAAATCGACCTCATTAGCAAAATTGGGCGTGCACAATCGCTTTCAGGCTTCCCCCACTACCTTGCGAGTTCGTGGAGCACTACAAAGGTGCACTCACAATTATCTCGAGCGTGGTCGAACGTGTGCCGAAGTTGATGTGTGTGTGTGTGGGAGGGGGTTAATGGGGTGGAGTGCGCAGCCAAGGAGAAAGCAAAGCCAGGTTGCCAACTGCGGATGAGCCGCCAGTTCATCCACTTCACTTCTCGTACGCTAGCTGTTCCTATGTAACGGTGATTAGATGGCAAATAAGTTAGTGTCAAGGACAAAGAGGTTTGCTTATTCTTTTACCTGTTAATTGAATATTTATCAAAACGAATATGCTATTTTATTTGCATACAGTTTGCAATTGCACTGTCATACTTCACTCGAACACTAGAATTTTTGAACTGACAAAGATTAGATGACAAAAAAATTAGTGTCAAGAATCTTAACATTTTGTTTCTTTATATGCGTGTCAATACTATCTTCAAATAAACGTACAAATATATTATTTTGAAATAGTACGAAATATGTAATGCAGTTTCACTGCTTTTGCCATTTAAGATATTTGAAACTCGAACGCTCAGCTTCTTCATACAATACGCGAGAGTATGCATACTACATCTGATATAAAGTGCGAGCTAACTGATAATACAATATAAAGAAAAATAAAAATCTATGGGAGAATACATTATAGTTTTTCTGTTGAAGTTGAAAGGTAATATTTCAAATATATAAAATTAATTTCATTAACTTTCACTATTTTATATTTTTCAGAAAAAAGAATTCAATAAGGACCGTCATCGTAACCTAATGATAAATATATCGTCTTATACTGTCTCTATTCAACACGTCATTTTATCATTTTTTTTCTAATAATTTCATTAGATCGTAATTAATGTCGGTAACATGGCACATTCTTAAGTTTAAGGGGACTTTCAGGAGATGTGTGAATAGAAACGTAACTAAGAATCTAATTTAAGCGCAGATTTTACAACTGACAATCAGTAATTATGTGGCGAACAGTGGCGAAATTAAAATAAATATAAAAGAAGCCCAATGATTTGTAAAGAAAACAAAATGTTGGTATTAAATTCGGGGACCACTTTTTTGTGTCAGCCACAAGCAAAATTTAGAGTCAAAATAGACGTATGCAGAAAAAGTCAACGTAGAACGAAGTATCAGAAACGCAGGTGATAAAATTACCTGAGATCCACTCGGGCGAAAGATCAGAGGTATTCGGAACGCCGCGCAGCCGTCTGCTGTCGGCCATGAGCTACAGAAGCAGCAGCAGCCTTGTTAGGGGATGGAGGAGAGCCGGGCGGCTGACGAGGTCGCCGGGTCAGGCCGGGGAGAGGGGGAAGGGCGCGCACTCAAGGCGATGAGCAGCCGCAAGGACGGCGCGGGGCGTCAGCCTGCCTCCTGGCCCAGGCTTCGGGCAGCAGAAGGGTTGAAGGGCGGGGCGGTGACGCTCACGGTGCTGGTTGCGCGGTAGAATGCCGAGGCGGAGGCGGCGGAACAGGTGGGGGAAGGGCAGGGGGCGGAAGGTGAGACGGTGGATGTGATGATTGAAGTCACAAGCGAACGGCTCTCTGAGCGCGGGAAACAGTAAGTGTGTGTGTGTGTGTGTGTGTGTGTGTGTGTATTTGTGTAGGGGGGATGCATTAAGATTGACAAGAACGTTGGTATTGGATGGTCGATGAGATTGATGCGAAGGTCGTGTTGGCGAGATGTGATTGTCGGTGAGGTAGGATAGGCCGGGAGGTGAATTGGTGACAGGGGGAGTTAGTGAGGAGAGAGATTGGCAGGGAGGTGGCATTGACGTGAGGTGAGATGAGGGATTGGCGAGGAGGAGGATTCGCGAGGACTGTGAGATTGGCGAGAGGGATGGCAGGGACACTAGGATACACGAGAATGGTTGTTTTTACTGTGTCGGTGGTATTCTTGCGAAGTGTGGTGTTAACGGTAATTACGAAATTGATGGGGACGGTGGGTTTTCGTGGGGACACGGCTGGATTAGTGGGGAGGTGGGGCGGTTGGGAACTATGAGACTATGGGATTGATGGGGCGTTGGGTTTGACGAGAAGGTGGGATTGATGGAACGGAGGTATGGAGGAATGGAGACTGTGGGATTAACTAGGGTAGTGGGATTGACGGAGGTTGTGGGGCTAATGTAGTGGTGGGGTTGACAGTGGTGATCGAATTGATGGGAGAGGTTGGTTTAACTGAGGTAGTGAGATTGGCGGAGGCGGTCGGATTGACAGGACGCTGGGATTGGCCGGGGCGATGGGACTGGCGGAGGCGGTGGAATTGGCGAGGGCAATGGGATTGGCGGGGTCGGCGGGATTGGCGGGGCGGCGGGATTGGCGGGGGCGGCGGGATTGGCGGGGGCGGCGGGATTGGCGGGGGCGGCGGGATTGGCGGGGGCGGCGGGATTGGCGGGGGTGGTGGTATAGGCAGGTGGGTGGAATTGACGGTGGCGGTGGGATTGACAGGCGATGGAATTGACTGAGCGGTGGGATTGTGGGGGCGGTGCGATTGGCGGGGAAATGGAATTGACTGGGCGGTAGGATTGCCAGTGCACTGGGATTTTAGGGGCGGTAGGATTTAGGTGGTGGTCGAATTGACGCGGGTGGTGATGTTGGTGGGGACGATGTGATTAATGGAGACGACTGGGTTGACGAGAACGGGAGAGTACCAGTGACGGCAGGAGACGTGGCGCGAGCTGGAGCAGTAGGGTGCGCACTTCTGAAGGGAGGGCGGTCCCTGTGCTGCGTTGACGAGACGCGCTTTTCGCCGGAAGCTCCGCCCTTCGCTGCGGTTGTTAAGCGACTTTCACAATTGCATCCGCGCGCTCTCGGAGCTGCATTTCAATGGCCCTCCCGGGGGTTTGCGCGCATCCTTCACGCTAGAGAGTGTGTTGGTGAAATACGGTAGGCGGTCTGCGAAATGTGGCGTCTAATCCAGGTTGATGATATTTCAGTTGCGCACACCGATCTTCATATTGACGTCACATGTTAGTAGAGCTTTTTCTTACAAATAACTTTTTTGTAAATTATTTTTATGTAAATTGTTGGAAGACGTTCCAATTTAGCTAAGGTTTGCAGTCTTTAGTTATTTTTTCTTTAATTTGATACCACCCCGAGAACTATTTTTTAACTTAAATGGTATTATTGTACTAATTCTTACGTATCGGACAAGATATTTCGTGAAAATAATTAAGCAGACATTTTTTTCAATATTGTTGTAGTTATAATAACATGAGGCAGCAGTGAGCTCAATGTTATCGTGGAGTTCAGTTGAGGAGAATGTAATATCGTATACTAATCTAATCATGCTCACCAATAAAGTGGATTACAAATAGAAATTATGACTCATGTTATATTTCAAAGCAATAATTAGTCCTGATTTCATCATCATGAGAGAAATTTACATAAATTCCTAATACTGTTCGATTTGTGTTTGTACACGTATTGGCGAAGTCATTAAATTTACGGCATTCTATACTGACAGCAGTGGCAATTTTTACGTATTAATATGCAATTCTTGTTTGATAAAATTCTGATTTTAATCATCTGATTAAAATTTTATACCACTCTGGTATACTGTTTCATCCTATAAAATGGTTTATATGTAACGTACCAATAAAGGAAATAATATTCCATTACTTCTTTTTTCAAGAAGCAACTGAAGCAATGAAACGGTGGTGACCAGTAAATGAACATTAATCTGGCGGAGAACCTCAGAATGAAAGATTTGGGAAGAGTTAAAAATTGCATTAATATTGAAATATAATTTCGAAAAGAAAAATGTTATGATTCTTAGCCAAAAACTTTTGTATATCATAACCTAAAACTTGCAAACCTCTAACGACACGAAGAAACCGAAATTAAATAAATATCTTAAATAGTATTGTAGAAACATTATAATTAATTATAATTAATAACATCTATAATATAATGAACATTATAATTCTACCATAGGGGATGTATTTAACTTAGGGTCGCCAGGATCACACTGTCACGTCGTTTCGGGCTAAACTTCGCAATTAGGCATGCAATAGGGGACAACGAAGCGGCAAACCGGCGGCGAGGAAGCGGGACGAAGCGGGGTGAAGCGGGACGAAGCGGGAATTGGCGAGCGGCATAGCGCGTATCCCCCTCCCCGCCTACCCGCCTGCCGTCCGTCTGTCCGTCCGTCATTTGCAATTACTCCTCTCACGTAATTTACAGCGTAACAATGGCCCGATGAAAATTAAATGAAAAACAATTTCGCGTCCCCTCAATAACGGTAATTATTTTTCAGAGCGGTGAGCCCGTGCGGGTGTTCCGTGTAAAAGGACGCCCGCGCCACCGCGTAAGGCCCCGCAGAGAGGCGGTGAATGCGGCCGGGTGTGGGGGCGGGGGAGCGAGGGGCGGCGGCGGCGCCCTGAAAGGGGAAGTGCAAAGCGGGTGGGGGGTGGGGGGTGAGTTGATGGGCGATTTTGATGCTAGTGACGCGCTAAATCGGCTTGTAATGGACGTCTGAGAGGGTTTATTTCGCAGATTTTATTAAAATATTTGCCGGCGAAGCGGTGAAAAGACAGCCGGGAGGCACGGCGGCGCCACAAAAAATTCGCGGTCGCTGAGGGGAGAAATGGAAAAGTGTACTCCGTTGTATTCAGCTGGTTCTGGGAGCAAATGAGCGATGCGATTCCAAGAAGTTTCTCGGAGAGCATATACATTTGAGAAGAGATATTTTGGTAAGGCCTACAATTATGAATGGCGATGTGAAATTGTGGGAGATTACTATTATACTGTAACCGCTAAAGCCGTTTACAGCAAGAAAATATCAGTTTTTCTTTTTTTGTAAACGCGTCCTGTTATTTTAAGATCTAGTAGTTACAACACTAACCGAGAGAGAACGCCAGGCGACGTACATAGTTTTAAAATAAGCTAACAGGAGCGCTTATCACTAGTACTAGAAGCGTGATAACGAAATCGGCCAGCGGAACGACGCGATCGACCAATGGGAATAAAGCAAACGAATATTGGAGAATTTAGAACAAGAAGAAACCAACTCGGCCATTTTACCGAAAGTCAGCGGAACGAGAAGGTACTCTGAACTACTCTGGACAAACTTTTGGATCGACGGACCACGCCAGTTCAAGATTTCGACAGTACACAAGCTTTTAGAAAAGGTAACTCATCTTATTATTATGATAATTTATTCATGAGAGGGAATAAATAAAATACATGAAACGTGGATAATTTTTAAAAAAAGAAGAATACTTAACAAGAGTGATGCTATGAATTGAAATAGAAATGTTACAAGCAATGTGTGATTTATTGCAGCTTTTTTTGTATAAGAATACTTGAACCAACTCGAATAAAATTCGATCATTGGACGTTACTGCAACGCCGACGCCAACGACGCGAGTCCCGAGGAGAACGGTGCAGTCAACGGGATCTTCTCGTGTTCGAGTTTCCTTTCCGGACGACCCTGAAAAACTTCAAGGCTTCGCACGTCGCGGGAGACATCGTGAGTTCGGCAAACCCTTTTCAAGTTAACGGCAGAAACGTGGGCCAGATGTAGAACGATTTTAGTATCATATTTCACTAGATGGTTAACTGTAATCTTGCTTGACTTTATTCATGAGTTTTTGAATACATATCCGTGTGCCAAATCGAATTACAGTTTCGTTACTGGACGCAGATATTTAAAAAGTGTTACTGGAAAATAAATTCAGAAGTAAAGATAGACAATTATTCAATTGATTGACATATTGTTTCGGATGCAAAGTTCAACTGTGTAGCATTTAACTTAACATTTTGTTTTTTTTAGTCTGAGATCTCATAAGAGTAAATTAATTTAACTTTGCTTAGTGTTGGTAAGATTAGACATTGTAATAACGATAACAGTTATGCATTCTAATTGAATCAAGTGAATTTGTTAGAATAAGTAGAAGATTGATATTTTTTTTGAATAGAACATGTATTGATATTATCGATTTATGTTATACACGAATGGTAATTTCAGGTACAACATTTTGAGTGTGTATTATTCTGTGTATTTCAGGAAATGTGTGTAGAGATAATCGTGTATTAGTTATGTATTATTGGAATTCCGATTCTTGAATCCATTCTTTTGAATTTAATTGGAAGATTCCAAGGGTTTATTTGCAATTAGATTTTTCTTACATGTTGTAACAAATTTTGTTTTTTTTGCATATCAGATTCAAACAAGACTTTAATAGTCAATTCATGTTATGTTGATGTACTAATTTTCAGTACAGAATATATTGTTTGTTGTTATTTTTCGTAAAACATACGACAAAAGTGTTCTTAATCTATCCCAGTGTACTAAATCTTGAACCCTTTCCCTTGGAAAGAATGTCTGCTAGGACCTTCTTATATGAGTGCGTTGTGGCTTAACTTTATTAAAGCCACAACAACGAGTAACAAGGGAGAATTACTCGAGTCACCCGTCTCCTCCCATACGTGAGGTAATTTTACCCCAATTGTTGGACCAGACGCTAGGTGGTTGGTTACTGCCTCACCCATCGTGCCATCGCCCGACATTGGGAGGGAGACAAAAAGGAAAGGTGGTGACAATACTGTCTTCTTACTCCAGAAAAAGAAACTTAGACGTTTTTGAAGTTAAAGAGAAAACGATTGAGTTTCTTCTCGCAGCAGCATTTTAACTGATAGCATTTCAAATATGCGTTTGCCTCCATGTACGAGAAAATGAAATATTAAAAAGAATTAAATACGAAAAATTAACTTAGCAATTTTTTATATTTCTTTAACGCTTTGTATTCTTCTGATATCTTTCATGTTGTTCTTAGTTGTTCCAACCATGAAAAGTAAAAATACACAACTGCTACTTTGAAGTTTTTATTTATTTTCCCCCAAACAATTTGAATATTAACAACCTAATGCGTACTTATTTCAAGGAAACGGAAAGTCATATATATCAATATTTTCAGCATGAGAAACATCAACATTATTATCAATTGCTTAATGTCAGCAGGTGATGTTTATATTTCATTCGTTTTCCCCCATATTGTGACTTCCAACACTAGAATAAAATCTATAAGTCACAGTAGAATTCCGAAAGAATGAGATAAAACCCAGGACATCTAGCAGGTCGAACACATACAAATCATAAATTCCAGCTCATTTTCCTGCTACACTCGTTTTAACCTGCCATTTGCAATTCAACTTCATGGTGAAAACAGTCACCTCGCTACCTCCTTTTTACCCTTCAGAAGCTGACTTTTGCCTTATCGCATGCTTTCGGGCTGCGTTCGACGTGAACGGCGTTTGCAAGAAGGCAGGTGTATCGCAGGTATTACCCTCACGTAACAAAATTAGCACAGCATCTGCCGCCGGCGGAAAGTACGAGAATAAAAGGCCTCCCACGTCCCGTCAGCGTTTCCTGCAGGCGCGGAGAAGAGTAGGCCCAAGGCTTCGGCGAGTTGGAGCTGGAGTTTCGCTGCAGCGGCGACGCGAGGGGGAAACGGGGAGACGGAGACGAGCCGCGGCGAAGATTGAAAACAAAGCGAGCGGCGGCGGCGGTCGGGAAAGGACAGTTGGGGTGGTGGGAGGGGGGAGGGGGGGAAAGAGATCGAAGGGAGGCCGTGACGTGGGGTCGGCATACACGGTGAGGACGGGGGCTGGGATGGCGACGGGCAGCGGCGGGCAATCGCTGTGGGCGGCGAGGACAGCGGGGAGGATTGGGCCGGGGAGGGACGACGAGGGTGGGCGGCGGCGGGCGGCAGCGGGCGGCGAGGACAGAAACGCAGGTTGGTACGGGGGGCAGGGACAGCGGCGGGTGGCGGCGGGCAATCGGTGTGGGCGGCGAGGACATCGGTGAGGATTGGGACGGGGGGGGGCACGGCGGTGGCGGTTGGCGGGCGGCGGCGGGCAGCGAGGACAAAAGTGCGGGTTGGTACGGGGAGGGCAGGCACGTGGCGGGTGGCGGCGGGCAATCGGTGTGTGCGGCGAGGACAGCGGCGGGGGCGGGCCGAGAGCGAGGGCGCTTTACGGCCGAGGGCCAGGGCGGGGCGGGGAAGGGCGGCGGGCGAACGGGTGGGGGGGGGCGGAGCCGACGTCGTAAAGGCGGCGACTGACCAGCATATTGAGTGCGCCATGACACTCCGCAGCCGCCTGAATCATGGATAGCCGGGTCGCCGCGCGCCGCTCCGGGTCTGCAGCGTGGCGCGGGTGGCGACTGTTGCCTTGGGCCGGGGCGCGCCTGGGGATGTGGCGAGAGAATTTTACGCACTGACGGAAACTACCAAACACCGGCAGCGAACACAATCGGCGAGGCCCCTTGCTTCCGAACATAACTATAACACTTTTTAGAAATAGAAAAAAAAGGAAGGCGGAGGAAAGTTCATTGTGTAACAATAGCTCTTGCTTGGGATGAAAAAGTATTATCTGAGATGAGAAACTTTGAATGTACCTGAACGTGCGGGAAATATGCGATAATACATATAGTTAAATTGTATAGATTTTCCTAGACATACTTCACGTTAAAATGATGATATTAATAAACTTGTAGCAAAGAGGTTTACAGTCAATACAATCATAAAATTGTATTGTTGCCAGTTACGGAGATTTGGATTTGGATTACAGGAAAGGTGTAAGAGAGTAAACGTTGAATTAAGAAACAGGAAACTCACGGGAACGGCCTGTTAATTTTAGAAAACGTATGACGCACTGCTTCACAAACGTTATTTTTGAGGGTAGTGCTTCATATATTTATATAACGAAATAGAACCTCTGTTAGGGTTTAGAAAACAAAGTTGCTTGTGAAAATACAATATCGAGTATGAGTTAACGCAATATGTATATAAAATCAACTTTTAAACAATTGAAGTTCTAAAACGGCGAGACAGAAAATAAAGGAAAAATGTAAAGGAAACTACGCCGAGTTTTTACAATTTTGAGTACAATATTAAGCAGAAGTTTTATGAAATTCAACGCAAATTTTATAAGGTTTACCTTAACCAGTTCAAAAAACATTAAAAAATAAGGATGAAATAAAGTATCAATGAAGCCAATACAGGAACGTTCAGTGTTGACGTTACTGCCTGTGTACAATATTGACTTCAAGGTCATCACTTTATAAATTTTAGGAGCTGTTAATATTTTATACTTGCACACCTTGTACAGAATAGTCAACGTTTTCCTCCCCTCACGTCAGTCACTACCTTTTTTTACGTGTTCAATGGATTTCTACAGTTTTGCTGCACCTGCGCTGAAAAATATTATAACGTTCGGGTATTCACAAAATATAAAAGAAAGTGAAAAAAGAATTGTGTGAATTTGAAATAACTTTCACGCATATTGCCAATCAGTAATGGCACAGTACATTTTTTACGTTTTTTTTTCACTCGTCATCCACTTTCCTTTCTGCGCGCTGCTCACTTCGGCAAAAAATCTATAGCCAACCTCTCATATTGAAATTTTTATTCCGTTCCTGTTTTTGATTATCATTACTTTCCAGTTCATTTAAGCCAATGAAAAATATCTCTTCAGTATTTTACTTGGGTGCTCTCGTTCCATTTCGCCCGGGATTGAATCTCTAAGCTGGGGCGTGCACGAATAATTGAGCGCGCGCGCCAAGGCACCGGAGGATGGGCGAGCAGGAAACGGAGAAGAAGGGGGTGGAAGGAAGAGGGAGATGGAGAATGGGAGGAAAGAGGAGAGGAAAGGCGAGAGGACGTCAGGATTTCAGGCTCAAGAATGGGAGGGAGAAAGGGAGAACCTGCGGTGGGAGAACCTGCGGTGGGAGGACCTGGAGGCGGAAGAGCACGAAGGCGGGAGAGCCTGAGGACGGGAGAACATGAGGACTGGGAGGGCATGAGGATGGGGGGTATGAGGACGGGAGGGCATGAGGACGGGAGGGCATGATGGTTGGAGGGCATGAGGACGGGATGGCATGAGGACGGGAGGGCATGAGGACGGGAGGGCATGAGGACGGGAGGGCATGAGGACAGGAGGGCATGAGGACGGGAGGGCATGATGGTTGGAGGGCATGAGGACGGGAGGGCATGAGGACGGGACGGCATGAGGACGGGAGGGCATGAGGACGGGAGGGCATGAGGACGGGAGGGCATGAGGGCGGGAGAGCACGAGGACGGGAAGGCATAAGGGTGGGAGAGCGTGAGAGCTGGAAGGCATGACGGTGGGAAGGTATGAAGGCGGGAGGGCGTCTGGCATGGAGGACATCAAGGCAGGTGGGTGTCAAGAGGGGAGAGAGTCTGTGAGGGAGAACTTTAGGTTGGTAGAATGTCAGGAGGAAGATCGGGAGAGCGACAGATGGGTGGGTGTTAAGCTACAAGAATGTCAGGGGAGGGGGAGGATGGTAGGGCTTTGGAGGCTGGATGGTGGTAGTGTGTCAGAGCCCGAGGATGAAAGGGAGGGATGGCGCGAGGGCGAGAATGCAAGGGGACTGAAAAGAACTCAGGAGGGATAAGTGGAGGGAGGGAGGCTGCGCTTCGTTGAGTCCTCACCCTCTCTCTCCTCCTTGTCTGTGGCTATTGACGACCGCTGCTCGCCTCTCAGTCTCGCTGGGAGTGAATCTGCCTTTACAACAGGTTTCCCAGCTCGGGTATCAGCTGCATTATTTTAATTTTTTCTTACATTCATAACTACCTTTGAGCCTCTATTATTCAATTTCCTCGCTTCAGCTTTGCTAAAAAATCGTTCCCATTCTTCTTTTATATCGTTACCATGAGTAACTACTTTGTTTCCAAACACCCCTCCAATCGTGTCTATCTTTCATTCACTAACCACCTGAATTCTGATTTAGTAGTTCTGTTTCCTTCCTATTTTATTCAATTGGTCCTTTTCTATTTCTTATCACTCTCTCTAATCACCCTCAACATTACCTATTTAATGTAATCGATTCGAGTTTATATTTTTGTCGTCACTTTTTATTATACTGTCTTTAATTTTAGGCTCTTTTCATGATAGTCATTTCATTATTAAGATCGCTAACTGATGAAGAAAATCACATTTATCTTTAACACTATATTTCTCTCTCTTAATTCTTTTAGGTAATCATCCTTGTATCAATATCAAACGTATTCAAAGTGCATTGAACTTTCTTATAAATTAGTAGAAAATAATGAGAAAACTTGGGAGTACATACTTCTTTACGGAAGATTAAATTCAATTTTAATACATCTAGTAGCATTGTTACAAGATAGCACTCGCAAAATATTAACATGAAAGAAACTAAAGGTGTTACCAACATTATTGTTCATAATATTTCCCTCGGAGAGCAAACGAAATTCATTGATTGTAACTTGTAACTCTCTAATAAAAAATAAAAAAAGGTAAGCTAAAAAGAATTTGAACAACATAAGTACATATAAAAACTGTTACGTATTTAATTAAATGTTTGTAACATTTATTTTTCAGTACTTGAAACTGACGAAAAATGTTTCTTTGAAACGTTGTACAAATGGAGTAATTAAAAAATTATTATTTTTTCCATTAAATTTAAGGTAATAATTTAATAATAATAATAATAATAATAAATAATAATAATAATAAAAAACTAAATTCATGTTTTTGTTTTGAAGAGATATTTCATTATACCCTTGTTTTACACGGCAATATAGCAGCATTTTTCAAAACATTCGGTTTTCTTTCACCCTCTTAAGCGTGTTTTTGTAATTTTAAATTTGTGCATAAATTAATATTGGATAATTAGTGTGGATTATTAGTTTTTGTGTGGATTGTATAATACATTTTTCTCCTGGCGTACCACATTTACCAAACAGAAGGAAATAAATATTTTTATTATTCCTCTAATTCACGACTAGATATGTTACGTTTATATTTATTATATATGATTATACGTTATGATATTATTATTATTATTATCATTATTATTATTATTGTTCTTCTGCTCTTAAAAACGAAATACATTAATAAATTTCTCTCGTTCTTCGTGTTTTGTCCAGCGTATGCTCCATCCCTTAAGCCAATTTGTAAAAAGGGACATCTCAGGCCCATCATTCTAACTCACCTCTGCGGTTGTACATCACAGAATTGTTTATTATTGAGTTGAACAAACTACATCTGAGCATATTCCACATTTCTGTCCTCACTCTTCTAATTACATCTACACTGTCTCTGATCTAAAATAGTTTACTTACGCTTATAACATAATTTCATCATTATCATTACACTGGTCCCCTGCTCTAACTCGCCATTGCTCTTTCACAGGCTTCCCCTCACTGAACCTTCGCTTCGCACACTTCCGCCCAAAGCTCACACACTGCCCTTCCAACTCCGCCCTTTTCTTCCCACCTCCCCCCGGGCCCGCGTCCACCGCCTCGATCGGCGCCCAGGAAATTAATTATTTTCGAATCACGCGGCCGCAAAGGCGGCGGCGGGCGCTTTATGAAATCTCGGTGAAAAAAGCAAAGTTGGCGGCGGCGGTGGCGGCGTCGCTACTACAAACAGAACATAAAATGATATATTAAGGCTACACAGAGCGCGATCAATTACTCATTTGTCGGGTGGCGCATAGGGGCATAATAATCCGCCGTCCCTCCCTCGCCCCGCCATTCCCCTCTCCTCTGCCCCGACCGCAAACCCCGACGCTGGCATCGCCCCGCGCCGCCTCACCCCCCGTCCCGCCCCTCCCACACCCCGCCCCGCCCTATCCCGTACCTGAACCTTGTGCTCTGCCTGCTCCGCTCTCAGCGCAGACGTTTTCTCACTCGCTCCGTGCCGCTCGCGGCCGTCCCCCACACCCTCGTCCTCCCTTCCACCACACCAATCTCTCCCTATTGCTCCGCTTCTCACACTTTTTTTCACTCGCTGCGCTCTGCCCGTCTCACGCTCTCCGCGTCATCATCCGGTCGCTCTCACTCCCACACACGAACTCTGCCCCCCTGCGCACCGTTTTCAGCCCAGGCTTCCTCTCTTCTTTCAATGGCCGCCCTCCCCTACCACAGGCAGACGCCAGACCCCGCCGCCACCCCTGCCCTCGTCCTCGTTGCACTCTCGCATATGAATGTCGCTCTCTCCCTCACACTCTTCCCTCAGCCCAAGCCTTGCCCGGTTCGCTCAGCCCTTCCCGTCACTCTTCCTGCCTCCCTCGCCACGCTCCCACACACACGGACCCAGCCGTTTCCCTCCTCTCGGGCCAGGCTTTTCGCCCGCTCGCTCCAGCGTGCCTGGCCCGGTCTCCGTGGGGCCTCACAGCCCTCCGCCAACCCTCTCAACTCCTAAACGCGCCCTGCCTCTTCCTTCTTGCCACTCTCGGCCCAATTCGCTTCACCCTGTCCGGCCTCCGCTGACTCTCCGCTATCACTCGCCTCACACGCCCTCCCTGCCACCTCCATTCTTGCCCTTTTCGGCCCAGGCTTTCACCCGCTCGCCCCACCCTGCCTGCCGCCGCCGCTCGCCAGCTTTTAATTTTCAAAATTAATGAATGCCTCATTATTCAATAATTATTGCTGCTCGCCTCCCGCGTCCCGAGCTGTCAATTGGGAGGGGCAGCGGCTGCGGTCGGGGTAGGCAAGTCCGCGTCGCTCAATCGCCGCCCGCGGTCGCCTACGTCGCCTAGATATCAGCTGAGGCGGTGCAGGGCATCGACTGATGTCACTGCAGTGCCTGGCGCTTCTAGACCTCGCGTCCTGCCGGTGACACGGTTTTCGACTACAAAGCTAGAACGAATTCAGTCTATGTCTGGAGGAGAATTCTAGCCGACTGCTTCTCTGACTGCAGTTTTCCGTGTTTTTATTTTCGATCAACACCATGCGAATACCGGAGCAGTATACTAACATTCGAGCCACGGACTGCACGCGACCTTTCATATTTATTCCTTGTCCTATTCTCACACCATACACACACATACATGCTCTATACTTTTACGCCGACGGGGGATCAGTTGGGAGTTTAAAGCTTGTTCCGTCTAGGATGGAAGCACGTTCTGGAACACACTGCAATAGTATATGTAGATCAGCGCCAAATGTCGCCATTCAGCGGAGGAAGATCATCGTCACCTTTCGCGATAAAAAAATAATTCGCCACACTTACGGGGCTAATGACCGTAACAATTGACACGCCGGCAAAACATAGCCTAGACCAGCGCGGCTCAAATCAAAGAATTGAGACTGGGCTGTCCGCGGTGGCCCATTTGCAACAACCCAGCGGAACAACTTGCATAAAAATTTTCATTATCTTTTGCCGACTAGAACAGAAACGCGTTTTCATTCGGTTCCAGTCCCAGTAATACATTTCATAAAATAATATCCCTTTTGGTTCTGATTTTGTTATGAAAATTGAAAGCCTGTGAGCCACGCGCCTTTCACTAAACTAGAGGTAGTCGCGCCCGAGCGCTTCCTTGCCTCTCCCGTTCGGCTCTTCCGTCTGCCCCTCCTCTTCCCTCGGACATAATCAATAAGCAAGGGGATCATTTCCACAGACTTGAACCGGGCACTTCTAGTTTCGGAGATGTTTTTTGTAAGTAGTGGATTTATTATATTGCAACAGTTTGTTCAATCTCTACAAGCAATTCTATATAGTATTCCACTTGAGCATAAGGCAATGTAAAAGCAACTATTGGGAATGAGGTGAAATGTACCATTGATCTCCTCTCGATCGGAGAATTCCGAGAAATCACACGGCGATTCCAAATCAAAGGCTGAGATTGTACCATTGTTACCTCGGCATCTGAAATGAAGCTTTTCCATCACCAACTTAGTTTTTGCTGATTGCTTTAGCAAAGAAAGTAAAGTTCCCTTATCTAATAATGTTTGCTTAGTTTTAAACACTGTTCATCTTCCGGATGAATTTTGAAACAATACTAAACACGCACAACATGAAAAAGTGGAGAATATGGAATCGACTAAATAGTTCCCTTACTACACCTAAGTCTAGTACATTATCTACAACTGTTCACCATTGTACACACTGTAAACACCGGGACACACAACTGTATAAAAATACGTCGACTGTAACATTCATGAGAAATATTCTCAACGTATTACTCCGAATAAATTTAATGTATAAAATATGGTAAGTTCTCTTGCAATTTGATTAAATTATGTGTATGTATCCAAATGTGTAAAATTTCATACACCTCATTTATTAACCCGGCAGTGGGAACGTTGGGTCTGTCAGACCCAGCGACATCTTTGAATTGGTCTATCAAGTGAAGGAAAATAGTTTCTAAACTTATCCACCAGTCTATCTTCAAATTGAATCTTTTTTAACTGATGTCGACCATTAGTTTGATCACTAAAATGTGGTGTACTATTCCTGCTCAAAGTTGCCGATAAGTCCGAGAGACCCAACGTTCCCGCTTACGTGACTTTTTTACAACCGGCTCATCTACGAGTTATTGTAATGTGTTAAACCTGCAAGATATTGAATTAATAAACAAGATTTTTGAAAACAATTGTTTATCAAGTGATAATGAAGTAGCTGGTTCATCATTTGAACTAGAAATTTCTAGTTCAGAATGCAGATTCTGAACAAAATATTTAATAAGCTGAACCTGAGAATCAGAAAATAGAACCTAAATCTTTTATAAGTAATGTATTTATTTATTTGCTGTCATATGTTTATAAATAAAATCGAAATTTTAAGGTTAAGAATGCAAATTATTTGAAGGCCACAAAACACTTACTCGGAAAAGTTAAAAAAAACGAACAAAATAGCCGAAAAACTTATTTTAAAAAACCCTTTTATAAAACATATTATAAAAAGTAAATAAAACATTACTAAAATAATGCTGCCATTATGTTTGTTTAAGACACGTAGACGTATTTTGTTAATATTTCAGTTATTAACTTAATGCTACATTTTCTTTTCTTTGTTTTATCTTTGTTCACATTCAATTTTATTTTTTGTTCACTAGTGTGACACTTAATACTCTGGGTATACTTTGTGTTTTACATTGGATCTATGAATTATTTGCATCGTTTACTTAATAATAACCTTTTTTGTAATTAATTAGTGCTTTAAATACCCTGTATTAACTAGCGGGTCTGTCAGACCCAACGTTCCCACTAACGTGAGGATTTTTCACGTTCCCGCCGCCGGTTAAATAGGTTATTTTAGTTTAAATTAGTTTATTTAGTTTCTTTAGAGCGTTTTTTACGTTTTTTCTTTGTGTGTACATGTATATTAATGTAGATTTATGGACCACTGAAATATAATGCCTTTTGAAGGACCTCTAAGGACTCATTAGAAGTCATGCATATTACCTAAATTATCAATTATCTCCATCTCTCCTACTGAAAAGCCCAAGTGTTGTCAGAAACCTTCGTTACCTCTCGGTGATTACGCAATCAAGTCTCGCTCAGCCAGGTTCTTTTTTAACGTAAACAGTAAGGCACCGGTTTTGGTTTTGTTTCGATGTACTGAACCATCAACCACGAATAAATTAAATTATGGTTTTAACAAATCTGATGTAAAGGGATTGCCTTTCGAATGCAGTCTTTGCTAACAGGGCTACATGACACTACGGCTTCTTTCAATCAATCATCCTCGGAAGCAAACTAGAACCGATAGCGATTTACATGCTGGACATGCGAAGGTCTCCTCCTAGCTATTCAGTATTCAAGTATACAAAATGTATAGATCGACCGGTTCAGAGCAGGATGTGAAGGGAAAGGTGTGTGGGGGCAGGGGATATGATGGGGAGGGTGTGAAGGGAAGGGTGTGACTGGGAGGGTTTGTGACGGGGAGGTAGTGGAGGGAGAGGAGGGTGACGTGATGGAAGTCTGACAGGGAGGGGATATGATGAGGAAGGGGCGCGATGAGGAGAAGGTATGACGGGGAGGGGAGTGGATGGGAATGGCGTGTGACGGGGTGGGTGTATGAGGGGGGGTGACGTGGCAGGGGACAGAAAAATCGTGATATGCCAAGGGGCGCGTAGGCGGCTGAAATTTTAACTTGTCCTTGCAGTCGTCATATGAATCATATCGTAAACGAGATGTACCGAGCGTAGCTTGCAAAGCGTCGGGCCGGCATGCTTCATGCGAATGCAGGGCCTGCGCAAAAATCACAAACGTATCTGTGCGACCGAGTGGACAATCGCGACGCGATGCTAACAGCACACCGTTTGATCGGTCGAGTTAAGCGACATCGCGCCCTGATAATTCTTGAATGGGGAATAGCAAGATGTAGGGAAGTTCTTGGAGTTACAGGAAACCGACGGAATAAGCTGTAAAGTATCCTCAGAAATCGTTCATTTTTACGTTAAAAATACTGTGAAGAGGTACAAGTTGGAAATACTGTTTTTGGTCCTCAATGGGCTAATTGGAGTTGTTTTTATTTGAGCATTGCATATAATTCTTGCGCGATTAGGTTATTTTAATATTTTTGAAATATACTTAAAAATGTATTAACGAGTGAAGTATTATAATTACTAGCAAGATGTAAATCCAAAAACATTAAACATATTTGTAAGTGTGAACTGGCGATAAATGGTATATAGGTATAAAGACAACTATTTAAACGTATTAATATTTATGAGGCCATGAGAATAGGATATTAGATAAAGAAAATATATAACGCCCAATACTTATCGTTTTGTGAACATCGATATTAAAAAAGATATATGGAATTCAAACCATTTGATTAGCGAGTAACGTGACAAACAATATCTATGAAAAGACCTAAAAGACACTGAACACACTAATTGTTGTAAAGAGAAATAATTTTTCATGAATGTATTCAATGGAATGGAGAGTAATGCCTATAGTCAATATACTTCTCGTCAGTCTTTATTAATCAATAACTATAGTGCCATTATTCTAACTCTGCCCCTGAAGCCCCTATGGCAGCGATGGAATATCACACCGGCATTTTGCGTCTTTCGTAGATGCTTGCGGGTAGAAGTCGGATGATCGCAAGCACTGCTTGATAAGGTCGCGATCATGCGAAATCTAGCTGCATGACTGAGAAAGATGCGACCGTGACATATTTCATCGCGTAGATGAGCCTTGAGGTGCAAAGTTAGAAAAATCGCAGTATAAATAAAAATGTTATTGTTAGATTGTTAGTTCTGTTCTTTGACAGCTGATTTAACTCCAAACACGAGGAAATCTCGAATCACCAAACAAACCTCAGTCTTGAGAATCTCCAGTCAGTGGGTTTTGTAACAGAAAGATTTATAGAATGGACACGTCCAGAAATGTCATTATTTACAAAATGACAGATACGATAAATGGTAAAATTCGACCATGCAAAAATTATAAGTAAAACTAGTAACCTGTGATCATTTAAATATATACCAATACGTAAAGACGTTTTCACTGCTCAATGTGATCATTTTTAATTTTAAATTTCATTGAATTTGTGTAAAAGTTAAAAGGTTTTCAATAACATTTTGACACTTGTGTAAAAGTCGATTACTTCCAGAAATTAAATTTGGCAGGAACTCAACATAACGTTGTCACCGTGTAATTCTTTGAACTAATTATATAGCGTGTGAAATCTAACCACATTCCTTGTTTTAACATAGACAGTATAACAACTCAATTTATTTTCTTAGAGTTTATGATTTACATAATGTATTGTGATATACCAGAATACGATGGATTTTATTTAAGATGTTAGTTAGACATGGGTAGATAATGGGGATTCAATATGGCGGTATGGGCCTTAGCAACGGCGGCGCAGAGGTTGGCAAGGTCAACAAACTATACGCGGGCCCTGATGACGTCAGGACGCCGGCTAGATGGCTGAAGAACCTAAGAGGGAATTGGTGCAAAAAACGAATGACGTCTGAGGTCGCGGCTACTTGATTTGTAAAGACGCACGGGTTGGCTATAAAAGATCAGATAGTCTAATGTTGCCGCCGTGTTTTTGAAATAATAGAAGGATGGACGCCGACCGAGCCATGAAGGGTTTAAAAATGCATTAAACAGGACATTCTGACTCGGGTGTCGTAGAGTGAAGATCGTACATTCTGACTCGGGGTGTCGTAGAGTGAAGATCGTACATTCTGACTCTGGGTGTCGTTAGAGTGAAGATCGTACATTCCGTCTCTGGGGTGTCGTGGAGTGTAGATCGAACATTCTGACTCTGGGTGCCGTGCGTAAAGATCGTCTGTAGACATATAGTGGGAAAGTGAAACTGTATTTTTCCCGTGTAAGAGAAGTGATAGCTTGTTTTCGGACTTTGTCTTGTGAGAGAAGTGATAGTTTGTTTTCGGACTTTGAAATAATTTACCAGAAGTGATTTTCGGAGGACTTGTTCAGATTTTCGACATTGCGTTGGACTTCAATAGTCTACATAACCGGTGGGAGAATTAGGAACCGGGAGCGTCGGACAAGACTAACAGATAGTTAAGCAGTTGGACTGGACGTGTCAGCGGCGGCGCAAGACCGGAAGAGAGAAGCGGAACTTGGAATTAACAACGGCCAAGTGAGAA
>JAHLJT010009419.1:24895974-24965561 GCA_031308135.1 Acheta domesticus | reverse complement strand
ATATAGCCTTTATAGACTTTAAAAAGGCGTTTGATTGTCTAGAGGCCCCAAGCACTATTTCCCAGGCTTTACATAAGCAAGGATACACGGGAAGTATTTAAGACTACCTAGGCCAAAAATATAATCAACAGCAATGCTCGAGCGGAATAGTACAGAAGAGAAAAACAGAAGGAGAGGGCTTTCCCGGTTTACAAAAGAGGCGTCAGGACAAGGAAGACCCCTATCTCTCCCAAACTGTTCACATGTAGTATGGAAGATTTACTTAGGAAAAATTGAACTGGAAAAAAAGACAGGTTTGGTTTATGATCAATGGCGGAAGGGGAAGATTAACTAACCTGAGATATTTTGCAGAACGATGTTATTCTCTTTGCAAAAAACGGCAAAAGAACCTAGGACACCTGATGAAGAGTAAGCAACACTTGCCAAAAAGCAGGTTTATCTGTGGAAAACATATCGAAGGACAAAATAATGACAAAATTACCTAGAGTTGCCAATAATATTTAATCAAAACACGTGGACTACGTACAAGAATACATATACTTGGGGCAAAATTGTTTCTTTTATGAAAAGTGGCCGAACGAAAGAGAGAAATAATTCGCAGAACCGAATTTCCTTGGCATGGAACAAGTTCTGGAGTTTATCGTTCATTTTTGCTAGACAAGAAGCTGAAGATAAACATAAAAAGAGAAATAATGGATATGTGTATCTTACCGGTCTTGATTTACGGAGCCCAGACGTGGTCGCTGACTGAGAAGCAGAAGAATATGCTGAGGATAAACCAAAGAAAAATGGAAAGGAAAATTTTATGCATATCTTAAAGGACAAGATCCGAAACTCCGAAATCCGAAAACGAACCGGCATCCAGGATGTGGTGATACGGGCAACGGACATCAAATGGAAATGGGGAGGCCATCTCATGAGAATGGAGCAACAACGATGGGCGCAAACAACTACGGTGTGGGAACCACGGGTTGGCTGGAGACACCAAGGCCGACAAGCAACAAGATGGGAAGATTACTTCGGAAAAACAGCTGGGTCATTGTGGTCCAGAGTAGCAAAAGACAGAGAAGAGTGGAAACGCATCCAGCCGAGTGAAATTTAGGAAATGAGCGACTATGGACTTTATAATTTTGAATTGTGGATTGACATTGAATTGTGAAATATTGTGTAATTTAGTGCAAGTTTGATTGTGAAATATTGTGCAACAAGTGTAATTTAGAAAATCAGTTACTTAATGTATGTACTCAGACTACCAACCACCACTGTCACCTGGAACTGTAAACTAGGTGGCGTGGAAAACTTCCCTGCGTTACGCAGGAGGCCTTTGCCCTATTGGGGATGAACAGGCTTTTAATAATAATAATAATAATAATTCTTACGTATCGGACAAGATATTTCGTGAAAATAATTAAGCAGACATTTTTTTTCAATATTGTTGTAGTTATAATAACATGAGGCAGCAATGAGCTCAATGTTATCGTGGAGTTCAGTTGAGGAGAATGTAATATCGTATACTAATCTAATCATGCTCACATAAAGTGGATTACAAATAGAAATTATGGACTCATGTTATATTTCAAAGCAATAATTAGTCCTGATTTCATCATCACAAGCACAACATGAGAGAAATTTACATAAATTCCTAATACTGTTCGATTTATGTTAGTACACGTATTGGCGAGATCATTAAATTTACGGCATCCTATACTGACAGCGATGGCAAAATACGTTTTTACGTATTAATATGCAATTCTTGTTTGAGAAAATTCTGATTTTAATCATATGAATAAAAATTTACACCACTCAGGTATATTGTTTTCATACTATAAAATGGTTTATATGTAACGTACCAATAAAGGAAATAATATTCCATTACTTCTTTTTTTCAAGAAGCGACTGAAGCAATGAAACGATGGTGACCAGTAAATGAAAATTAATCTGGCGGAGAACTTCAAAATGAAAGATTTGAGAAGATTTAAAATTGCATTAATATTGAAATATAATTTCGAAAAGAAAAACGTTATGATTCTTAGTCAAAAACTTTTTTATATCATAACCTAAACTTGAAAACTCTAACGACACGAAGAAACTCAAATTAAATAAATATCTTAAATAGTATTGTAGAAACATTATAATTAATTATAATTAATAACTTCTATAATATAATGAACATTATAATTCTACCATAGGGGATGTATTTAACTTCAGGGTCGCCAGGATCACACTGTCACGCCGTTTCGGCTAAACGTCGCAATTAGGCATGCAATAGGGGACAACGAAGCGGCAAACCGGCGGCGAGGAAGCGGGACGAAGCGGGGCGAAGCGGGGACGAAGTGGGAATTGGCGAGCGGCATAGCAAGTATCCCCCTCCCCGCCTACCCGCCTGCCGTCCGTCTGTCCGTCCGTCATTTGCAATTACTCCTCTCACGTAATTTACAGCGTAACAATGGCCCGATGAAAATTAAATGAAAAACAATTTCGCGTCCCCTCAATACGGTAATTATTTTTCAGAGCGGTGAGCCCATGCGGGTGTTCCGTGTAAAAGGACGCCCGCGCCACCGCGTAAGGCCCGCAGAGAGGCGGTGAATGCGGCCGGGTGTGGGGGCGGGGGAGCGAGGGGGCGGTGGCGGCGCCCCTGAAAGGGGAAGTGCAAAGCGGGTGGGGGGTGGGGGGTGAAGTTGATGGGCGATTTTGATGCTAGTGACGCGCTAAATCGGCTTGTAATGGACGTCTGAGAGGGTTTTATTTCGCAGATTTTATTAAAATATTTGCCGGCGAAGCGGTGAAAAGACAGCCGGGAGGCACGGCGGCGCCACAAAAAATTCGCGGTCGCTGGGGGGAAAATGGAAAAGTGTACTCCGTTGTATTCAGTTGGTTCTGGGAGCAAATGAGCGATGCGATTCCAAGAAGTTTCTCGGAGCGCATATACATTTGAGAAGAGATATTTCGGTAAGGCCTACAATTGTGAATGGCGATGTGAACTTGTGGGGAGATTACTATTATACTGTCTTCTTACTCCAGAAGAAGAAGCTTAGACGTTTTTGAAGTTAAAGAGTAACGATTGAGTTTCTTCTCGCAGCAGCATTTTAACTGATAGCATTTCAAATATACGTTTGCTTCCATGTACGAGAAAATGAAATATTAAAAAGAATTAAATACGAAATTAACTTAGCAATTTTTATATTTCTTTATCGCTTTGTATTCTTGTGATTTCTTTCATGTTGTTCTTAGTTGTTCCAACCATAAAAAGTAAAAATACACAACTGCTACTTTGAAGCTTTTATTTATTTTTCACCAAAATTTGAATATTAACAACCTAATGCGTACTTATTTCAAGGAAACAGAAAGTCTTATGTATCAATATTTTCAGCATGAGAAACATCAACATTATTATCAATTGTTTATTGTCAGCAGGTGATGTTTATATTTCATTTGTTTTCCTCCATATTGTGACTTTCCAACACTGGAATAAAATATTTAAGTCACAGTAGAATTCCTAAAGAATGAGATAAAATCCAGGACATCTAGCAGGTCGAACACATACAAATCATAAATTCTAGCTCATTTTCCTGCTGCACTCGTTTTAACCTGCCATTTGCAATTCAACTTCATGGTGAAAACAGTCACCTCGCTACCTCCTTTTTACCCTTCAGAAGCTGACTTTTTCCTTATCGCATGCTTTCGGGCTGCGTTCGACGTGAACGGCGTTTTGCAAGAAGGCAGGTGTATCGCAGGTATTACCCTCACGTAACAAATTAGCACAGCATCTGCCGCCGGCGAAAAGTACGAGAATAAAAGGCCTCCCACGGCCCGTCAGCGTTTCCTGCAGGCGCGGAGAAGAGTAGGCCCAGGCTTCGGCGAGTTGGAGCTGGAGTTTCGCTGCAGCGGCGACGCGAGGGGGAAACGGGGAGACGGAGACGAGCCGCGGCGAAGATTGAAAACAAAGCGAGCGGCGGCGGTGGTCGGGAAAGGACAGTTGGGGGGTGGGAGGGGGAAGGGGATCGAAGCGTGGCCGTGACGCGGGGTCGGCATACACGGTGAGGACGGGGGCTGGGATGGCGACGGGCAGCGACGGGCAGCGGCGGGCAGCGGCGGGCAATCGCTGTGGGCGGCGAGGACAGCGGGGAGGATTCAGCCGGGGAGGGGACGACGAGGGTGGGCGGCGTTGGGCGGCGAGGACAGAAGCGCGTATTGGTACGGGGGGCAGGGACAGCGGCGGGTGGCGGAGGGTGGCGGCGGGTGGCGGCGGGCAATCGGTGTGGGCGGCGAGGACATCGGTGAGGATTGGGACGGGGGGGGGGCACGGCGGTGACGGTTGGCGGGCGGCGGCGGGCAGCGAGGACAAAAGTGCGGGTTGGTACGGGGGGGGGGCAAGCACGGTGGCGGGTGGCGGCGGGCAATCGGTGTGTGCGGCGAGGACAGCGGCGGGGGCGGGCCGAGAGCGAGGGCGCTTTACGGCCGAGGGCCAGGGCGGGGCGGGGAAGGGCGGCGGGCGAACGGGTGGGGGGGGGCGGAGCCGACGTCGTAAAGGCGGCGACTGACCAGCATATTGAGTGCGCCATGACACTCCGCAGCCGCCTGAATCATGGATAGCCGGGTCGCCGCGCGCCGCTCCGGGTCTGCAGCGCGGCGCGGGTGGCGACTGTTGCCTTGGGCCGGGGCGCGCCTGGGGATGTGGCGAGAGAATTTTACGCACCGACGGAAACTACCAAACACCGGCAGCGAACACAATCGGCGAGGCCCCTTGCTTCCGAACATAACTATAACACTTTTTAGAAATAAAAAAAAAGAAGGCGGAGGAAAGTTCATTGTGTAACAATAGCTCTTGCTTGGGATGAAAAAGTATTATCTGAGATGAGAAACTTTGAATGTACCTGAAACGTGCGAGAAATATGCGATAATACGTATAGTTAAATTGTATAGATTTTCCTAGACATACTTCACGTTAAAATAATATTATTAATAAACTTTGTAGCAAAGAGGTTTACAGTCAATACAATCGCAAAATTGTATTGTTTGCCAAGTTACGGAGATTTGGATTAGAGGAGAAGATGTGGGATAGTAAACGTTGAATTAAGAAAAAGGAAACTCAATGGAACGGCCTGTTAATTTTGGAAAACTTATGACGCACTTCTTCACAAACGTTATTTTTGAGGGTAGTGATTTCAAATATTTGTATAATGAAATAGGAACTCTGTTAGCGTTTAGAAAACAAAGTTACTTGTGAAAATACAACATCGACCATAAATTAATGCAATATGTATATAAAATCCACTTGTAAACAATTAAAGTTCCAAAACGGCGAGACAGAAAATAAAGGAAAAATGTAAAGGAAAATACGCCGAGTTTTTTTACGATTTTCAGAACAATATTAAGCAGAAGTTTTATGAAATTGAATGCAAATTTTATAAGGTTTACCTTAACCCGTTCAAAAAGAATGAACTGTAAAAAATAAGGATGAAATAAGGTATCAATGAAGCCAATACAGAAACGTTCAGAGTTGACATTACAGCGTGTGTACAATATTGACTTCAAGGTCATCACTTTACGAATTTTAGGAGCTGTTAATATTTTATACTTGCACACCTTTGTACAGAATAGTGAACGTTTTCCTCCCCTCACGTCAGTCACCTACCTTTTTTTATGTGTTCAATGGATTTCTACAGCTTTGCTTGCACCTGCGCTGAAAAATATTATAACGTTCGGGTATTCACAAAAATATAAAAGAAAGTGAAAAAGAATTGTGTGATTTGAAATAACTTTCACGCATATTGCCAATCAGTAATGGCACAGTACATTTTTTTTACGCTTTTTTTTCACTCGTCATCCACTTTCCTTTCTGCGCGCTGCTCACTTCGGCAAAAAATCTATAGCCAACCTCTCATATTGAAATTTTTATTCCGTTCCTGTTTTTGATTATCATTACTTTCCAGTTCATTTAAGCCAATGAAAAATATCTCTTCAGTATTTTACTTGGGTGCTCTCGTTCCATTTCGCCGGGATTGAATCTCTAAGCTGGGGCGTGCACGAATAATCGAGCGCGCGCGCCAAGGCACCGGAGGATGGGCGAGCAGGAAACGGAGGAGAAAGGGGGTGGAAGGAATAGGGAGATGGAGAATGGGAGGAAAGAGGAGAGGATAAGGCGAGAGGACGTCAGGATTTCAGGCTCAAGAATGGGAGGGAGAAAGGGAGAGAACCTGCGGTGGGAGGACCTGGAGGCGGAAGAGCACGAAGGCGGAGAGCCTGAGGACGGGAGGACACGAGGACTGGAGGGCATGAGGATGGGGGGTATGAGGACGGGAGGGCATGAGGACGGGAGGGCATGAGGATGGGGGTATGAGGACGGGAGGGCATGAGGACGGGAGGGCATGAGGACGGAAGGGCATTGAGGACGGGAGGGCATGAGGACGGGAGGGCATGAGGACGGGAGGGCATGAGGACGGAGGAGGCATGAGGAAGGGAGGGCATGAGGACGGAGAGGGCATGAGGACGGGAGGGCATGAGGACGGGAGGGCATGAGGACGGGAGGGCATGAGGACGGGAGGGCATGAGGGACGGGAGGGCATGAGGACGGGAGGGCATGAGGACGGGAGGGCATGAGGACGGGAGGACATGAGGACGGGAGGGCATGAGGACGGGAGGGCATGAGGACGGGAGGGCATGAGGACGGGAGGGCATGAGGGCGGGAGAGCACGAGGACGTGAGGACAGGAGGTACGGGAGGGCAGGAGGACGGGAGGCATGAGGGCGGGAGAGCACGAGGATGGGAGGGCATAAGAGTGGGAGAGCGTGAGAGCTGGAAGGCATGACGGTGGGAAGGTATGAAGGCGGGAGGGCGTCTGGCATGGAGGACATCAAGGCAGGTGGGTGTCAAGAGGGGAGAGAGTCTGTGAGGGAGAACTTTAGGTTGTAGAGAATGTCAGGAGGAAGATCGGGAGAGCGACAGATGGGTGGGTGTTAAGCTACAAGAATGTCAGGGGAGGGGGAGGATGGTAGAGCTTGGAGGCTGGATGGTGGTAGTGTGTCAGAGCCTGAGGATGAAAGGGAGGGATGGCGCGAGGGCGAGAATGCAAGGGACTGAAAAGAACTCAGGAGGGATAAGTGGAGGGAGGGAGGCTGCGCTTCGTTGAGTCCTCACCCTCTTTCTCCTCCTTGCCTGTGGCTATGACGACCCGATGCTCGCCTCTCAGTCTCGCTGGGAGTGAATCTGCCTTTACAACAGGTTTCCCAGCTCGGTATCAGCTGCATTATTTTAATTGTTTCTTACATTCATAACTACATTTGAGCCTCTATTATTCAATTTCCTCGCTTCAGCTTAGCTAAAAAAATCGTTCCATTCTTCTTTTATATCGTTACCATGAGTATCTACTTTGTTTCCAAAACCCCCTCCAATTGTGTCTTTATCTTTCATTCACTAACCACCCGAATTCTGATTTGGTAGTTCTGTTTCCTTCCTATTTATTCAATTGGTTCTTTTCTATTTCTTATTACCCTCTCTAATCACCCTCAACATTACCTATTTAATGTAATCGATTCGTGTTTATATTTTTGTCGTCACTTTTATACATGATACTGTCTTTAATTTTAGGCTCTTTTCATGATAGTCATTTTCATTATTAAGATCGCTAACTGATGAAGAAAATCACATTTATCTTTAACACTATATTTCTCTCTCTTAATTCTTTTAGTAATCATCCTTGTATCAATATCATACGTATTCAAAGTGCATTGAACTTTCTTATAAATTAGTAGAAAATAATGAGAAAACTTGGAGTACATACTTCTTTACGGAAGAATCAACTCAATTTTAATACATCTAGTAGCATTGTTACAAAGATAGCACTCGCAAAATATTAACACGAAAAAAACTAAAGGTGTTGCCAACATTATTGTTCATAATATTTCCCTCGAAGAACAAACTAAATTCATTGATTGTAACTTGTAACTGTCTAATAAAAAAATAAAAAAGGTAAGCTAAAAATAATTTGAACAAATAAGTACATATAAAACTGTTACGTATTCAATTAAATGTTGGGTACATTATTTTTCAGTACTTGAAAATGACGAAAAATGTTTCTTTGAAACGTTGTACAAATGAAGTAATTAAAAAATTATTATTTTTTCTATTAAATTTAAAGTAATCATTTAATAAAAATAATAATAATAATTATTATTATAATAATAATAAAACTAAATTCATGTTTTTGTTTTGAAGAGATATTTCATTATACCCTTGTTTTACACGGCAATATAGCAGCATTTTTCAAAACATTCGGTTTTCTTTCACCCTCTTATGCGTGTTTTTGTAATTTTAAATTTGTGCATAAATTAATATTGGATAGTTAGTGTGGATTATTAGTTTTTGTGTGGATTGTATAATACATTTTTCTCCTGGCGTACCAACATTTACCAAGCAGAACGAAATAAATATTTTTATTATTCCTCTAATTCACGACTAGATATGTTATGTTTATATTTATGATATAATTATTATATGTTATGACATTATTATTATCATTATTATTATATTATCATTATTATTATTATTATCATTATTATTATCATTATAATTATTATTATCATTATAATTATTATCATTATTATTATTGTTCTTCTCCTCTTAAAAACGAAATACATTAATAAATTTCTCTCGTTCTTCCTGTTTTGTCCAGCGTATGCTCCATCCCTTAAGCCAATTTGTAAAAAGGGACATCTCAGGCCCATCATTCTAACTCACCTCTGTGATTGTATATCACAGAATTGCTTATTACTGAGATCAACAAACTACATCTGAGCATATTCCACATTTCTGTCCTCACTCTTCTAATTAGATCTACACTGCCTCTGATCTAAAATAGTTTACTTATGCTTATAACATAATTTCATCATTATCATTACACTGGTCCCCTGCTCTAACTCGCCATTGCTCTTTCACAGGCTTCCCCTCACTGAACCTTCGCTTCGCACACTTCCGCCCAAAGCTCACACACTGCCCTTCCAACTCCGCCCTTTTCTTCCCACCTCCGCCCCGAGCCCGCGTCCACCCGCCTCGATCGGCGCCCAGGAAATTAATTATTTTCGAATCACGCGGCCGCAAAGGCGGCGGCGGCGGGCGCTTTATGAAAATCTCGGTGAAAAAGCAAAGTTGGCGGCGGCGGTGGCGCGTCGCTACTACAAACAGAAATGATATATTAAGGCTACACAGAGCGCGATCAATTACTCATTTGTCGGGTGGCGCATAGGGGCATAATAATCCGCCGTCGCTCCCTCGCCCGCCATTCCCCTCTCCTCTGCCCCGACCGCAAACCCCGACGCTGCCATCGCCCCGCGCCGCCTCACCCCTGTTCCGCCCCTCCCACACCACGCCCCCGCCCTCTCCCGTACCTGAACCTTGTGCTCTGCCTGCTCGGCTCTCAGCGCAGACGTTTTCTCACTCGCTCCGTGCCGCTCGCGGCCGTCCCCCACACCCTCGTCCTCCCTTCCACCACACCAATCTCTCCCTATTGCTCCGCTTCTCACACTTTTTTTTTCACTCGCTGCGCTCTGCCCGTCTCACGCTCTCCGCGTCATCATTCGGTCGCTCTCACTCTCACACACGAACTCTGCCGCCCTACGCACCGTTTTTCAGCCCAGGCTCCCTCTCTCCTTCCAATGACCGCCCTCCCCTTCCACAGGCAGACGCCAGACCCCGCCGCCACCCCTGCCCTCGTCCTCGTTGCACTCTCGCATATGAATGTCGCTCTCTCCCTCACACTCTTCCCTCAGCCCAAGCCTTGCCGGTTCGCTCAGCCCTTCCGTCACTCTTCCTGCCTCCCTCGCCACGCTCCCACACACACGGACCCAGCCGTTTCCCTCCTCTCGGGCCAGGCTTTCGCCCGCTCGCTCCAGCGTGCCTGGCCCCGGTCTCCGTGGGCCCTCACCGCCCTCCGCCAACCCTCTGAACTCCTAAACGCGCCCTGCCTCTTCCTTCTTGCCACTCTCGGCCCCATTCGCTTCACCCTGTCCGGCCTCCGCTGATCTCCGCTATCACTCGCCTCACACGCCGTCCCTGCCACCTCCATTCTTGCCCTTTTCGGTCCAGGCTTACACCCGCTCGCCCCACCCTGCCCTGCCGCCGGCGCTCGCCAGCTTTTAATTTTCAAAATTAATGAATGCCTCATTATTCAATAATTATTGCTGCTCGCCTCCCGCGTCCCGAGCTGTCAATTGGGAGGGGCAGCGGCTGCGGTCGGGGTAGGCAAGTTCGCGTCGCTCGATCGCCGCCTAGATATCAGCTGAGGTGGTGCAGGGCATCGACTGACGTCACTGCAGTGCCTGGCGCTTCTAGACCTCGCGTCCTGCCGGTGACACGGTTTTCGACTACAAAGATAGAACGAATTCAGTCTATGTCTGGAGGAGAATTCTAGCCTACTGCCTTCACTGACTACAGTTTTCCGTGTTTTTATATTCGATCAACACCAGACGAATACCGGAGCAGTATACTTGTAAAGAAAATATATTATCTTTAATTTGAATATGCCGCGCTTCCAACGCTTAGCGTTTCGTTTTGACAGACGAAGTACGATAATAGATAGACAAAGGAATACGGAAAGTCTATTATATTGTATTGTATTGTCTTTAAAATAAGTAAATAGAGAAGCTAGAGAAGCGGTAGTAATAAGGATAAATTCTCGTTTCTCTGTTTACAGTGAAACATTTTGCCTTGATACTACTCTAATATCTTATATATTAACGTTCGAGCCACGGACTGCACGTTACCTTTCATATTTATTCCTTGTCCTATTCTCACACCATACACACACATACATGCTCTATACTTTCACGCCGACGGGGGACCAGTTGGGAGTTTAAATATCGTTCCGTCTGGGGTGGAAGCACGTTCTGGGGAAACACTGCACTCGGATATGTAGATCAGCGCCAAATGTCGCCATTCAGCGGAGGAAGATTAGCGTCACCTTCCGCGATAAAAAAAAATAATTCACCACGCTTACGGGGCTAATGACCGTAGCAATGACACACCGGCAAAACATAGTCTAGACCAGGGCGGCTCAAATTAAAGAATTGAGACTGGGCTGTCCGCGGTGGCCCATTTGCAACAACCCAGCGGAACACCTTGCAAAAAATTATCATTATCTTTTACCGACTAGAACAGAAACGCGTTTTCATTCGGTTCCAGTCCCAGTAATACATTTCATAAAATAATATCCCTTTTTGGTTCTGATTTTGTTATGAAAATTGAAAGCCTGCGAGTCACGCGCCTTTCACTAAACTAGAGGTAGTCGCGCCCGAGCGGTTCCTTGCCTCTCCCGTTCGGCTCTTCTGTCTGCCCTTCCTCTTCCCTCGGACATAATCAATAAGCAAGGGGATCATTTCCACAGACTTGAACCGGGCTCTTCTAGTTTCGGAGATGTTTTTTGGAAGTAGTGGATTTATTATATTGCAACAGGTTTGTTCAATCTCTACAAGCAATTCTATATAGTATTCAACTTGAGCATAAGGCAATGTAAAAGCAACTATTGGGAATGAGGTGAAATGTACCATTGATCTCCTCTCGATCGGAGAATTCCGAGAAATCACACGGCGATTCACAAATCAAAGGTTGAGATTGTACCATTGTTACTCGGATCTGAAACAAAGTTTTTCCAACACCAACTTAGTTTTTGCTGATTGTTTTAGCAAAACAGTAAAGTTCCGTTACCTAATAATGTTTGACTTAGTTTTTAAACACTGTTTATCTTCCGGATGAATTTTGAAACAATATTAAAAACGCACAACATGAAAAGTGGAGAATATGGAATCGAATAAATAGTTCCCCTTACTACCCCTAAGTCTAGTACATTATCTACAACTGTTCACCATTGTACACACTGTAAACACCGGGACACACAAGCTGTATAAAAATACGTCGACTGTAACATTCATGAGAAATATTCTCAACGTATTACTCCGAATAAATTTAATGTATAAAATATGGTAAGTTCTCTTGCAATTTGATTAAATTATGTGTATGTATCCAAATGTGTAAAAATTTCATAGACATCATTTATTTAACCCGGCAGTGGGAAACGTTGGGTCTGTCAGACCCAGCGACATCTTTGAATTGGTCTATCAAGTGAAGGAAAATAGTTTCTAAACTTATCCACCAGTCTACCTTCAAATTGAATCTTTTTTAACTGATGTCGACCATTAGTTTGAGTTTATCACTAAAATGTGGTGTACTATTCCTGCTCAAAGTTGCCGATAAGTCCGAGAGACCCAACGTTCCCGCTTACGTGACTTTTTTACAACCGGCTCATCTAAGAGTTATTGTAATGCGTTAAACCTGCAAGATATTGAATTAATAAACAAGATTTTTGAAAACAATTGTTTATCAAGTGATAATGAAGTAGCTGGTTCATCATTTGAACTAGAAATTTCTAGTTTCAGAATGCAGATTCTGAACAAAATATTTAATAAGCTGAACCTCAGAATCAGAAAATAGAACCTAAATCTTTTATAAGTAATGTTTATTTGCTGTCATATGTTTATAAATAAAATCGAAATTTTAAGGTTAAGAAATGCAAATTATTTGAAGGCCACAAAACACTTACTCGGAAAAGTTAAAAAAACGAACAAAATAGCCGAAAAACTTATTTAAAAAACCCTTTTATAAAAAATATTATAAAACATTAAATAAAACATTACTATAATAATGCTGCCATTATGTTTGTTTAAGACACGTAGACGTATTTTGTTAATATTTCAGTTGTTAACTTAATGCTACATTGTCTTTTCTTTGTTTTATCTTTGTTCACATTCAATTTTATTTTTGTTCACTAGTGTGACACTTAATACTCTGGGGTATACTTTGTGTTTTAAATTGGATCTATGAATTATTTGCATCGTTTACTTCATAATAACCTTTTTTGTAATTAATTAGTGCTTTAAATACCCTGTAATAACTAGCGGGTCTGTCAGACCCAACGTTCCCACTAACGTGAGGATTTTTCACGTTCCCGCCGCCGGGTTAAATAGGTTATTTTAGTTTAAATAGTTTATTTAGTTTCTTTAGAGAGTTTTTACGTTTTTTCTTTGTGTGTACATGTATATCCATGTAGATTTATGGAGCAATGAAATATAATGCTTTTGAAGGACCTCTAAGGACTCATTAGAAGTCATGCATATTACCTAAATTATCAATTATCTCCATCTCTCCTACTGAAAACCCCGAGTGTTGTCAGAAAACCTTCGTTACCTCTTCAGTGATTACGCAATCAAGTCTCGCTGAGCCAGGTTCTTTTTTAACGTAAACAGTAAGGCACCGGTTTTGGTTTTGTTTCCGATGTACTGAACCATCACCACGAGTAAAATTAAATTATGATTTTAACAAATCTGATGTAAAGGGATTGCCTTTCGAATGTAGTCTTTGCTAACAGGGCTACATGACACTACGGCTTCTTTCAATCAATCATTCTCGGAAGCAAACTAGAACCGATAGCGATTTACATGCTGGACATGCGAAGTTCTCCTCCTAGCCATTCAGTATTCAAGCATACAAAATGTATAGATCGACCGGTTCAGAGCAGGATGTGAAGGGGAAGGTGTGTGAGGGGCAGGAGATGTGATGTGGAGGGGTTGTGAAGAGAAGGGTGTGACTGGGAGGGTTTGTGACGGGGAGGTAGTGGAGGGAGAGGAGGGTGACGTGATGGAAGTCTGACAGGGAGGGGATATGATGAGGAAGGGGAGCGAAGGGGAGAAGGTATGACGGGAAGGGGAGTGATGGGAATGGCGTGTGACGGGGTGGGTGTATGAGGGGGGGGGTGACGGGGCAGGGGACAGAAAATCGTGATATGCCAGGGGCGCGTAGGCGCTGAAATTTTAACTTGTTCTTGCAGTCGTCATATGAATCATATCGTAAACGAGATGTACCGAGCGTAGCTTGCAAAGCGTCGGGCCGGCATGCTTCATGCGAAATGCAGGGCCTGCGCAAAAATCACAAACGTATCTGTGCGTCCGAGTGGACAATCGCGACGCGATGCAAACAGCACACCGTTTGATCGGTCGAGTTAAGCGACATCGCGCCCTGATAATTCTTGAATGGGGAATAGCGAGATGTAGGGAAGTTCTTGGAATTACAGGAAACCGACGGAGTAAACTGTAAAGTATGCTCAGAAATCGTTCAGTTTTACGTTAAAAATACTGTGAAGAGGTACAAGTTGGAAATATTGTTTTTGGTCCTCAATGGGCTAATTGGAGTTGTTTTTATTTGAGCATTGCATATAATTCTTGCGCGATTAGGTTATTTTAATATTTTTGAAATATCCTTAGAAATGTATTAAGGAGTGAAGTATTATAATTACTAGCAAGATGTAAATCCAAAAACATTAAACATATTTGTAAGTGTGAACTGGCCATAAATGGTATAAAGGTATAAAGACAACTATTTAAACGTATTAATATTTATGAGGCCATGAGAATAGGATATTTAGATAAAGAAAATATATAACGCCCAACACTTATCGTTTGTGAACATCGATATTAAAAAGATATATGGAATTCAAACCATTTGATTAGCGAGTAACATGACAAACAATATCTATGAAAAGACCTAAAAGACACTGAACACACTATTGTTGTAAAGAGAAATAATTTTTCATGAATGTATTCAATGGAATGGAGAGTATGCCTATAGTCAATATACTTCTCGTCAGTCTTTATTAATCAATAACTATAGTGCCATTATTCTAACTCTGCCCCTGAAGCCCCTATGGCCGCGATGGAATATCACACGGCATTTTGCGTCTTTCTAGATCTTGCGGGTAGAAGTCGGATGATCGCAAGCACTGCTTGATACGGTCGCGATCATGCGAAATCTAGCTGCATGACTGAGAAAGATGCGACCGTGACATATTTCATCGCGTAGATGAGCCTTGAGGTGCAAAGTTAGAAAAAATCGCAGTATAAATAAAAATCTGCTGTATTTCATGGCTATTTTCTGTAGACAATTCCATTGCGGGTTCACGGGTGTGTTCCATGTTCCAATGTGTTCCATGTTCATTCAGGAACATGTAGGCATGCTGTCCTGTGTGGCTTGTTCTCATGATGTGAACCTTCATATTTTCTATGTAACTTCCCACGCATAGTAAGCCCTGAGAATGGAGCTATAATAAACTCCGAAACGTCGGCAAACTAGAATACGTTATTTTTTGGACCAAAACCCGTGAACCCGCAATGGAATTATAAATAAAAATGTTATTGTTAGATTGTTAGTTCTGTTCTTTTGACAGCTGATTTAACTCCAAACACGAGGAAATCTCGAATCACCAAACAAACCTCAGTCTTGAGAATCTCCAGTCAGTGGTTTTGTAACAGAAAGATTTATATAATGGACACGTCCAGAAATGTCATTATTTACAAAATGACAGATACGATAAATGGTAAAATTTCGACCATGCAAAAATTATAAGTAAAACTAGTAACCTGTGATCATTTAAAATACATACCAACACGTGAAGACGACGTTTTCACTGCTCAATGTGATCATTTTTAATTTTAAATTTCATTGAATTTGTGTAACAGTTAAAAGGTTTTCAATAACATTTTGACACTTGTGTAAAAGTCGATTACTTCCAGAAATTAAATTTGGCAGGAGCTCAACATAACGTTGTCATCGTGTAATTCTTTGAACTAATTATATAGCGTGTGAAATCTAACCGCATTCCTTGTTTTAACATGTGCAGTATAACAAATCAATTTATTTTATTATAGTTTATGATTTTATATATTACCGTGGTAATTATAAATTAATTCATTTCACTATGCTTATTACGAATTTAACTTCTTGTAAACAAATGTACGAACTGATTAGGAGAATCTAGTAGTACACAAATCTCAGTTTCATTAAAAAGTTGTCTCACAATCTTCTTGATAAGGGGTCAAATAAATAATGCAAGTTTTCGTTTGACAGGGGTGGGGAAGATAAAATAAATGGAATGATACACATTGTAGTCTAACAGTTGGATTAGATGGGATTTTCCATTAGAATTTTTTTGTAAAGGTGCTGAAATAGTATTAATGCACCATATATTCATACTGGAAATCAACTTACACGAAGCATCATTTTCCATTTAAAAAAATGTGTCGCACGCAGGGGTTCACATTAATTTGCTCACTACTATAAAGTGTTATGGCGCAGAACAAACCACCTCAGCACTACAAGCACGGGACATGTTTGACGGGGGCAATTTTTCATTCCTGCGGCAGCTGTCACCCCACAGTCGCGTCTCACCGAATGACCGCCCTCCCCCTCCCCCTCCCCGAAGCGCATGTCTCGCCGGCCAACGAGACTCGTAGGAGCGGCGTCAGGATTATTGCACCTCAGCACGCGGGCGTGAGGACGGGCGCCCGGCTGCGAGGACGGCGTTGCTTTATCTCGCCTCGCCTGACGTCCTCAGTGATCGTTGGAGACGCCCAGCGAACACAGGTAACGGGCACGGCCAGAGAGAGGAATCGGAAGCAGTCGGAAAAGGGGTTTGTAAAAAGAGTGACTTGACGAAAATAAGTTTGAAGGATTGAAGGATGTGGATGATTATGTACATGGTGAAAAGATATGAAAGAGGATCAACATGAAAAAAATAACGAAACAAGATAAAAACGTAAGCCCACAAGAAAACTGAAGCTGTTCCGAAGTAAGCCTGAGTAAATAGAATAAATTAGGTGAATAATAGAGAATGAGGTAGACTGAGATAATGAGAGGGAAGGAGGATAAGAGTGATATCGAGTAAGGTAGAGAGAGAACCTGACGGCAAAGATTAAGACTGATGGTGTTGGAAACGATACAGAGAAGGTTAAACACCATTCTGATACGTTGAGTTCCGACCACAAGAGACAGAGCACGCATGCTTCTTATACTAGCGTAGAAATGCTAAATAAAGTATTGTGAAATATTTTTGCAATGGCCGAATAAACTGACATTTTGGCCACAACAAAAAATGTTTATTTTCTTACTTCTTGCGACATTTCGACGTTTCAACGGCATTCATACACGAGCCTTAGAGTGTGTTTCCCAGAGAGGAGAAAGGAACATATATCAGGCAACTCTATTTTATCTTCAGTACAATTTCACATGATTAAATGTAATTAATAAATGCTAATTCTAATTGTCCAATAGTCATTATAATTAATATAAACACTAATTATAATTAAAACTCTTTGTAAATTAAAATAAATGCACATTGATAAACATGTCAGCCCGAAAAGGAACGAGCCCAGGGATTAAAACGTCGTACGAAGCAAGAGAACAAATATTAGTTGTTATCTGAGTATTTCTTCAATTGGCCAGTGAGAGAATACGAACATTCTTCCAGACTATTAAATTCCACAATTACGAAAGTGGGAAGAATACTAGTACAGGAGGATGCTCCAACAATTCAACAGAGCGGCAACTGTGAAGACTGGAGGACCTGGCGCGGGCTGTGGGAGTCGGGGCGTGCCGGGCGGCTGTGGGAGCGGGGTCCGCCGGGGCGGGCGAGGTCAATTGGGCCGGCGGGAGACGTCCGGGCGAGGACGGGCGGGGACGACGACCAGCCCGGACGACGCGATGCCGCCGCCGCCGCCGCCGCTGCTACTACTACACGAGTTACAGGACTTATTCCTGCAGGCAGGAATTTAATTAATGTAGAGCGGCTGTTATAAATGATGTCTGACTGGTGCGCGCAGGCAAGACAACAGGGCCTGGGGGAACGGTGGCGGCGGCGGCGGCGGCGGCGGCGCTGGGGGCGGCACCTGTGGCAGACGATCAATTAGAGCAGCGCCCGCCGCCACCCCGCCGCCGCCGCTTGGCCTTGGTCAGGGCGGGTCGCGCTCCTGGCAGGCGGCGCGGATTCCTCCGGCTGTTGCTTCGGCTCGCGCGCGATTCCCCTTTCCCGGCGCTTCCCTCTCCTTTCCAGAGTAGCTGCTCACGGCGGACATGATTGATTGATTGATAGTGAGTCCGGGCCCGTCAACTGCTAAGGTAATTAGTCCCGTAAGTGTAGTGCGTGATTCGTGATCGGGAGGTGACGCTGATCTTGCCAAGCTCGATGGTGAGATCCGGCGCCGACCTAGCGAAATTTTCCCTGAGGTATCCCCCGCCAGCGAGGTACCGCCCCAGCCGCGACAAGCTCTAAGCTCCTAATTGGCATAAGTGGTAGTGTAGGGCCTGCTAGTGTGTAAAGGATGAGGATAGGACAAGGAAGAGGAATGAAAGATCGTACGCGTGTCGTGGCCCTTTTTGCTGCGCTACTACTCTGGCGTTCACCTAGAGTTGATCGGCGACACCACGGAAAACTCTTGATCAGAGCAGCCTGCCGCAAGAATTCTCCTCCGGACAACGACAGAACTCGACCCAGCTGTCAGACTATTGTGGAAAATCATGCCACTGTCGGGACTCGAAACTAGGACTTCCCAATCAGAGGCAATGCAGTGACATCAGTTGATGCCCTAAGCCGTCCGGCCCGGTCTCATGGTGGTTCCGAAGAGTGATAGGATTTTCTAAAATTCAGTGTTATTCTGCCTGAATAAATATTGAAAATTGTCTATTACAATTACACAACTGAATTAATTAAATTTTGAATTTGGTTTAAAAAGAAAACCTTGAAAAAATTACATTTCAAACATTGTTACAGGGAAATGAATTAAAAAATAAGTCACCTCAAAAATACCCACCGCTTCATTTTGATTAAAGCAGTTTATAAAAAAACAATAATGCCATAATAATGAGAAAATAAAATAAATAATTATACATTTTTTCATATACATTGCCCTTGTTCTGCGGTCATATGCAATTCACATTCTGTTTAAGAGCATGAATCCTCTTTGAAAACATTAAACCTATCTCCGAGAACTCGGCAAATATATTGTTGTCTACAGTAAATGAAGGTTAGGTGGAAAACATGGTAATCAACGTGGAAACGTTTGCGAGAATTAAGCAAGTGAACATTTTTGCTGGAAAGGATTAAAATGAAGTACATAAAGATGACATCAGTCGGAGAGAACTGTGCGCCATAATTAGGACTATTTGATAATCGCAGCGCATGAAAAGCAAATGGAAGCGTAACAAAAATTTAATATCACAAAACTATAACTTTGAGGGTTACCATTTTTTACTCCCGGGCCCTTCAAATATCGGCTGAGATGAGGGTCTCAATAAGTAGAGAGCGGTTTCATTTATGCAGAAATATACACACACACACACCTGCATGTTTAAAATATTTAGAGGTACCAGACCACAAAACATTATTAATGGTAAAAATAACCTCCAACTTTATGTATAATATTTGATTAATAATAATAATTAATAATATAATTTTAATATTATATTATTAATATATTATAATATATATAATATAATTAATTTTAATATTATATAATTATATTATTAATTAATTAATAATATAATTTTAGTTTAGATCATCGCGATTTGGAAATAAATAATTATTCTGACTGACGTAAGAGATGACCTGGAATCTTCATAAGAACTTTTCTGTTTATGCTAACACAACTTTTCCTTTCATCAGATCCTTAGCTCTTACTTCAGTGTTTATATCAACGTGAAGCTACAATTTATTAATTTCGGACATTCTGACATTTGATCGAGCATTGAGGGCCTTTCGCATACCAACCTAAAACACTATTCGCATTATTTGAAGATACTTCTGGGATACTTAAGTCCTTGGTTACGTGCCACAAAAAATGAAGTAGAAGAAATAAATGAAGCACATTGTAGGAAAATAATACATTTCTTGAACAAAAATATCTACTATAATTCAGAAAAATTGTTTTCATATACACCGTTCTAAAACATTTTGTAAGTAAAATCGACTTGCAGTTTCGAGGGTATCAATAGGCTACATTGTGAAGTATAAGAAACAAATTGTGTAGATATAAATATTAATAATCAGAGAACACCTCTCTACAAACACATTCAACGTTACATAGGTGTATATTTTAGGTGTTACATTTTAGAAACTTTCAATAATTGTGAAGTGTAAGAAATAAATATTAATCAACAGAGAACCTCCCTCCACAAACAGATTTACGAGCAACATTGTTCTGCTGGTCTCAAACGGCCCGGCCAGACGACGCCCCGCCCCCGCAATCGCGCCCCACCCCCGGGGGCGCTGCATCGCAAACAACACTCGCGCGTCAGCGGGCGCGAGCAATGCCACGGAACGCGACGGTGGCGGCGGCGGCGGCGGCTTTTAAAAACAGAATCGTTGCGCGTGGGCGGCGAGATGCGGGCGGCGGCGGGAGCGGGGGCGGGGCGCGCGGCAGGATTCCTGGCCGAGGCAAACAAAGGCACTTACGGGCGCGGCGCCGGCCACCGGCGCAAATTTAATCAACGGGTGCTAAGTGGCCGGCGCGGCGGCGGCGGCGGCGACTGTTGCGGGGGCGGCCCGGTTCGCTGATGCATGGAGCCCTGGGTAATTACAATACAGAACGCCGCCCCCACCGCCCCCGGAGGCCGCGGATTCAATTTGCCCCTGCCGCCGCCGCCGCCGCCGCCGCCGCCGCCGCCCCCGCGCGCACAAGACGTACGCGGTCGGCCGTGCGGTTGTTTCGCGCGCCGCCCGCTCCCAGGAGGGGCGCTGCGTTCGCCCGGGCCGCGCCGTTGAAAAGGGGAATCGGAGGTTGCGGGGCAGAAATTACGCAACGATTGGGGATCGGTGGAGGGGGGGCAGGTTTGAATCTCCAACGCTTGTTGCTGGGTCTTGAACAAAGGGCGAGGAAGATCTTCTCTTACCTTACAACATTCCATTGTAGTCGTTTTCCTAGGATTTAGCGGCGGTTGTGCAACTGTTAAAAATATTTATGAAGGAAGGCAAACATATGAGAGCTGCTTCCACGTTATAAAGAGTCGCAGAAAAAGATCCGCCTCCGTAAGACGTTTCAAAATTGGCACTATAAGACTCTTTCGTTGAACAATTAATATTTATGATGTTGCATGCTAAACTGATGAAAGGAGAGAAACTGCTGAATACATCATTTCTGCTGAATCTAGTAGCATGTAGGTTACTAGCACGTGAAGTACTAACAAACAAAAATATGTCATGCTGGTTAATAGTTATAATAAAAATTTCAAAACAAATTTTGAGGAATTATTAACGACAACGTAATTTGTTAATCATCATTGTCCATTAATTTTACAGAGTATTGTTTTCTAAAAAGGTGAATAGTTATTAATCTAAATTTATCTACCGTTAAAGCGAATGTATAATCTAATGATAACTTTGAGAAATTATCACTTCAATTTAAATCTGCCTATAATTTACCTAATTAAAAGTCTGTAAGACTAATATTGATTCAAATGATATGGTAAATGTAACTTGTGTTTGCTTCCATATTTCAATATGCTGTTTCAACAGTTGAACGTTGCCAAGTGCGCGAGTCTGAATTGTTCCATTAATTTACGTTGAATGGGAGAAAGTTTCTACTCAAAATTGGAAATGATGAAAAGTTGTATTTGTAAGCGTATTCGTCATAGCATTGCGTAGAACAAACAAGAGTTCTTTCATGTGTAATAACAGCTGTTGTTTAGCAATAGCTTTCTAACTTTATACAGTCTCTAATTTCAGAAACAAAAGTAATTGTTCATTTATGGACGAACACATGTATTAACCAGTCGCTTGCAAAACTCTTTGCATACTTTTCGCAAAAATTCTGTTTACAAAAGTAAAGTATAAACCTTTTCAAAAATTTGGGATGCATCAACTGAAAACGTAGATAATGCATCTTCAGCGGGCGTCTGTTTCTTCTACAAATACAACGTTTTCTGACAGTCTTCGCTACACCAGTATTGCGCTCATTAAAGAAAAAAGCATTTCAAAACATAAAATTGTAAGTGAAGTTAAACTGACAGTAGTGATAGTATTGTGAAGAATATTAGCGTGAATTGTCATGAAGGGTCACCACCGTTAGTTTAATTTAAAAATTATGTATATTAACATTTTTGCCACCATGTCGAAATAACGCATATGTTCGAATAATAGTTACGACAAATGACATTTTTAATTTTGTAGTGGTTTATTTCATTTCAACGATATCCATTCAATGAATTGAGATTTTACATGGATGTAGCATACTTTAATAACATTATCTAAACTATTGCTTTTATTGAAGTTATAATAAATCAGATCTATCCCCTGTTCACCAATTCATAGACAATACAAGTAATTTATTACAAACAAGGAAGTGTCTGATAATCTTATTCCTAATTACAATGATGTCCCTTTCTAGGAAACTTAGAGCAAGCCAATTTTATTTTAATTAAACAAAGGGGATCTACTGAAACAATCCCTAATCGCAAATGTTTAAGAAAGCGCAAGTGTCTAAATAAAGGACATGTGTTTTTCCGACAATGAGATATTCATGAAGAAAGGCTGGTGTAGGTAAGGAATGCACCATTGTTTTCTTCTAGTCAATTTTGGAATGAAAAGGGCAATTGTAAGATTTCAGTGAGAATTTTAAGTATTGGAAAGTATTTTCCTAAAATAAATTGTTCGAACAAGCAAGTTATTTATTACTTAATTTTATATGCTCATTGCATATGATTAAGCTTCTTGTACAACCTTTTCATTATGTATTTTATTCAACCGTAAAATACGTTTGCAACAGCGACTCGCTGTTCCGAGAAAGAGCACATCCGTTTATCACTAACGCCTATCGCCATTCCGAGAAATCGCCTACGCTAATGGCAGCCCTTGGCTACTGCCAGAAGTGTCTCGATTGGCTACCGCCAAGAGGCAGATCGCGTCCGTTGCGACGCGTCGTCTGAAATTCAGTTGAGGCAAAACCTCTGCCGCGTACACACCGTGCTGTGCAGAGCTCACTCACATTGCAACATCTTCACATCGCAAAATGTCATATATACGCGTGTGCAAGTTCATTTTAATGTTGTTCTAATAGTTTAGTGTATTGTACCATGAACTAATTAGTGGCACCAAGTGCCCTGATTCGCAACATTCATGTTTCAAGTGAACATTTGAGTGCGTGATGCAAAATTCCGTTCTCCACGTGTTGTGCAATGCACTGTGTTCCATATTGTTTACAACAGTAGCTCTTCATGCAAGTAATCATTCATTTGTGCATGTACTCTCGGAACACTAACCATTTGCTTCCGGCATGGCAAGCGAACAATGTATTATCGCCGTGGTGTGTTTCTTAACTACATTGTGAGTTCATTGCCAACGCCATGCGACGTGAATGCATTTCTGGGGCTCATCGAAGGGAGCGCCGGGCGCGCTGGCCAGCCAGCTCCCCTGATCGACCTGTGACCCGGCTTCCGCTGCCGCCAGCTCCCGGCTCACACATCGTTGCGTCAACTCAACGCTATTCCCAAACGCCAAGAGTAACAATTACTTGTTACAGCATCACTGTCAATCTCAATCTAAATTCTTTGCAATCGTTGCATACGTCACATGCATAAACTGTCAATCTTAACAATTCTCAGTAATTCAATGATGACATGGCATATTCAATTATATCTACACCATGTGTGTACTTATTCAATGTCATAATTTATATCTTTACAAGGCATCACAATTCCATTAGCATTTATTTGTACTGTTCGTTTAATTCAATTATATGTATTATCTTTACATGTCTTTTAATTCATTCTGAGTGATAATGACAGCACCTAAGAGATCATTTTCAGGAACGCAAGACTGGTGACATGCAACATATTAATTATTAATCCATCACCAGTGGTCCTCCAAGGTAAGCTGACCAATCAGAGGATGATAGAGTAGTGTGTATAGAGTTACGCCATCAAATAATCACAGTCCATTGATCACAACACACGCACTGCTCCTTCATAAATAATAAGACCAAAATAAACATATTTGAAAAAGCACATGAAAGGCGGAGACATTAAATGAAAAGGGAATGAAATATGAAGAAAGTGAGTATGAATATAGTCGGTTATGTAGTGATGAGGCCGAATGTATGAGTATGACTTCGCAGGTGCGGCATAATGGGGAAAGCAAACTGTGCAGCCACGAACATGACGGTAATGACACCGGAGGAACGAACAATTCAAAAAAAAAAAGAAAATGAGAGTGTCACTGTTGGAGGAAGCGAACTGGCGGTGTGAGGGCAACAATGTGGGTGGAATGTGCGAGGCGGAGCCGGGGAGGTGTTTGTTGTGTCCCTTCCAACCCACGGGCCACTGGCCTTCAATTTGCAATCAACCCGCCTCATCCCCCTAGGCGCGCGTGCTTTGATCCCGCGGCTGCAAGGCGTTCACGATCCCCGCCTCACCCCCGCTGCGCCCCCGCTGCGCCCCCGCTGCGCCCACGCCACGTGCCGCTTTCACCCTGCAGGTCCGTACCGCTTCCCCAGCCCGCTCCGCCCCGCCGTTCTCCCTTACGGGACTACGTTCTACAAGACTACGTTTTACAGTACTCGTCACGCCTCTCTCCTCCATGCCACGTACCACAACGCCGCGCTCTCCCCCACCATGACCCCCATGTCCCTCATGGTTAAGCAATTATCGCTATGCCCCTGCCCTCGTTCCCACTTTACGCCATGCTTGCTTCCATCCCGACGACTCCCATATCCCTCAAAGCTAAGCAAACCCCGCCATGCCTCTCCCCACCGATACCCTCCCCTCCATGACACTTTACGCTATGCACCAAAACACCACACTCCAATCCCCATGATCCCCATTACCCTGATAGTTAAGTAATCTCCGCCGTGACCATCCTCACAAAGACCTTAACCAGCATGCTTCTCTCCATTCCAACCCGTCTCACAATCGGCCTACCCAGTCTGCAGGACCGTTCTGATTCATTTCTCTCCACGCATCCTCCACCCTCCTTGACTTGACCCATCGCGCACCTCTCCTTCCAGCCAATCCAAGTCAGGCCCTCCCATGTTCCTTTCTACCTCGACACGTTCCACCACGCAACCTCTCTCCCCACGAAGTCACAACTCAGCACATTCCGCTCAGTTGCGCTCCGCGACGTTCCGCTAGGCACCTCCATGTCTCGTCGCACTACGTCCCGTTAAGCTCTTCTCCTCCCCGCTCCTCCACGCTCTTCCCCGCACCTCCACGCATTAGCACGCTTCACATCGCCCCCTTGGCAGTGTTCCGAAATCCGCTCCGCTCTGCCCCGCTCCGCTCTGCCCCGCTCCGCTCTGCCCCGCTCCGCTCTGCCCCGCCCCGCTCTGCCCCGCTCCGCTCCGCTCTGCCCCGCTCCGCTCTGCCCCGCTCCGCTCTGCCCCGCTCCGCTCTGCCCCGCTCCGCTCTGCCCCGCTCCGCTCTGCCCCGCTCCGCTCTGCCCCGCTCCGCTCTGCCCCGCTCCGCTCTGCCCCGCTCCGCTCTGCCCCGCTCCGCTCTGCCCCGCTCCGCTCTGCCCCGCTCCGCTCTGCCCCGCTCCGCTCTGCCCCGCTCCGCTCTGTCCCGCTCCGCTGTGCCACATTCTGCTCTGCCCTCCGTTCCTCCAGGCGTCGAAATATTCTAGCACGCCGTGCCAATAAACGTTATATCCCACTCCATACGCGCCGGCTCCCCACGAACACCCGGCCTTGCCACTCCCTGGCCCGCCCTGCCATTCTCCATCACGCCACAAGTTTTACTCTTTACACGCCGCGGAAGGAAATACACAATATATTTCACCATAGCAAGTGACGCACCACGTAGCTAAGTTCCACATGAGAATACCCAGACACTCGATATCTCGCCACGCCACGTCCTGCCAAGCCCCGCACGGCCTTCCCCGTCCGCTCCTCTCAGCCACACCCCACCTCACAGAGTCATGCCCCTCCCCGCCACGTCACCACCCTTTGCCAATACACGTCAAGCATTGACCCCCCACGTCCAGCAACGCCTCACCCCTCCCCGTCACGCCTCCCGCCCTCCCTTGCGCGCCCGAAGTTCGCTACCCGCCCGGGGCGCGCAAACGCCCGCGCATCTGGAATGCCACAGAAGCCGCGCGCATTCTGTCATCAGGGAGCTGAACCATGACCTTCACCTGGCCATTGTCCTACTCGATTCACAGCAAGCGCGAATGAAAATGCTAGTCTTCACCACAGAAAGTTAAAATGTTCGCATGGAAGGACATCAATGAAAGATGCTTCACGCAATGAAGGAACTTTATTGAAATGAGCTAAAAAAATCTGAAAATAATAAACTGTTTAATGATGGTTACGTCCTCTTTTTACTTAAAAATATATTTAACAAATGACAATCATAATATTTTTCCCTTAAGCCAATATGTACAAGAACATATATATACAAGAACAAAATGTATACAAAAACAAATATATACAAGAACAAAAGTAACATTATCTTCTTCTTTAAAAAATCTATCTAAAAACTCCATTATTTTCTGTCGAAAACTCATAACATTTGAAAATCATGAGACATTTTACAAAACTCAAAAAAGTTACTTATCGTAGAACGCGTTGAGTGTTAAATTAAAATTAAATTTTACCAATTTTTGACATTAAGTATGTTGTCTATTTACAACTGAATATACATTTTGTAATCAATTTCGTACACATGTCTTACAAATACTTTTATATCCAATATGAAATACGTTTCTAAAACACATCTTTTCATTTAACATACAATAAATCAGTCAGAGGTCACCAGTACGTTGAAATGAAGATGCAATTCGACTATGAATGTAACCAACTCCATGAATCATACAGCGCAGGAATATTTAACATAAGCATAAGCCATCTCCACAAAATTACACGTAGCTACTATGGACCAACTTATAAAAAATGCAGCTACTCGGCTAGCCCTAACATATGCAATGCAAGTGTGTGTCTGCCCGGCGACGCAACAAAGGTCGGGAGTGCATACATGTAGCCCCTCCATGAATACGTAGCAGATCTACGCATTGCGCCCACCGCCGCCGCCGCCGCCGCCGCCGCCGTTGGTGCCCCCGGGCTCTATATGCAGCGGTGACGTGGGGTCGGAACGCGAATTGGGGGCTCAGGGGTCGTGAGTTCTGAGCCCGACTCGGCGACCGCAGTGTACATTTCGCTGCTGAGTCGGGTACAGTGGTTACCACTCCCGTAGCAGGACAGCGCATTTTGTTACTGAGAGGGCGTACCGTTGGCGCGGAAGCAGAGAGCCAAGTGGCGTCTCGGTGCCCTTTTAAAGGACTGCGCTGAGATGAAGAGTCATGTTTCTAGGGTGTGTGCATGCATTAGGGGGTTCTTTATTTTACTTAACAGTGTGTATGTGTGTGGCGTAACATATTTTGATAGATGTCGTTGCATTTGTCAATCTCTCGCGAGTGATTCTCTATATAAGACATGCCTTTTTCAAATTCAATATACAAAACTCCACCTAAATTAACTAAATACTTTATTTACTTACGTATCAATCGGTTCTTTTGCGCACTCGTTTCCTTAGCTGTCTTTCTTAACGTTTCTTTCCCTCCCAGAGATAGATTTCCATCACGCACAGACGATTCATTGAATATCTCGTTTTTTCAGGCGCGTGAACTGCTATAAAGCCATTAGTCCTGTAAGTGTAGTGTACGTATTTATCACAGATGGTGGCGGTGTTCCTTCCCCGCTGGATGGAGATATTCGGCGCCAACCTATACGCTGGCTAGCAGGATTTTCCTCATCCAGATGTCTCCCACCAGCGAACACTGTCCCAGCCTGGACCTTATCTCCTGACATGTGTGGTGATATAATGCATCTAACTGTAAGTGTAAGGAGAGAATGTAGGAGACGGCAGAGGAATGAAAGATTGCGCCCGGTCCGTAGCCCGTTTTTAAGGTTACTTCTCCGGTATTTGCCTGGTATTGTTCGGATAAACCATAGAAAACTCTCGATCATAGCAGCTGGTTGCTAGAATTCTCCTCTAGACAACGGATGAATTCGAGTTAGATATGTAACTCAAAAATCCTATCACTTTCGGGTTTCGAACCTAGGACCTCTCGGTCACAGGCACTGCTGTGACATCAATTGATGCCCTGAAGGAAGCCAGCCAGTACGTGCAACGGATCGTGCGCTTTTCACTTGCTCTCATATTCAGCATCTCTGTATTCTGTGTACAAAATTCCTCATCTGCGCCTTGCCTAAACGCTCTGCGTATCTCCCTCATCCGGTCTTTGCATCCCGCGAGCGCCCCGGCGCCTCGCAGTGGCGACCGCAGCGCCGTCGGTGGCGAAGCGACCTGAAGCGCTAGTCTAAGACCGTTGACAGTTGACTTCTCTCGCTCCTCTTCGCCATTCGCCTTCCTTCTGATCTCCCTTGACTACAATGTGCTACCTAAGCAACAATGCATTGTATGGTTGTTTATCTCACTCATCTCTCTCGATTTCGCGCTTCTGTCTGAATTTCAATGATTATGGATCGTTCCAACTCGTGCACTCTCTCTCTCTCTCTGTTTCTCTCCTCACTCTCTCTGTTTCTCTCTGTTTCTCTCTCACTCTATCTCACTGTTTCTCTCTCACTCTATCTCACTGTTTCTCTCTCACTCTATCTCACTGTTTCTCTCTCACTCTCTCTCACTGTTTCTCTCTCTCACTGTTTCTCTCTCTCTCACTGTTTCTCTCTCTCAGTGTTTCTCTCTCACTGCTTCTCTCTCACTCTCTCTCACTGCTTCTCTCTCACTCTCTCTCACTGCTTCTCTCTCACTCTCTCTCACTGCTTCTCTCTCACTCTCTCTCACTGCTTCTCTCTCACTCTCACTGTTTCTCTCTCACTCTCTTTCTTTCTTTCTTTTCAACTCTCACCGCTCCTGTTGAATTTTCATCACTGACATTTACCAAGTTCTAATTTCTCTGCTTTTATAAAAAAAATACTTTTCGAATATTAACAATATTTATATCAATGCATTTCATTTTTAAAGAACTTTAGAACGATGTAGAAAACAAAATATACTTCCATTTCAAAAAACAAAGTTGTGTCTTATCTCTAAAATTATACATGGGACAAACAAGTAAACAAAATATGGTATTTGCCCCATCATAAGCAACATGAGGCAAATAACATCTCGTTACCTCAAACAAAATATTTGCTGTGGCCAACTTATGTGGTCCACCTTGTGTGATTGATAACTTTGACAAAAGTTAAATCTCTCCATATTAAATAATTTAGATTGCAATTAAATTATCTCTAATCAAATCATTTAATACGTAAAATATAAATATTTATTTACAAATCACAAACGTCTTTCATATAGAGCGATCTGGTTTTCTAAAATGTAGTAACGAAAGATAAGAGGTAAAAATAGGGGAGGGAGGGTGGAAGGGTGGGATGTACACAGGGGGTGAGAGGCACGAACGGGTGGCGGGAGTGTGAGGAAAAGATGATGACAGGGACGGTGCGCACTGCTTTTTAAGGTCGCTTTTATCAACTAGGTCATATAGCGACCACTGATTGTCTTAACTGTCGGGGAACTGCAGAAAGAACACGTAACAACAACACCAACACACACACAAACATCCATGCCCGAGGCGGGATTCGAACCCGCGACCCTTCGAGAGGAGGCACCTTACGGGTGGCGGAAGTGTGAAGAAAATAAGATGACTGGGAGGGTGCGTACTGTTTTGTAAGGTCGCTTTTATCAACTAGGTCAGCGACCACTGTTTGTTTTAACTGTAAGGGGAACTGCAGAAAGAACATGTAAGAATAACACCAAACATCCCTGCCCGAGGCGAGATTCGAACCCGCGATCCTTCGAGCGTCTCTCAGCCTTAGCGACCTCGGCCATCGGCGCGCACTTCATTAGTCGCTGACGGATTGATCGCCCGGCGCGAGGCGCGCGGGGGCCGCAACGATTTCGTCTCCATTATGCACGGCGCGTGCGGCAGCCCGCAGCGCCGCTCCGCCCAGCGGGCCCTCGCGTGCGCCCTGGGCACGGGAGGCCTCGCCCCTGCGCGCCCACATGTCACGTGTCACTCCGCCGCGTCCGGTTTATTGATACAGCGACGCCAAGGGGCATTTGAGACTTGGGAAGCGCCGGAGCCTGCTCTGTCGTTGTGGTGGCGGCGGCGGGCAACGCATATTGGCAGAAAGGACATCACATTCGAGGGTTACGGGAAAAAAATCTTGCCAACTACTTTTTGCGGCCGGACACTGTGATATGAAGTTAGCATACTTCAAAAGCCAAAGAATATTATCGTAATATGATAAAAGTGTATACAATTGGTTTATAATATTTAGCTTTACTGCATGATATGTGCTTTGAAAACGAGCGAGGGGGGAGTGAGTTAGGAGCGAGTTTTTCAAATTTGTACGAATGCAATGAGACAAGATTATAAACGATTGCATCCGCTATTTGTGTATAACAGCATTACAAATTTACAAGAGAATCAAACTTAATTTGCGAAACAACTTTCTTGTGAAGTCTCAGCTATTTGACATTAGTGCGACAAAATGATCTGTTCTGTTTACGTCTACGGTCCCACGATTCTATTGCTACCATTGAGTGAATTCGTGGTAACGCAATAATTCGTACCGTCAAATGCTAATAGGTCATCATATGTACTGTAAAATGCCGGATTATGAACGATTTCTTGCAAGAGAAAAGGTCGTTTATAATGCTGGTACACAGAAATATGTTAATCATTTTAAAAAAGTTATTCTTGTTTTCGTATAACACTACTTCGTTTCACAATAAAACGACATAGAAAGCCCCTATGTAAAATATAAAACCAAAATAAACGCAGCATTTGGTGTAATAAAAATATAAGAATTAATCAATGAAAATTCATAAATAACACCCAGGTGATGGTATCTGCTATGAAGTAAAATCGCTCAACTTGCTCCTGGATCAACTGCTGTGAACTTCATGGCAGCAGGAGCAGTACGAGGAGCAACGAAAGGAGAAGCACGGTGACTCAGTTCCCAACGCCACGTCACATTTCCTTTGCGACGAAATTTTTCGGAAACGGCAAGAAGCAGTTTACAGATTAGCATACAGTAACGTGCATTAATCTTTCTCCGAAAGGTACAGCGAAGTTCAAAATACACCTAAATTCGTATTTTAAATTCATCTAAAAGTGCAGTGATCTCCAAACTCAGGCACCCCGCGCGCCCACTCCTTGATTCAATATTAAAGTTAGGGTAATAACCTAAACAAATAAACATTGAAATACTGAAGAAATAATTCTCAAGAATTTTATGATCTACAGATTTCTTTTTAAAATGGTACTCTTTTCACAGTTATACTTCTTTAATTTCACACAAACAAATACATTGGTAGCACACACTCCTCAATTTTCGAGGAAAAACGCCCCAACTGTTTTAGCGTGACGTGCCATTCACTGTGATGCGCGGGCACGCAAGCCATCCGTCCCTCTGAGGTTATTTTCGACTTGAAAACATTATACTTGTATGGTAACGGGTAGTATTGAACGATAAACGTATTGGATTGGTTCCTTTCCTTTGCAAGCCGTTCGTACTGAACTAAAACATGTAATATTAACGCGAATACTTCAAAACAAATATGTTCATTATGTTTAATTATTTTTCTTATTACACGCTGTTACAGGTTGACTTTCGACTCTTTAACCTTGCATATTTACCTTGTTTGTATTGTAAATTACTACCTCTAATTCTTCAAATTGATAAAATTTTAAATCTCGCATGACTCGTACAATAAAACTATTGCCTTTAGATAGCCATTAAGTTACTTCCATACCCCTATACATAGTTCACAATCGTACAAAATAACTGTTATATTAATTTTAAATATTGATTTAATAAAAAACTTGCAGAGAAAGATCTCAATATGACTGACATAACAGCACTGAAAGTCTAAGGAATGAGCTATACTGAAAAATGTAATCTAATTTTTCTATATTTACCTTCTGAAATATAAAAGCTCTGTCGCAAAAATAAAAAAGGGGCAAAGAAAACTAAGTAGAGGCCATATTCTTATTAAAACACTTCTTATTATGCTTCACAACTTCGTTGAGTTCTGATTGAACATATTTTAGGATCTCATTTCGAAATGAGATCAATATTGGCTATAATAATAATAATAATAATAATAATAATAATAATAATAATAATAAACAGTAATATTGTAATTGATTTCTAACGCAAGAAAACTTCAAAATTAATATTTTCATACCACCTTTTATGTTAGAAATACGCCGTACTAAACAATTATAAGCCAAATCCGAAATGTTCATTTCACGGATTTCCATTTCAAGAATCGTGGCAGCTTTTTCCACTTTGAGAACACACTGTACACTTTCTGAGACCAAAGTATCGGCACGAAGTTTCATTCAAAAACCATAATTTCAACATGCAAGCTGGCACGCGCGTGCCCGACGCACCCCGGCTTCCTGTCACGTGTCAGTCACTGCGCTTCGCCCGCCCGCACGGGTTTATTGATACGGAGGGCGTTCAGGGGAAGAGCGCGTGCGTTGTATTATTTGTATTCAGAGGTAACTCAGTTACGCGCGGGATTGGCTCCTCTGTGATACCGTAACCACACTGAATGTGTACAACTTATTCATGACTCTCGAATAAATCATCTTCAGTTAATGATGTTGTTTATTATTTTGGTGATAATTTCAGTGTTGAACACCAGTTCAACGTGCAAATAACTGATTATTTCAGATTTTTTTTGATTTTACATTAAAGTAAATAAATTCATCATGCCATTAGAAGGAGATTTTTCTACAGTAACAGCTGGGGTGTTGAACAGCTGTCCAATGACTGACTAGAACTTTGAACCTCTGCGTCGAGGAATCTTCGAATTATCAATCACGTTAATATTGATTAATATCGATCTTATCGATGTACGATCTGTAATATAGATATTACCGTTAATATCGATAAAATACTATTTCATGGTTTAAATGCATTCCACTGCCTTATGGCTCAGAGCAACAGCTTTTTCCACTGCAGTGTCTCTGACCAAGAGGTGCTATGTTCCAGTCTATTGGTGCGGAATTCGACAGAAACGGTACGTTCAGTGCAGCATCTGTCTGGAGGAGAATTCTATTGGTCAGTTGCTCTGACCGCCAGTTTGCCATGATTTCTCCGCTTAATACCAGTTGAATGTTGGAGCAGTACCTTAACAAACAAGATACGAACAGCGAGCGATCTTTTCCTTGATTACTCGTCCCCTTCTGTCCCTTTCATTCACTTGCGCTTAGATGCAATACATTACGCTAACACTTGGGAACGTGCCGGGAGCTCAGAGATGGTCCCAACTGGGGTGGTGTTTCGCTGGGGAAGACATCCGGAGGGGAAAGCCCTGCAACCCGATGCGTGGATCGGCGCCAGGTATCACGTTTCAGCAGGAGAGGATCACCACCGGATTATCACATGTACTACACTTATGGTAATAACGACAAAAGAAATAGACGCCATCGGAAACAAAAATACTGATCAATCAACCAAATGATGAATCAAAAAACCGATCAATCAAACGTAAGGTACACGGAGGGGAAAACTTCGCAATCCGATGTGGATCGGCGCTAGATATCATGTACCTAAGGGTAGGAACACACACACCTCCCGGTTTATCACGTGTACTACACTTATGGGACCAATTACCATAGTAGTAGACGCCCTGGGAAATATAAAATACTAAACAACCAACCGATCAATCAATCAATCTAACGTAATGGATCCGTGAAGTCGTTGGCTTCCGCGGCCGAAGTCAGGTGAATGACCAGCCCTGAGGAAGACCACGATAAGATAGTCGAAACGTCGGCAACACAGCCTTCGACGCGGCGTCACCCGAATAGCCAAGATCATTCGTAATGGATCCATATTCTCTGTGCTCTGCTCTTGCTTTCCTCATAAACGCAAGCGTAACCCTTGTCTGCGCACGCGCCTGCGTGCGTGCGAAGGGGTCGTGACTGCTGGTGCGGCGCCCGTTTCGGCCCGCGTGGCCCGCCCAATGAACGCGGGGGCGAGCGGCGCAGCTAAGTGCGCAAGGGGGGCGGAGGAGAGGGGGGTTGTAGAGAAAGGCGAGAAATTGCCGTAATCACACGCTTTGTCGCGACGCTGATCCGCCCTCCGTTTACGCACGACGCGACGCCACCGGCTCGTTATTTTCGCTTCGTCCGGGCGCCGAGTGGAGCGCGACTTGCCAGTTCATCATCGAGAGACGAGAAACGCCAGACGCGCGTTCTGGAGCATTTGGCTTTTGTTTCAACAATCCGTACCTCCTAATCGGAAGCCTCTCTTTTGGTTTTGCCTCGAGAATAACAGTGTTGGCTCTGGTTTTAGTAGAAGCCGTTACATTGTACAAACCTTTCTCAAAATTTCAAGTATTTATCATTACGTTTATTAACCATAAAATCAAGGAACACATTACTTTGGAAATTTTTATCAAGTCTTTATCTTCTTTCAGTATTATTCCTATTTATACTGTTCTGTCTTCATGTTTTTGAGAACAGGTTCTTAATCACTCTTGCCTACATTTTTTCTTTTCCCTGTGGCTCTGAAAATATTTTAGAAATAATCTCTGTATGTGGAACAGTCAGGTAGGGCTTGATTTATTTTTTTTTCAAATAAAACATGCACGGTCTGTTAAATTATTCGACAAAAAAAACTAATCTGGATGGAGCATACTGTGGCAGACAATATAATCTAGTAGAATAATTCATGTGAACAATTAACTGGTTCATGATTTACTGGTCGACTACGGTTTTTTTAAGCCTTCTTTTCATTATCAATAATATAATGACATTAAAAAGTCACATTTCCTAAATCACCTTTACTTCAACACTCATTAATTTCTTTTTTAGAAAAGAAAATAAGAAACTCTTAACGAAATAATCTGTATTAGAAAGTGCAGGTAACGAAACGTATTGGATGGCGGATATTAAAATCACTGATTTCGAGCAGTTAGTTATGTCGTTAGTCGGCGCAATATTTTCTTTGACATTTTATATTAAATGAATATAAAACTGCAAAATCTCGTTAAATTTCATTCATATAAGTAGAAATGGAGTCCGGTTTATTCGCTCTCTACTTTCCAACAAGTGTTCTATTAACACTATTACGAAACAGATATTTCTTAATGATGAACCATGGAATTATTAGAAACTTGTGATACTATAATTATTATTCACAACATATCTTTGATCTGTCTAGTTATTAACTTTGTTTCTTCGTCTTGATAAATTTTATTTACATCAAATAGAGTAAGAAAATTGTGGATTTAAGTAAGCGCCAAAATACGAATTAAATGATAAGTCGTACCGTATTTTCAATAACTCCAGTGTCGGTGTACTTTGTATTTATACGTTCTACGTACAGGTGTATATTATTTTTTCGTTACCAAAATATATTTGACCTAAGAAAATTTATAATTCAGAATACGATTCATGTACGAGTAAAACACTTTACACAAAGATAAGCAACACTAAACGAAGTTTATTTAGAACACAAGTGTGGAACTGCGCGGAGCGGGGAACCTCTGTATAGGGTGTCATCAAAGCAGGCAGCTCAACCCATCCAGTCCGACATTTTGTATGCTTTCAGGGGGGCGACTTCATAAACGTGGCGTTTGCCTAACAAGCAGACAATGCATTATTCACCACGTGTGACGTGATGAAAATCCCGCAGCCTCCTAGTTACACTCTATCGGCATTTTGTCAGCCGGTTTGAAACACGATTACGCGAAAAATATCGTTCGGAAATGCCCCGTCACTCTGACTGCCCAAATGCAAGGCAGGACCGCTGCCATCGCACTCTCGAAAAAAAAACCGGGAAAAGTATTTCCTCTGTTCCCGCACCCTCCCACGTCTCCGTTAATACCTCAACATGTTGTCTACTCGCAGAAGAGTATTGAGCATATTCGGGGGGCACCCGGTTACGATAAAAGAATTAAGTGTGGTCCAGCAAACATAAATTTCCGGAGGTGCACACGCTCGCGCCGGCGTGGACGTACGCGACGTGGGCACAGATTTACTTCCTCTGCCCGAAAAAGCGAAAAGAAAAAAAAAATAACAAAAAATGACCGCATCCCGAATATGAGGCGCAACACTCTGACACGTGCTACAGCTCGTGTGCGGTTTCCCGGTGGGAGGATGATTGTCGCGATGCGTCGAGAGGGACGCGTGGTTTGGTGGGGGGGGAGTGAAGAGCGGGCAGGCGTGGCAAACAGTTGAGTCGCTGGCGGGTGAAACCCGGTGGCGCGGGAGCGAGGGAAAATAAAATGCGACGAGCCGTGTTTGTTGATGCGTCCGTAGATTTTAGTGTAGTCACTAATTCAAGGCTAAGGAGCATATCTATCTTGATGTTTAGGATAAGAATTATTAAGATAAAAATTACATTGAACATTACGTTTCTGAGTATGGACCTGATGATACGAGTCACGGAAAAGCGTGGTCAGTGAAGAATGCCAACGCGGGAATTTATTAGCACCAATGCATGATTAGAGGTACGGTGCAAAATGAATACTTTTGTCATTGACATCTCCCTTTGAGGTCATTATTGTGGTCCCAGCCACATTATGTGGCCAGACTATTATCCTTATATATTGTACTTGTGATGCTAAAAGAGGATAATGAAAAGAAACTATTTGGTTAATTGTAGTATTCTTGCAGTATCTCTTGTTTCCGAGGTTTCTTATTCCATCGATCATCTATAAATCATTACTTTCATTGTTGGAAGTCTTTATTTTATTTTAATTGATGATAATTAGTGACTACTTTGTCATCAGCCCACATGCCGCGACGAGCCCAAGAGACCTAGCCCCGAATCAGTTTACCACTGCAAGGTGATCTTAAAGAAGATGAATCCATGAGAAATATCTAGAGAAGCTTCATGAGATGGTGAAATAAATTGCAGGAAAATCGCGCGGCATGGTTATACGAAGTCACTTAGCGCGAACATATTGCAGACAACGTTCTTCAACGAGTGTACATAATAACAGAAAAGAGTGATAAATGATTGAATTCTCGAAAATCGAGTTCTCATCTATACCAAGCATCTAGATTCACAGCAGTGGTATATAGTAAATGTTCCGCTAATTTCAAGCTCTTTTAACAGCAAGTAGCTCAAAGTTAAATACGGCGGATTGATGCGTTTGCGTGCTCAGCGGTGGGAAATGTACTAGTTGGACTGTTTGTTGGTTATTTTGTGTGGATCGTTATTGGTTTGGGAGGAAATATTAGAAAGAGACAAACTGCGAGAGCGTAAATTTTTAACCTGACCGGCTCCCTTTTCATTGTACTATTAGTTTTTCGAATCCCATCTGACAGATGTTTGTATCAATTTGTAATCATAATATCCTGAAATAAATAATTGAGCTTGGTTATTATATTTACAATGGTTTTATTTTAGTTAACACATTCAATAGTTTAGAACATCAACAGGCTTGCGATGTGGATGTTAAGATTTGATAAAACTTCTGAAGTCGATATTAATCTGAGCTATTTTTACAAAGACTCATGTCATAAGTAAACATTCCCAAATTGACAATGTGCAATTAATATGTTCATTTCAAATTCATTTGGTTAGTAACACTTACAGCATAGATTAGATAATATGCAGACGAGTTATGCAAATGGTGATGTCATATGCGAGTTATGGATGTGGTTTTACTCAGGAAGATAGGGCAGTGTCAGTCTGCGGTAGTTAAAGGGGTAATTGAATGTTTAATAACAGTGAAAGATGGATGAAAAATATGTAATCGGGTAAGCAACAAACAAACAAATATGACTTTTGGTACAGTAGAATGAGCGCGAACATTAGCATATGTGCAGAGAGTCCTGGAATACTGCACATGCGATGTCTATTATATAAACCTTGTAAATGATGCCAAGTGAGTAGTAAGAAAAGTGACAAGAAATGACACGTGTAGAGTGAACTAGAATTACAGGGATGAAGAAGGTAGAAGTTGAGAAGTAGAAAGGGGAAGTCGATGTGGAAGTCTAAACACGATCTATTAAACTAACAAGTAATGGTCAAACGTGGGCTGACGAACTTGTCAGAATGTGAGGAGTGTTTCGGTGAGAGATGATTGGTGAGCAATATGAGGGGTGCAGAGCGAACGGAGTCTAATGATTACTTGAACGTTGACGCCAACTCAGAAGGTGATACGCAAGTAATACTCTTTGAAAAGCGGTTCACGAAGCAAACAGTAGCTTAATGTGGGTGGGTTCGAACGTGATATCACAGTGCAAAAAGCAATGGGGGTATGGGTATCGAGATGAACCAGATGGGGTGAGGAGAACTGTACGAGGATTGTTACAGAGTCGACGTGGATTCAGAAGATATGTAAGTACTCGTAATAAATTAGGAAAGCAAGTCGCCAATCTGTAAACGGACAAGTTGTGGACACAAGTTGTGAGAGATATGTGATATGACGTGTTATGTGCGATGGGTAATGATGAGTTAGCGAGGTGAGGAGTTCGATGTCGACATCGACAGTTTACTGCGCCGGTGTCAATTTACAAGAAGAAACCCAAGTATGACAATTCGTTTCAAGCCGGATCGCAAATCTATGTAGGGATCAATCTGAGCGATGACGTATGCGAGATGATCGGACCACGGCGCGTGGATCGAGCAGAACAGTCAAAAGGTCCCACTGTGCGCCGGAACATACTGCAGGTGAAGCCGTGACCCCCTCCCCTCCCCCCACGCGCAATCCGACGGGCGCCAACGCGTCACGCTCGGTGCAGGGCGAAAAACAGGTCAGGGGGCGTGGCGGGCGGCTGCTCTCGAAACTTGACTCGTGGTGGAACGGCGCGGCACCGCGCCGGCTGGCCGTCCCCCACCCAACCCCGCCCCTCCCCCTCCCACGCGCCTGCCGGCTGCAGGTAGCCGCCGCTGCCCCTGCTTATCGCCTGACGCGCAATTAATTGCCGTGACCGGTCGGCGGGAGGGAGGGAGGGGGGAACCGGCACGCGCGGCGTGAGTTCGTGAGCAACGCGTCCGGCCGGCGGGTCGTACGCCGATCGCGTATAAATTACCCGAGATGGACGACCGCCCGGCTGGTCGCGTGCCCGCCACTTTTCTGCTGACCGCGTGCGCGAGTTCTCTCGCGCGCCGCTGCGCGACTGTCTGTTCCGCCGATTATCCCGCCAGGAGAGCGCAGCCGCATGTGTGTGTGTGTGGCCGACGGCAGCGCGAAGGGGGCGCCCGGGGCGGCGCGCCCGCGGTAAATCACCTGCGCGGGGCGGCCCGCGGCGCGGGCGGCCCGCGACACTCAAACGCGCAGGAAATCGCCCCGGATGGACGCCCCACTCGACGAAGATTAGAGCAGCAGAAAATTTGTGCTTGGCCGCGTTGCGCCCGGATGTCACAATCGCACAGTTCCAGCAGTGTTTCGAAGGCATCCTGTTTCCATTAACAGTACGTCCCAGAATACTGAAAGATATGAATTGTACCTTGCGATGGTAGAGAATCCGCATCGAAATGAGTGGTGTTTAAATTATCAACGCAACGTATGCAACGTAAACTATGCAGGTTAAGGTTTTACTTCTAATTAATTATGAGTGAAACTTGAACAAGTCAATAATCACATGAAAACACAAACGTTTTCTAGGAATTCTGCAAGCATTATGTTTACTTAAATCAACAATCTCTTTTCAAACGCCCTTCTTGCTTTGGAAAACGCAAGGCAGACACAAAGCTGGAATGTTTTATAATGTAAATTCCCTTTGGAAAAACACAAGTCTTCATTGATTGATTATTTCCTGTTTCGGTACGCGAACAACTATCATGATCATTGTCCCGTAAGTGTACTGGACAAATGATCATGTGGAGGTGGTATTGTTCTTCCTCTGCAGATCCGGCGCCGAACTACACCCATGTGCGGGGGGAGTTCTCCATCCAAGAATCTCTCACTAGCGGGGCACCCGCCCCAACCGAGACAAGCTCTAACCTCCCGACAAGTGTAGTAGTGTAGTGCACGTAAGTATGTGTAATTAAGAGGTAATAATAGGACAAGGAGAAAGGAGACATCGCATGCGGTTCGTGGCCCGTTTGTTAGAGTATTGCTTTGGGCATTCACCTGGTATTTATTCAGAGAAACCACGGAAAACTGCCAAGCTGTGAAGCTAATGACGAAAATCTCACTTTGTCGGGAATCGAACCGCATGACCTACCGGTCAGAGGCAATTACAACTCTACAATCACAAATATTAAGAAAATTCAAAGCACTGAATTTATATCAGTAGTAAGGTGTAGATATTTATTTGTAAGTTTTTAGTTAATATTGCAAAAAATCCTGTAATACAACAAAATATTTTTCAAATGCTACACGCAGAAAGTAGCAACGTGGTAGTAAGGTGCAGTAGACGGTCAGAGGAAAGAGGTAGGGCGGAATGACGGGTGAGAGGGAGAGTTTGTTGCAATTGTAGCGTTCTGTATTCATGATCGTCATTAAAATTCATTGCATTCAGCAGTTGGTAAATTTACCACGTATGAAATACTCGCAGCAAAAATAAGGTGTCCTGCAGCTGTCGGGAGAGGAAGCGGCAGAGCAGAAGAGGAAGAGAGAGGAATGAGATATTTCCGTTCTGACGCGTGAGACTCACGCACTCTTTATGCACGCGTTTACTTTTCTGGAAACGAAGAACGACCAGTAGAGGAAAAATTACGAGGATGAAATCAAAACCGTGTGGAGCGAGACACAACAAAGCGGGGAAAAGGAGATCGGGAGGTAGGTTGAGAGGAATACAGGAAGATAACGAAAACAAAAAAATAAGGAAAACATGGAATGAGATGAGAAAAAGAAAGAGGAAAGAAGGCAGTGAGAGAAAATGAGAGACTGAAACGAAATAAGAGAGAAGGGAGATAGGAAAGAAAATAGGAAGAGAAAATTATGTGTAAAAGACGAAACAAAAACTGACGACTGGTAAGTAATGATTAAAAAGGTGAATCGATTAGGGAGAGGAGAGGGAGAGGAGAGGGAGAGAGAGAGATAGAGAGAGAGAAAGCAAAATGGAAAGAGAAAAAGATGGCAGTGGAAGTAAGATGGAGAGGAAGAAAGGAAGAGAAAGATAGGGTACGGAACAAGGGAGAGTGTAATATGGGAAGGATGGAAAAAGAGGGAAAAGGAAAGAAAGAAAGGAGGGGGAAGAGCATATTATTTTGCAGAGAAATCACATTATTATTTCTAATTTAGTAGTTCTAAACTGCTAAGTCTGGAAACGTCTACGGCTAAGGCGAAACGAATAAAGTTCGATAATTTCGAACCTGTCGTATGTTGTATGTCGTATTAAAATAAACAACCGGTAAGTTTGTACTGTTTTTAATATACTTTTCGCATGTAGTTTGAAAGAAAAACCAATGATTTTTCGAGTATCAGCAATAATATTCCATTTAAGAAGTGCCGTAACAACTGCTCGAAACATTAAACAAACATCCCATCATTCCACAACCCACACAACTCGACAGATCTAAAGAATTAAAAGCCGCAAACATCTAAGAATACACTACCCTCTCCCACCATTAGCATTATCAGAGACAAAGCGAATCGGAGCATTTTGTGCGGCTCAAAATGGAGAATTCCAGAAGGCGTAAGTGGCGCGTCTGTGTAGCTCATCAATCCAGCGAAACGAAAAGGCGCGTCATCCTTTGTGGTGCGTTTCGCCGCCCCTGTCGTCGCCTCCCGCCGCCACTCTCGCCTCCGCGCCTCCCCACCACTCCTGCAGCCCGAACGCCCAACGCCTTCCTTCCCGCCTCTTCATTCCCACCCCCTACACCTCGCGCTCGCTCCCGTCCGCTCGCTCACGCCCGCCCTGCCGCTCGCTCTCGCCCGCCCGGCCGCCCGCTCTCGCCCACCGGCCGCTCACCGTCGCCCGAGCCGCTCCACCGTCGCTCGAGCCGCTCACCCGTCGCTCGAGCCGCTCACCCCCGTCGCCCGAGCCGCTCACCCGTCGCCCACCGACTACCCGTCGCCCGAGCCGCTCACCCGTCCGCCCGCCGAACTACCCGTCGCCGAGCCGCTCACCCGTCACCCGAGCCACTCACCCGTCGTCCGAGCCGCTCAGCCGTCACCCGCCGTTCACACATCACCCTCCTCTCACCTATTGCCCGAGTGCCTCACCCGTCGCCCGCCGCCCACCAGTCGCCCGCCGCCCACTCGTCGCCAGCCGCTCCCCGCCCCCGCTGATCCCCGCTCACCTCTCTCGCCGCTTTCCACATAAGAAAGCAGAGTGGGGATGCTTAGGCGAGCCGATCGAGTAACCCGGTGGGATGGGAGGACAATCGTGGAGCCGCTTCTACCAACCCCGCTACCAATCCGGCTGCCACCGCCCTCACCACCACTCTTGCCGTCCGTGCTACCGCCCCTGGTTCTGCGGTAGCCACCTACATCGCCCATCGCCGCACTTCAAAGGAAGACGGCGAGGAGGAGGGGTCTCAGCCCGGGAGGGACCGATCGAGTGGTCCGGTGGTGTGGTGGTCGAGCGGCCGCCTCGGTCGTTGCGGCTCGATCGACCGCGTCGTTTGTGTCTCTCTGATGGTTCGCCAGAGGAGGGGGCGAAGAGCTGAAGCGGGGTGGGGGGCGGCGTCATTTCCCGCGGAGGGGAAGTCTTGAGTGGCCCACAATGCCGCTGATAATCCTCCGCAGGCCGGGATAATGGCGGCCGTGCTACAGAATTGCTCTCCGCGAACCCACTGCCACTCGGAAGTTTCCTCCCAGTTTATCTTCTCCTTCCCCCGCTCGAGGTTCTCGCGTGGTGCATCATCGCATGGTTATGGGGATTCCCAAGATTGCCTCAGATCCCGCTCTGATACCGCTGGCTGTATTTTTCCTAAGCTGCTCGGTAGATTTCTCCAGGATTTTACGGTAACACTGCTAAATGTGTTGAGTGTGACAACTTATCTTCAATTTAATAAGGAAAGGAATTCAGGTAAACAGAAGATAAAGACCAACAAAACACAGAATACGAGAGGAAAATTTTGAAGTTCCTCTACAACGTCGTAGGAGTGGACTTTTACTGACGGAACAATAATGACTGTAATTAGTTTGATTTTATAAATCACGTTTAATGTTTAATTTATTATATTTTGCATGCACTCAAAGATTCGTTCAATGGAATTTAGGTTTGAGCCTGAAAAAAGGAATACAAAATTCTATAGATTTACTAGATTCTGTTTGCATTACAAAATGAAAAGGCAAATACGTGATTCCAAATTAGTATTATTATCTGTATCCTAATTTTCAAGAAAATTTTAAATGAGGCAGTTTTATGTAAACCTTTCACCGTAACATCCTTTCTAATTACCTCCATTATCAGGAGAATGTGAGAAATTTCTCTCTGGATATAATAAAAGGTCGTATAACTTCCTTATAAATAATATTTACTAGTGTTATAACGCCAAAAAATTGATTTAATTCAGTAAATAATACAGTACAATGAAATGTAAAACTGAGCATCACATTAGTTAAATAATGCCCTTTTTTGTCACGCTTTACTTGTTTTGAAAAATATGTGCGATTTGTACGAAACAAAAATAACAAAATAAGAAACATATAAGAAGATTATTTATTTAAGAAACTAATAGAAAAATCAAGTGATATACGTTATGGACATACGTATACATAAGAAGATGATATTACTTAATATTCTTTACACTCATTTTATTTTAAATTTTTGATGTGCGATAGGGATGGTATACAATAATTTTAAAAACGATACAGCAAAACTAATAATAATGACAGATAGGCAAAAATATTAACCGTGTCGTTCAGAACATTTTGTCATTTCCGAGAATAATTACACCTAAATCATAGAAAAATTTATACCAAAATTCAGTTAAAAGTAGTGCTATAGAGAAGAAAATTATCTATGAAAAGTACATTTCAGAAGGTAATTCATTACAATTGACAAATGTAGCATATATATAGACTGAATGCATTTACGAAACATTATTGTCAACTAAACTCTACAAATTGCTCTTAAGATCAAGGGTTACAGTTGCACCTCGCAATAGTAAACAATTGCATATCTACTAGAAGTCCTGGCAATGCACCACAAAGCACTCCAACTCCCAGAGAACTCAACCACCGGTGCAACCGCCCTCCACTGGGCCATTTGGCGCTCGCGGGTTGAAGCGCGTTTGCTCAAAGGCCGAATTAGTTCAGCAGTCTCCAGACGATTACGAGTGTTTTACTCTCGTGGAAAACCTAGAGAAGAGAAGAGGATGAAAGGCAACACAGGTTGAGTGGAAGGCATTAATTGGGCTTTGAGTATGGGTACGGCTGGATGGTTTGAAGCAAATGGATATTTCAATTCATAGATTGAATCTTTACACCATAATAATAGCAACTAGCGTATTCGTGCGAGAACTCTCGCATGCTAGAACCCCACCCTCTTCCTTATTTTTTCCATTTCCATATTAAACTGTAATATATATTTTTCTTCAGACCCCTTATCCTCCGCCACTTGTTCTATATGTCCTTATAATTAATTACAATATATACATCCTTGTCATACAAACTTACTTATTTAACTTTATTATCGAGAAAAGAGGTACATCCGTGTGTATTCAATCTCATAGAATATCAATTAATTTTGATACAGTTGCAGATTATACCGGCTCTGAGCAGGTGGAGTAAATTGAAACGCATCGAACCAGTAAAAATGTATATAATGGTCAAGAATATCTCCATCCTGTAGATTACAGTGAAGGAAAGTTTCTTTGAGTCTTTTTAAGGCCCTAGAACGTTTAGCATTTATTTAACGAAATAGATAAAACATCATGACGTTAGTTGCGAGTTGCATTTTACATGAATACTTCGATGTGTTTCTTAACAAATCCTTCATATTTTTTTACGTCAAAGTGCAATTCGTCACGTCTCCGTGAAGTTCTCTTTCATTACAGATCTCATTTATAAAGATCGGTCGCTTGTGAGGGCCGCAAAGGGAAGGTACTGAATATATAGGAGACGATACTAACAATAATAACATACTAACAAATTAAATATCAAAAATGATAAAAATAACAAATAGCAAGCACTAAAACTGTTGTTGAACATAAACAAAATAGTTTTCATAAAAGTAACACAAAAGCTCCCAGGTACATTCCAAATAATAGTTACATAATGAACTTTGCATTGCACCCATTCCCGCCATTTTTCTCTCCTATCCATAAAGTTCTATTTTAAAATATATAGATTCCTTCAGCAATTCCTTTCACCTAAGCAAGCAGATACGCACGCAAAGATTACACAGAAAATTACCTTTAAATACATAGAGAATTTTTCAACCACCCGTAACGCAAACCGTCGTCTTTACTCATTTATCTGCTATGTAACCCAAAATATGTTCTCTATCTTAAACAGAATTTTGTTTACTATATGTCACATGATACCTTATAAATATTCTGCCTCTACTGTAATTTTATTACGCGCTGCAGAGTGGCCAAAGCTAAGAATAAATAAAAAAATGCATACATTTCATCACAAATAAAATATTCTAGTATAATACTGCTATAAAATAAATTTTTTAATAGAAACAGTCTTCATGAACACTGCAGTAAATATATAATATACATTCAGTACGTCTTTGCGTACCAACACTATCAAATATGACGTTTCGTAACGCAACACGTAACAAATTTTATTGACGGGCAGCTTCTTCCTCGAAACTCTGCTATTGCATGATGTTTATCAATGTGGTCGTAAGCTATAATTCACTGATTTTGAGAATAAAAATTCAGTCAGTGGTACGCTGTATGAGATCACTCAATCAAATATTTCATTTTTCAATCAAAATCGAAACTACTTCATTGTTTTTGAATTTTCCCCGAGTTCGTGGGTATCTAAGAAAACCGTAGTCTTTTTTTTCACAAGTCCCGAGGTTGCGAACTTTTATTTTTCTTTAATTTTGTGCACATATTGGAACTAATAATATAATAATTTTAAAAATAACAATAATTATTCCTTTTACAGATGTTTTACTTTGTCTTCTTCTTGAATTCATGACTTTGAATAATTTTGAAACAAACACCTTTCTGAATTCCGAATGTTTTGCCTGATCAAAGTATGTAAACATTAATGAACGATACTCAGATAATGCTATGTACAGATAATGCTGTGTCTCCTAGGTAGGCGGAAAAGTCCTGCTTTCCGCCTACTATTTAAATTTACACTCCCCTACTATCCTAACATGGTTTACTCATAACATTACCTTATCATACTACTAACATGGATGTACTAACATTTACACACTAACAATTATGGAAAGATAAAGTTAAATTTATATTAGATTTGGGAAAACATACACGCTAAAACTATCAGAAAGTTTTGATAAGATGTAATCAATATGAACCAAAAGGAAATAAAATTAACAAAAAATGCAAATTACCTAAGATGAAACTTAGGACACTTTCCCTAACCTACATACTTTTTTCTTGATATATACAATTTTTAAAAATATTAAAATAATTTAAAGTATTGACTAACATTGACCAAAAATATTACAAGAGAAGATACCAGATACCTAAATTTGGAATTAAAATGAGATTGAATTTTTTCTTTATCATTAGCGAGCATTAGTTCCGAAAGACAATTTTCTCTATCTACATCGTCACCATTTAATGTGATCAAATTTTACAGGGTTTCACTATCTCAGTGTCAGAAAGTATAGATTTGCATACTTTGATCAGGCGAAACATTCGAATTCAGAAAGGTGTTTGTTTCAAATTACAAGTATGAATTCAAGAAGAAGACTAAATTGAAACATCTGTAAAACGAATCAAGAATTCGCTTTTATGATACTAATTCTACATACTTCTCATCCGTTTCTCTGGCAATATTGAAGGAAATGCTAAATATCTTTGAATCGAGAATTATTTACACGCGTACGTCCCAACACAAAAATTCAATTCATTTAAAATCCCGATTTCCAAAATGGAATGAGTAAGTCAACATCAATGGATCATATCCCTGAGTTCTCTAATTCTGGTGATTGTTACAACCAATGCTCTCATTTGATGAATTGATGAATCTCATTTTCATTGCTTTTTGGTATCTATACATAAACTTAGCGTCTCGTGCAGACGTACTAAATTGCCATAAAAGTATTTCTTTGCGTGCGAGAGACAAATCAATCACAAGTTTTTCAAACTTTGAGCCACTTCCCTATTTCGATTACGTTTTGTCTTGCAATGGGGAAAATGCGAAGGGCACAGGAAAGCGAGACATAAAAACGTGAGCCCGTAAATGAAAAGAGGAAAGAGGAGAAAGAGGAAAAGGAGAAAAAGGAAGGGTGAAGAGAAAAGAGGAGAGGAAGAGAGAAGGGAAGAGGAAGAGAGAAAGAGAGAGGAAAGAGAGAAGAGGAGAGGAAGAGAGAGAGGAGAAGTAGAGAAAAGAGGAAGGGAGGAGAGAAGGGAGGGAGAGAGAATAGAGGAGAGGGAGAGAGAAGGGAGGAGAGAGATAAGGAAGGGAGAAAGAAGAGAGAAGGGAAGGGAGGTAGGATCTGAGGAGGAGGAGATTTAGTGGAGGGAGAGGATGATGGGAAGGATGAGGGAAGGAGGGGGGAGAGGGAGGCTGGAGAGAGGGATCAGTGTGGAGAGGGAGCAGGGAGAGAGGGAGACATGGGCGAGCGAGTAGGGGAGAGGGAGCAGGTGAGAAGGAGGAGATGGATAGAGAAGGGACGAAAGTGTGAGAGAGAGGGAGAGAGGAAAGCGAGGGAAGTACACAGAAGGAGTCAGGAAATTAGGAGGGGGCAGAAAGGAGAGGAGAGCGGAGAGTGAGAAATGAGGAGGGGGTAAGAGGAAGGAGAGCAAAGAGAGAGATAGAGACAGAGAAAAGAACGGAGGGATCACAGGGAGAGGAATTGGAGAGAAGAGTGTAACAGAAAATAAGTGAGGAGTACTGGGCACGCGCGATCCAGGGCGTGCACAGCCGCGCAGCGTCGTTGCTTCGGCCTCCGGGGCCACGCCCCAGGCGCCACCTGTGCCGCAGCAGCGCGTCGATCCTCGCCAGGGCTGCGAGGGGCCTTCTCCCCCCCCGCCACGCCTGAGCCCTGGTGCGGAGTGGGGGCGGGGCGTGCAGGAACGTGTCGGTGCGTCATCATGAATTACACATCACGCGCTTTTAGCCGCGTGCGCGCGCCGCTCCGCGCCGCGCCGGAACCAGCTTGCCGCACAAGAAGCCGAGCCGCGCTGGCGCGGGCGTGGCGGAGCCCACGCCGGAGGCCGGAGGGGGGGGGGGCGACTAGGCGCACGTGAAGGTGGCAAGGCGGCGTGAAGGGGCGGCGTCTGCAGGAGGGGAGAGAGAGCTCGGCGATTGAATATATTTATTGAAGCTGTCTTGGCGCGCATGTGACTTGCAAATCAAGGAGTTAGCATAGCGTATTGAGCCCGGCCCGTCAGTCAGGGCGCGCTGAAGATGGTGCTGCCGACGCCGCGCTCGCTCCCCGCCCCCGCCCCCCCCGTCGCGCCCGTCGATGTCGTCGTTGGTTCTTCCGAGCTCGTCGCGGCGCCTGGCGGCTGATATTAATATTAATTGCCGCGTGACACCTAGCGTGGGGATTAGCATACGGCGCGCGTCAGGCGCACGCAGCTAATCTGGGCTGCGGGGGCGCGGAGGTGAGGAGGGCGGCGTCGGGAAGCGGCGGCTGAGGCTTCGCCTTCAGAACGCTGACGCCTCGCGCGCCTCGGAGGAAGCGCAGTGGTTAGTTGATCGATTATTTTGGCGTTTCCCGAAGGGTCATCTGTTATGGCCATTAGTCCCAATGGGTGGTGAATGTTATACCAAGAAAGTAGCAATGTTGAGTCCGGAAACAGTGAGATCCGGCACAGAAGTAGTACTCATCGACTTGCCAATTTTCTTCCTGCAGGTATGTCTCCCAGCAGGGGCTTCTCCAGCCTGGACGGGCTGGTAGCTTTTAACTGTTCTGGCATATGCGGCATGTATGTTTGTGAGTGTGGTGGCAAGTGCGTATGTGTGTGATATGTTTAATTTCCATGTAAGGTACTTCTCCAGATCTCGCCTGTTATTGATGGGAGAAACCAAGGAAAAGTACCGATCACTGCTAACGGCGCTTGAATTGTTCTCAGTAACTGAATCCGTTGCAGGTACGTATTTAGTGTCGGAAATCCGCCATCATCGCGACTCGAGATCTAGAACTTTCCGGTCAGCCAAACGATACAGAGACAACGGAAATGGTGAAGGTAAATGGAATGTCTGACGTAATGGTGAAATGGTAAGCGATAACTGAGTCATGCGCAGGTAGCAGAGGGAGTGTGCAACAGGTGGACTGGAATGTGGGATGATAGGCACAGCTTCTTGATTTGTGATTTGCTTATAGACAAATTACCTTCTACTGTGGTGCTGAGCGTAACGCACAAGATTTCGGTCGACTCGCTACGTTTCTACATCTGGATACCAGCATTCAAATCTTGGCGATCCATAAGGAACAAGTTTGAGAAAAAAGTGGGTTTTCGGCAGTTTTGTTGAGTTCATGAGTTTTTCTCATCCCTTATTGACAATTACCACATCATAATTAACATCATATCAAATGGTGGACTATTGACTCCTAAAAATTAGTTACATTCATCATCTCAAGTTAGAGAAGAAGGCTCACATAATGTAGCATAGAAAAAAAATACTAGAATATTCCTTATTCCTTGAAAATTGGTAGCTCTTGTGTTACTGTATTGGAAATTGTGGTTTATATAGTCAGATTCGGAAAAGAAGTAGATCTACATGAGTGGTAGTGAACAGTGATAGCAAGTAGTCAGGCAATGACAGAAAGTGTGCTAATGATTAAGAAGACTTATTAATGCGGTTGTAGTTGAGGTTGACACACTACTTGATGGAATGATGGAATAAAATTAATGTTCTGGAGACAGATTAAAACAGATGGAAAGTTATGAAATTTTCATCAAATATAGGCTGAGCTAAGTCTTTTGCAGATTCCCACATGACGGGCCGTCATCTCTAATCTAGTCTTTACGAAATGCTTTTCGTCTTGCACTACTAGTACGTCATCAATACTAACGCCTACAGATAAAGCGAAAGATACAAGAACAAAATATCATCAAACACGCAAAACATTTTACATAATTGTAAAATCAAATGCATATTTTTGCATTTGGAATTGGAACGCTTAGTGAAATAATAAACACAAATACACTTTAGAATTTAATTTTTACTTGTGGAAAAACACTTAACCTTCCGGTGCGCGCCTATTTGAGTGACATAAGCGAGCGCGTAGGAGCACTCTATGCTGCCTCGAGAAAACAGTGTTTCGCAGCGTCAAATGTCTTTATTTACTTGAAGAAGGAATAATAAAACTCACAACTATATATTAGATTTTTAATGTTAATACATTTTATAATCACAGAAATATTGCAATTTTTAGGAATAATAAAAACACTGACTGTTTCAGAAATATATCAAAGAAAAATTAACTAGAAAATTGTTAATAAATAGACAAATTAATTAAAGAAACTGTTACTGTCTTTAAATTTTAGAAAAGCATCAATTGGTTTTCACGAAGCCGTTTCCAGTAACTCAAGATGATGTCTGATTTCTTCGTCTGTTTCTGCCTTTCAGCAGAGAAAAACAAAAATAAGACTACAAGTAAAAATTAAAATAAAAAAACAACTTTCAACATCTTGATTTTTTCTTACAGTGATAGCAAATACTTGTAAACGAACAATCTGAAAAAGTAAAATGTTCTTTTGGAATACTAAAATACTTACACGACCGGGCAACGCGGTAGAGCACGAAGTGCTGCAGTCAGCATTTTTATTTTCAATATCATCTTTCCGACTGATAGGGAGAAGCAACGGAACGAAGATTTTCGTGTTTTGTTTAGAATGATGCGAAGTGAGAATGCTGAAGCTTTCTGACATGTCAAATAGCCGTACATAGAACAATAAAAGCACAAAGGCAGCACGGAGTGCTGCCGCGCGCCCGCCGGAAGGTTAAGGAAAGAATTCTCTCATTGTCTATTTGGATATATCAGTTGTAAGAGTACATCATTAAATAGTAAGCAGCTTTAAGAAAATCTAATAAAGAGCTTACAATTTTCAAAATTGCGTCAATGCTATACTTGTATTTATTTACGAACAAAAGATTCACAATTAAACCAATACTTTAATCAACGTAAGTACGTTTATTAATAAGATATATCAACGCAAAGATCTGCTAAAAGAATTACTATCTTTACTTACACGAAAAAATTACACTGAGGCAAACACCTTCAGAAGAAACCAAAGCGTATTGAAAACACAACCTGACTTTCAGTCCATTCAAAAGACATCCACGCGATACTTCGCTTCGCTTCACCCATCTGCCTCCTCGCACGCTGCTACCGAATCGCGCACAACGCACTGGCAACATCCCGCTGCCGATGGAGATAAACCGATCCCACTAATTTGTTTGCGCTTTTTCGGATAAAATATTTGACCGGCGCTTCGACACGTTCGTCGCGCGGAGCCAACGCGGGAAAAAAAGACTGACGCCCGGCGCGCCCGCCCCCGAGGGCTCTGCGACGCCAACGCTGCACAGTGGGCCTGACAAACACTAAAGCACAAATTACGAGGCTCGTTCCATAAGTAACGCCTTCCATTCATTTGCATGACAACTATAGTAAATAAGAAACAATCTTAATGCAATGTGTTAGAACAAAGCTTTTTGAATACAACACTGTTTCAATATAGACCTCGTTTTTGTTCGCATTTTCACCTACGAACAAGAAACCTCCAATGCCCCGCTCTGTACGAGCTGAGGTGACCCGGATGAGGAAAATCTTGTGGGACCATTCATGGATAATCGTTTTGTTTTAGACTCATAATGGTGACACCATGTAACATCGTCAGTGATTATTCGATCAAGAAAACCGCTAGCTTCAGCTTCGTATTGAGTCAAAAGTTCCTCACAAACTTCCATTCGATGGTATTTCGTTCCCGTGTAAGTGATCGTGGGACCCCACCTTGTACACAATTTTCGGAAATTCAATTTACTCAATATTACCCCTAATGCAGTGTTCAGCGCTGTACCCAGTTCCCCGGTCGTGATGCGCATATTCGTTCGTATGAGCTGGTTCAGACGCTCCTCATCGTGTAGTGTGACAGCTGTGCGTGGACGACCACATGGTTTGCGTTTCACGTTGCTATCACCATCATTGAAACGTACTAACGCATCGTCACCATCATTGTATTGACATCCACTGTATGTTTTCCTTAAAAGGTTAGCAAATGTCTATGAATGTCAATAGGTAGAATTTCCTCAGAAGCCACTTTAGCATATAGTCACAGTAAGAAGGTCGCTATCCATTAAGACACGATGGCACGGGTTGGAATCTCCCCTCCTCATAGTTGACAACCTAGTCACAAGAGAGCAGTAGTGAAACGGCTGTGAAAGTTGCGAAATAAGATTAGGCGAACAACAGAAAATTCATTTAAATTATTTTGGTTACTTATTAACATTTAACTTTTTTTTTGTTGCAAATAGTATTTTAACAGAATCAAAATAGTTCGCATCTTTCACCAAGCACTGAGCTGCATGTTTTGACAGCGTCACAGCTGTAGGAACACTGAGCAGGTGTAACACTTTTTTTCTTTCACGACTCTAGTTACTCTGATACGCTCTTGATATGCCTCTGTGGCGTGACTAGAGCTACTGACACTTGAGGTAACATTGATATCACTGCACTGTACAAACGCAGTGCAGTCACCGGTCTTCAACGAGCAGGAAAGAAGTTTCAAATTTTTTTTGTGAAGGGATTGAAAGAATATTAAAGAGCAAGAAACCATTATGAGAGAAATTGCTTGTGTTTGAAAGAAGATGAAGATAACTTTGTCGTAAGTAAGATGACGTTTCCTATCTCGCACAGCGTGTCATCGATTGCAGAAATATTAGTATCATCTAAGTCTTCAAATGACTTCCAACGACAATTTTTAAATATAAAATAGTGCAATTTTAGAAGTTAAAAATTTATAAAATGTAACGGATTTTAATAAAAAAGACTAATAAATGTAATACTACAAGATTCAAAAACATTTTTCCAAATATTTTGTTTACTTTTAACTTTTACATCATGACGCGAAATATCCAAATGTCTATTGTCTATGTTGAATGTCTACCGCTATTCTTCTTTCACCAATGATATTCTACAAAACTTACAAGGTTTTTATGAATTACCCCACTTTGATGAAGTTTCACGATGAAATAACCTTGTTTGCACTTTGGTCTTTATATCACCGTTCAAGCACCACAAAGACCGACAGTCATAAACTGCAATGCTCTGAGACATGTAAATGACATCTCTTTTTCAACAACAAAACTCTTCATTCTTTTGCTTGGCGCATAGCGAGCTCACAGGTTGACCGGTGAATGTGTTTGTGCGGCGCGCTTCTTTTGTCCATTTGGGAGCAGTGTGCCACGGCACCGATGCCGCTGCGGGCGCTATCTCTGTGCATCTCATCAAACGAATTGTTAAACGAAACACTGATGGGCTGCGCTGCGCGGCGCCGTGCCGTGCCGTGCCGTGCCGTGCCGTGCCGTACCGTGCCCAGCGGGGAACTAGTGGTGCTACAGAGTGGCACAGACTTTCCAGTATTAGTTTTCTATTTTCTTGGGTCTTCGCTAGCTATTCGGAATTGCCACATACTCTTTCTTGCCAGCTACCATCTATCACCGCCAAAAGTACATTTTTTTGTCACTTTCTTAATTTTTCGGTTTCCTATTGGTAGAACGAAAATATTAATTTTAGAATTTTAAAGAACACAAAAACCTAGCCGTAAATGGCAATTTTCTTTAAAAATTATGTGTCGTTTAAAAGAAAATGGCGTTTTAGTGCTACTAAAAATGCGAAATTTGAGGCTCATTTTTACAGAAAATGTTTGAGTTTTCAAAATACTTTATTTAAAGTTATTTGAAGCACTTACACTCACAAATATAATAATGTTTACAAATTAATGGTAATGTGCATATTAAAGATGTGAGAGATCTTTCAAAAAGATTACAATTATGTAATTTTTGAAAAAACAAAAAAATAACTCAAAATAAACTTTACGCTACACTAAAGAGTGTAATTAGCACTATCCGTTACAAAAGTTTGAAAAAAAAAATTGCAGCCATATATGAGAAAATGGCGTTTGAGCGTTTCTGAAAATGCGAAATTTTGAGCTACTTTTCACAGAAAACGGTTGTGTTTTCGAGAAACTTTACTTGACATTATTTAAAGCACATGTACTCGTAAATATAATAATGTGAAAAAATCGCCGATAATGTAAATATTATCGACGTGAGAAACACGTGAAAAAATAAACATTTTTGTAATTTTTGAAAAAACCAACCGATAGACCAATATGGTTTTATGTCATCTGATAGAGTAAATTTACCACTATCCTTACCAAGAGTTTAAAGAAAACATTTGGAGCCGTTTTTGAGAAAATCTTGTTTTTGTAATTTTTTAAAATTGCACTTATTGCACGCAATATTGCGCGAAAAATACTAAAAGTTTGAAAAACTTGTACATAACCTTTATGAAAGATCTCAATATGCAGAACAACTTTTATTTGAAGAAAAAATCTCTATCTTCAATTTTGTTCAATTATCTTCAATTCAGTGTTGAACGTGAAAATCGGACCTATGCCATGTTAATAAGTGTATTTTGCTCTATTCATACAAGAAATTTAAAGAAAAAATTTGGAGCCGTTTTGAGAAAATTTTGGAAATCCCCGGGGGGCTTCATATAAAGTACCCTGAAATTTTGAAGAATCTTTTTCAAAATCTCGAACCTTTGACTAGAATCTGATCGACTGAGGAATATCTAATTTGGAAGATATCGTACGTATGGTTTAGGCGCTAGCAGTGTTCACAGACGGACAGGCGGACGGACGGACGGACGGACGGACAGACGGACGGACAGACGGACGGACAGACGGACGGACAGACGGACGGACAGACGGACGGACAGACGGACGGACGGACGGACGGACGGACAGACGGACGGACAGACGGACGGACGGACGGACAGACGAACGGAAAGGCGGACGGACAGACGGACGGACAGACGAACGGACAGACGGATGGACAGACGGACGGACAGACGGACGGACAGACGGACGGACAGACGGACGGACAGACGGACGGACAGACGGACGGACGGAAGGACGGACAGAAGGACGGACAGAAGGACGGACAGAAGGACGGACAGAAGGACGGACAGAAGGACGGACAGAAGGACGGACAAAAGGACAGACAGACGGAAGTTTTCCTTTCAATTGGGTTTTCGGTATTAAGGACCTAGAAAACAGGGTTTCTGGCTACACCACGCGTTAGGGGATTTTGTTTTCTTAATTTAGCACTGGTTTTATCCACTTATTCGTTTTTTCACGGCCCGGGATTAATTTTTTGCCGCCGAAAATTGGCCATTTTTTCGCGCAGCATTACATAACATTCCCTATACTACGTATATCACTCCGTGTATACGTACGTATACGGGAAAGTAAAAATGGCCTTCGACATGGGGGAGGGGGCATTGCTTAGCCTAGGGGTAATGTTGGTTGTGTCTAGAAATGTGAGTCATGGCCCTCCTTTGTAGAGGAGGTTGTGGATGTGTAACTTCATACGGGCTGGAAAGGGTAGCAAGGTTACCAAATCAGAGTATTCCAAAATTATTAACCGACAAATACATTATCACCCTCAGAATACAATTATTGTGTTAGAATATCCATATATTACATTTTGTTATAACTAAATAATAACGAAAACTTAAATTTTATTAAACAAAAAATGTAATCTACTAAAATATATTGCTTTTCTAATATTTAATTATTATTCAAATCATTGACTTTGAAAGTTAGTTTCGAATTTAAAACAATTAAATTATTTTCTTACTTATGAAAACCTAATAAGTAGTTAATTATTTTTCGTTGACAAATGACAATACTATTGAATTTTCTGTAATAAAATTTAATTTATGAGTGGAGAAGCCCTCATGATAAAGTAAACGTTTGTGAAAACCGACATATAGTGCCAATAAAGAAAGCAAAGATACAACATACAGTGGGAAAAATTATGACAAGAATTGGGGTAAGAGTTAATAGTAGGTAGGACATGTAGACAGGATCTCAGGAAGGGGTACCATTACAAATAGTGTGATAACGAAGTTATCGCATTATTTGATATTATAAACGAATTGGAGTATAATTGTATTTATTTCGAATTATTGGCGATTATAGGTCACTGAACTGCCGAGATCATTGGGATTCATGCCGAATGATTATCTAATGAATTATTCATAGCGATAATGATGATTAGTTGAATAATGGAGCAATAGCCGAATGATAGGCTGAGAAAACGTAAGAACTCTGACAAAAATCCCGAGAACTCACTTTTTCCACTGCAAATTTCTCAGGAATTGATCGTGAATCGACCAAACTTAGATAAAATAACTGAAGCAGCGAATACTTGTATATCTGAAAACAGGCATCAGAAAAGTATGAATGTAAAATGCATCGACGAAAAATGTTTTTAAAAGACACATTTCACAGGGGGATAACAATATTTTAAGGTCAGTAAGAATCTCCTCTTTTTGAAACCACTCAATACATAGAATTTGTAAAAAAAATACTGAAATCAGTATTTCTAGAGTAGGGAACTTTTTCAACTCAAATTAGGCGAAGTGTGGTCAAAAAGACAATTTGAATACGGAAATAAAGAGTACTGCACCCTTTCTAGCCTTTGCAACGCTGTTTTTTATTAAATATTTGACTTGTTCAAGCGGTGCTGCCACTTCTCGGAGCTTATTCGTCTCATCGTGCCTGTTTCAAATGAAAATATGGCACATGTTTACACAATAGTATTACCTTTAGTCGGTTTGACCTTGACTTGGAGTAGTTTTTAATTACTTATTTTCAGAACATTTCATATGTTATTGTTACATTCCAATTTATTATATTTTTCTTGAATTTCTTATTTTTCAACAAATATGTTGTCATATTAATGTGATTGAAATAACTATTTAATTTTCAAAGTAAATTTGATAGTTTTTCTAAGTATAACAGAAATTTATAAGTTTGTGGAACCTAATTGTTTATTCTTTATTGTAAACATTTACAAGATTTCCTATAATCATTTACAACATTGAAAAAGGGAAGACAATGTGAATAAAAAGAGTTAGAGAGGGAATGAAATCGTGTGAGGAAATCGTATTTTGATGTATGTGATGTTGGAAGTACTAGAGAAATATTTATTGACAGAATATACTGCATGAAGTCGTTCTTTAGAACAGGTTGTCACACAACTGATTAAATAATAAGACTGTTGGATAGATAACGATTTTTAATTGCAAAAAAACTTCTCGATCATGCAGCATTATAAAAGATGAACCTCAAAATAGGAAAAGCGTATCCATTCGCTGCAACCCTCCACTTCAACACATGGGCGACCCGTTCTACGTCGCTCTTTCCCCGACCCCTTCCCTCTGGGGCCGGAGTTCAATCTCCGCCAGATCCAACTGGGATTTTTGATCAACAAAGCGAGTTCGCGGGACGTTTCCTCGGAGTTTTTTCGATTTTCCTACTTCTCTTTGCACCATCTTCTTCCTCATCATATTATTTACCATCGTCGTCATCATTATTATAACATCCCAATATAAATCCTTTTCACGGGTATGCCCGACGTCAGCAGTTATAAAATTTTCTTTTCGCAACTACCACCATCGCGCCGCCTCTCCGAAAAGTGACGCCATACAATAAATAGATAAAATGTTGGAACTAAATAAATAAATATAATCCTCCAACCGCCTACCCAAGATATTTCGGATGCATGAATAAGAGGATTATTGTATCCCCGACACACTTTTTGCCTTGCATAATAATCTTCTCCATCCTTCAAAATTCACAGAAAATTGTTGTTTTTTTCGCCAGATACTGTTAATGTATGATTGCCGTATGTAATAGTTTGTATATTCCGTGTCAGGAAGAAAGAAAATACTTGCATAAGAAGGTTTGAAAAGTTCAAAAACTTTATAAGAGATAATTTGAATCGTTTTGTATCCACAAACAATACATTTAATTATAAAATATATTTAAAATGTAAATACAAAATGAAAAATATAAGTGAAATACCAAGTTTTAATTTTTAATATTTGGAGAGTTTTAATATAAATGGTACTTATGCCAAATAATTCACGATGTTACGCGCTATTGTTCTGAAAAGTTTAATGAAAAAAAATTGAAATGATTTCAGAAATAAAATTGAAAGTGTCTTGTATGAAGATCGCCTCTCCCCAAAGACAATAAAATATTAATATCAATTCGTTGTGCATTGAAATTAGCAGGATCAGTGCGTTTCTAATTTTGGAAAAATAATACTTTATAGGGTTTAGATGTTAGCGTGCACAAATAAAGAAACGGGAATTTAAGGAAAAAAAATCCGATATAAGTGTATAAGTATATACCCAAATGTGTTTTTCAAAGCAAAATCTGCCGATTTATCTTTTCAAGAATTACTTAACTTTATTAAGATACGTTCATAAGAAAGTAAAATGGAATACATAAAAGAAAAAAGCAGTAAACCTGGGGGAAGTCGTGGCGGAGAGGCAAAGTTTGTTAAACGAATTAGGTAGGGCAGCAGGAATGCGAAGGAATAGAGTGGGCATTAGAATCTAGAGAGGGGGCAGTTGGGTCAACTTGCACCAGGTTCGACTTCATTAGGAACTCTTTTCTTCCTATTTAAAACATTAAAAAAGATTTACTCCTAATTCAAACTAACCGCTAAAGAAATATCGGAATGAGATTTAAATCTCAACTCTTAAATATATAGTAATAAATCAGTATTTTATCATAATTTACAATATACTTATATAAATAAACTGTTAAAAATATTATGAAAATTAAACAAATATATTTTCTTCTGTAAAAAAAATGTTTGATGAAAAAGAAGATTCATTTAATTGAAGTTGATGCACAACTATCTGTAAAATACGTATAAAATTTAAAGTCATGATATTAAAGGGTATCCCGGACAAGATGGTAAAAAGTTCCCCTAAACCAGTATACATATACAAATGGATAATAAATACTAAAATAAATGCCCAGAAGCGTTGCAGTCAATTTGAAAGTATATTTAAATTACGGGTGTTTTGAAGGCGGGAAAATGGTTTTTATTGTTTTAACTGCAGCCCAGCAATCGAAAAAATCTTAAAAAAAATTCACAACAATTGGTGTTTTAAGAGGAACTTTTGACATTTGTTCCAGATTGTTCAAGCCTTGCAAGACATATTACATTTTTTTTCAAAAATATTTTTTTGTATTTGATTTGGGCCTGAGAAAATATTAAAAAATATTTTTCTTATTTACAAACGTACAAATAGTTTTCTTATTTATCATATTTTTTCAGTCAAATAAAATAGTGTTTGGTTGACAAAAAATTTGAAATAAAAAAACACGCTTTTGGCTGTAGAAGGGTGTGGATGGTGGGACGGGGCTTAAAAAACCTTACAAAAATATTATTTTTATGTTAGAATTATTGTGTAACTACTCATATGCAATTTGGTTGAGGGGAACTTTCTACCATCTTATCGGGGGGGGGGGGACCATTTGAGGGGGAGAACTTCGTTTTGAAAGAAAGAGACCCACGTGGGTCTTGTGCCTCAGAGCTCTTGTTTTCCACTTAGAGTGGGAGGGGGTGGGGCTCCGGTGCGCGGAGGCGGGATTCGCTGCGGTTTAGTTTCGCGGCCCCTAATTATCGCTATTTCGCCGACAAAGCCGCTCCGCGTACCGTAACAGCAGCAGCCATTATCTGCCCGGGGTCACGTTCGTGTTGTTCATAGTGCATAATTCATACACAATTTAAATTGGCTCAAATTCTTTTCGGTAATTAGTTTTCATTACATACAAAAATCTATTTTCATTATGCGGTATCTATGAAAATCTAAAATGACACATAGATACCGTGTCAGCGTATGCAGCGATCTATGAAATATATTTTGCTTATTTTACGTTCTATTCAGGCATTTTCAACTTTTAATTATCTCCAATTCACTCGTGTGTTCAATTAACAGTGTGTGTATATCGGAATAGCTGTACGTGTATATTTAATTTACAGCACATTTCAGGACTTAACGACTTTTTTCTGCTTTATAGCGGAATAATGCTGAGCCAGATGTTCCAAGCATATTTTCAATTTCTCATCTCCCACTTTATAATCTCGTTCCCTAACGTTGGTCCCAATGCCTCCAGACTCGTTTCTGTACCTTTGTCACCATATCGCCCTCCCTCGCTCTCTCATTTCGTTCCCCTTGTGCTCATGCTCTTGTCATATGTCTCTCCCCTCGTGTACCCTTTGCGTATCATATGCTATCTCTGGCCTCCCCTTCGCCATTTCGCTCCCCTGATACTCTGCATATCGAATTCTGGAGTGGCGCTGTCACCTTGGTGACGCCCTCTTCGCTTTTCGCTGTTTTTCTGTAGGCGTTTTCTACATTAATTTTTTTCCACTTCACTCTTTCCTGAAGAAGCTTGTCCAATCTGAAGCATTTATCTACATACATTTTAAAGTGAATTTAACTCACAATTATAAATCAATCTCGTATTTCAGATTATAGCTCTCTCTGAATGTATGACTTTTTTTTCTAACTCGCTTGCAATGCTTTTTTTCGTTTTAACTCTGTTTCATATTATTTATGTTCCTTTTAATAATATTACGAACATTTCTCTCGCTTTAATTTTAGTGTATAATGTTTCTTCATGTAATTATATTCTGAACTAAGAGACAAGCTAACACATAATCAAAATGCTTTCAGTACAATAGAAGGACAGGCAGCTAAACTCAGTCAAAATACTCGTACCAATAAGATAGGTTTGAGAGATGTTATGAAGAAAAGCAAACAAAAAGAATAATAACTCAAATGTTTGCCAATGCACAGGAGGAACCAAAACATTAAAAATATTTGTCAGTTAGACTTAACACAATGTGCCTTTTAAAACATTCTAATGTATTATGCTTATCAGCTTTCGGTTAAATAGAAAACTTCAGTCATTATGCTGTATAATGAAGTAATGTGATCTGATATGGAATATGCGTTGCTTTTCTCTGGTCGTCCACACTGTAAGATGAAAGTACTGATGCTTTAAGAGTGATACGAATTCATAACCTTTCGTTTCGCGTAGAGCGGATGTCATTTTAACTTCTTCAGTAGGTCAATCAGATACTTATAAATAATTAATACTATGATTCAAGTACGTCAATGAACATCACGAATTAGATATTCCATGAGGGTTGAATCATTTACTTTTTTGTATTTTGAATTCAATTTATTATTTCAATTAATTCATACCTTTTTTCTGAAAGTTCACAGGTATTGTCACATTCCGTGACATTGAGGGTGGGAGAGCAGGCCACCGGCTCAATGATGAGGGACCGACAAGACGCAGAAGAAGCAACCGCACGTTTCCAGATTCGCTGTTAAAAATACCGCTCCCGCATTCACCTATAATTGACAGGAGAAAACTACGAAAACAACGGAGCTGTTAACCTGAACAATAATTATCTGGCTTTGTTAGAGATATTTAATTCAGGTCGAAAATGCACCAAACGACGAGACATTTTTTATGACCTCCGTATCAACGCCGCTTCATTCTTCCTCACTTGTAATGTACACAATTCCTTAGTTTGGCAATTATTTTCAGAGTATTTCCTCTTTCTTTTTGGCCTCAGGGCTGCGGCGCCTGTTTGAATGGCGTGCATCAGGTTCGGTTGCGCAGAGTGAAGGCGCGCGGTCGGCGACGGAGGAAGGATTTCCATCGCGCGCGTAATTCCAGAGCGAACGAGAAGACGGCAGCTGAAGCGTTCGCTGAGATGAAGGAGGGAGGGAGCCGGGGGTGCGGAAAGGGGCGTGAGCAGCGGGAGAACACTGACAGGGGTTGGGGGTGGAAGGGGCGGAGGTGTGGTGGAAGCGGCGCTCGGGCTGGAGTTGGAGGGGAGGGGAGTGGGAGGGAATAGAAGATGAGGGTGGGGGAGGAGGGGAGGAGGGAAGGAAGGTTTGGGGGAGGAGAAGAGAGGGAAGTGGGAAGGAATGAAATGGGGGGGCAGGAAGAGGGTGGAGGTAATAGCATAAGGAAAGGTGTTGTGGGGGGGGGAGGGACAGGAGCAAAGGCGAAGGCTATGGTGAGACGCAGGCGGGGTCGAAAGCTGAAGCGGAGTGGGAAGGCGAGGCGACATTCGGTACCTCCCTGGGGATGCAACGGACTCATGACGCCAAGTGCACGAGATGCACAACGCGGCGGTGGTTGCTGAAAGAGAGGCGGAGTAATGAGTGCGAGATGCCGCTGGGTGGAGAGGGGGTACAGCATGGGTGGAAGAGCGGGGATGGAATGGCGGGGATGGGAGAAAGAGGGAGAAAGACAAGGAGGGGAGGCGCATGTAATTGTGGAGTGGATGGACGCTGATATCCTAACAGCTAAATTGAACTGGCGGTGATTATTATGGCAGGGGATTGAAGGCGAGATGGAAAGGGGAGGTGAATGGGTGGGTGGACGGGGAGGGGGGTGGAAGGGCACCGCAGGTGAGGGCAGCATGGCGCGGGATGGATGAGGCGGAGGGGTAAGCGCCCTGGGATGCGGGTGAGGGGCTCGGTGGGGCGGCGAGAGCAGGAACAGAAAAGATGCACTGGGCCTTTGGAGCTCGTGAGTGATTGAGGCTAGAGCATCCGGTAAAGGGCGCAAACTCAATGGTTCGAGTGGAGATACGCGAGGGGTTAAGATAGCTGAGCAGATGAGAAGACGCCGGAGTTGCTGATCTGGTGATGGTCCAGACGGCACGAGCATAAGAGATAACAATGTATTTTGGAATCTTAAAGAAACGAGTTGAATCTATAATAACATATTTAATCAGTACTAATTTGATACGAATGTAGCATAGAAATTTGCTTTGAAATAGGCGTAACCGATTTGATTGTACGTGATAAAAATTGAATTGTCATTTTATGTTAAAGAGAAGTGAAGTCTCTAAGATACACTAGTTATAATGAAGTGAATAAAGCTTCCGCTACAGTGCGCTAATCAAGCACTAGCGTTTTTAAAGTAGATGAGAAACCTTATCACGGCTCTGAACTTTGAGGAGATGGGTGTCTGCTCCTTGGAGCCACAGTTGTCCGGTGTAATATAAAAATATCTTAATTGTGTCGCTTGGTTACCGAGAATTGTAATAATAATAATTTGAAATTCCTGAAGTCACCGGTTACTGAGGCAGAACAGTCAGGATAACGTTACATTGGTGTCGGAATCCTCTTACATGCGAGTTTAATGCTACACTACAACCTTCGGCTTAAAGAGAGTGCTAGGACTTTCAGGAAGCATAGAAATATTGAAATATACTCCTTCGGCCCATTTTGCTGGATCGAGTGCACTCAAGTCGCTTCTGTTGTTCTACTTTTGAGAATACGTCTTAAAAAGGCAAAATGTATTTTCAACGTTTTTTACATAGCACATAAAATATAACAACAATAAAAATTAAATAAGTAAACTGAGAAATTTTATACCAACATAATATTTGTTTGCGTAATATTTACTATTTTCATATAAGGTTTTACCCATTGTTGAAATGCATTCAGTTTTCATACTATATTACTTTTGTGTAAAGGAAGAGAAAAATAGAAATGTACGAGTGCATTAAAAAGAATTTAAAGAATATACCATTTCAGTATTATTCTTGTTTGCAGTATTATTTATTTTAATCAAAGATAATTTAGACAGAAATTTGAAAGTGTTCGAAGAATAAAAATGACCACTAATATATTATTTAATATGCTAAGGGGATGTAAATTAAAAAATAACAATTTATTAAAGATACTTTAATGTGTATATTGTCAATAATATTCCATTCATCCACCAAATAAAATATAAATTACATTTTACAAACAGAAAGTTTAAATGTTACTGCACTCCATCACATGAAAGCCGGTCACAACTGTTGATTAAACTTCCATTGTAGTTATTCCAAACATTGCAGCTAACAGAACGTTTGAGCAAAAAACACCACGAGTTATACAATTGTGGTTTCCGCACACATATGATTTATTGCACCGACCCCCTGTGGCTGCCAAAGTCTCCAAACGACCCCACATCATCTATAAAACTACATGGATTAAAATAATATTCCACTGGCCCAGTGCTGAAGCCCTGCAGCTTACGGGCTTAGGCGAGTGACACCGCATCGTTTGTACTTTGGATGGATGACCACGTAAAAAATGTCCATCCACACTTACACGCTCCATCGAATAAAACTATACCAATAATATGAGTACAGGCGTACTTACATTCGCAGTGGCAAGCGTGTACCAATTTGTTTATTTGACACCAGCGTGGCCCCGTGCAGACGTGTGGCTTTATATTACCCGCAACGCCGTTGAATCTCTGAGGGAATATATTTGGCAGCTGCGCATGATAACAAATGTAACAGTTTCCGATTAATTTTGTGTGTTTATATGTCGCTGTAGCGTGAACCGTGAAAATATGTGGCAATGAGCCAAAAAACCGGGGGACGGTTTCAATTCAGTTAGCTCATTTAAATTGGGAGCCCACCAGGTGTTTGCTCTAGGCGATAAATGAATTTCAACACATCGATAGTCTTCCCCGAATCACGCGATTCTTTTTGCTTTTTAACTTCTGCCGCTAGTTCAATAAAATAACTATTACTGATGCCCACTCATCAGCATCAAATGAAGAGTAAATATTCCAATATTTATATACTCGAATTACAGATATTTAAGTGTCGTAATAATTCTTCTTTCTGCTGACAAAATAATATTTTTTACACATTCAGCACATTGGATCAATTGGCCAGAAATATATAATATTTTGAAAAAATCCTCTAAATAATTTATCATCCAAGAAGCTTGCTTACTTCTACACACAAAGATAAACTCGCAAAGATAACTTTATTGATAATGTGGTTCAGATAATCTTTCTTACATTTCATAAATTATTGAGATATGAAAAAGTGTTCATTATTTTGTTGGCAGGTATTTAAGTTGGCAATCAAATACAAATCCTTTCTAAATTAAACTTTTCGACGAACTGAACCGACAGGCTTTGAGCCATTACAGACAAACGTGTCACTGACAGATGATGGCAGGTAAGCAACATTCTCTAATTTTCCTCTGCAAGAAGATATCCCTCAGGTGGTAACAAAGTCTATGGTAGGTTAAAAGGCACATTAGCAATATGACTAGCATATCAACAGCGCTACTAACGTGAAAGGCACTTCCTGCATTCAGTGAAATTTAATATTTATTGTCAGTTCTAATATCCCTTTTATGACCCATGCAATAATAATAATAATAATAATAATAATAACAAACAGCATATCTTCAAGTATTACAAGCAGAAGAAATACCAACAAATACACAGAACTAGAAGCAGAATTTAAGACACTATGGCACCTCAAAATTATCATATTGTTCCTCTGGTCATCTCGTAATCGAGATTTATACCAAATAACATCAATAAAAATCTGAAGCCTACTCAAATACCAAAATACATGTTCAAAATTATGCAAAATCCATCATCTTAAACACATGTTGGATGATGCAAAATATCCTACGTTGCGATAATACATGAATTGCCCTGTGACTAAATTCTTAACCCGATACAAACTCGAATAATAAGCTGGCGAATACCGAGAAAAACAGTGAATAATAATAATAATAATAATAATAATAATAATAATAATAATAATAATAAACTTTGCTCGTCCCAAAAAACGAAGAAACTACAAATCCGGCTAATTACAGGCCAATCACATGCTTATCTGTTTTCTACAAATGCCTGGCAAAGATAATCACTGAAAAGGTTAGCGAACATCTCGAAAAGAACAGCATCATGACCGAAGAGCAGAAAGGTTGCTACCGACACTCAAAAGGTTGCAAGGAACAAGTGATAATTGATTCCATAATCACTCAGCAGGCTGTGAAAGGGAACAGAAATCTCAGTGTCGCCTACATTGACTATCAAAAAGCTTTGATTCTGTGCCGCATTCCTATCTCATAGAGATCTTACAAATGTACAAGATAGATACACTACTAATACAGTTCCTTCAAGAAATCATGAAAAAATGGACAACAGTACTGCAACTGACAACCCCCGAGACAAAGCTAGCATCAAGAAGTATTCATATTAACCAAGGTATATTCCAAGGAGACTCTTTCAGCCCCCTCTGGTTCTGTATGGCCCTCAATCCACTGAGCCAGGCTCTTAATCAAACAAAGAATGGATTCAAAATCAAATCAGATAAAGGTTCCCATACAATAAGTCATCTACTGTACATTGATGACATAAAAATTTATGCAAATTCTCCTAAACAATTGCAAAGAATGCTGAATTTAACAACACAATTTATTAATGACATTAGTATGTCATTTGGTCTTGAAAAGTGCAAGTCATTGCACCTTACAAAAGGGAAAGTCACCCAAACCAATGGCTTTGACACAGGGAAAGGTACCATTGAAGACCTGACAGCCGAAAACATGTATAAGTATCTGGGGTTTCAACAACTGCGTGGAATCAACCACACTCTTATTAAAGAGAAAACCTCAGTCGAAATGATTAGAAGAGTGGAGGCAGTTTTAAAAACACATCTTCATAGGCGCAATAAGGTCAAAGCGATCAACACCTTCGACATCCCTGTTCTGGCTTGCACGTTTGGAGTGGTGAAATGGTCCATGACAGAACTGGAAAGTGCTGAGAGGCAAATCAGAGTAAAGCTAACCAAGCATAGAATGCGGCATCCCAAATCAGCAATTGAAAGGGTAACTCTACCTGCATTCAAGGGAGGAATGGGAATCATGAGCATCGTCCAATTACATTGGAAACAGATTCAAGACCTGAGGGAACACTTCCATTCCAAGCAGGATAATCATATGTACGAAATATTGTGCACCGCAGATGCAAATCTAACAGCACTGAAGCTCAAAAACCAAGAACTGGAAACTACCTCTCAGTCTATGGAAGAAAAACTACTATCATGGAAGCAAAAATCTTTGCACGGTTCTTATCCTCATCACCTCGAGGATACAAATGTTGACAGTATTTCTTCGCATATCTGGTTAACTTAAGGGAACTTATATGGAGAAACCACTGGATTCATGATGGCCATACAGGATAGAGTCATTAGCACACGCAATTACAGAAAATATATTTTGAAAGAAACATTGGACGACAAATGCAGATTGTGCACAACGGAAACCGAAACAATAGAGCACATAACAGGGGCATGTAAAATTCTTGCTGGCACGGAATACCTACGACGACATAACAACTTTGCAAAGATTGTTGATAGTGCCCTGGCCGTTAAAGAACATCTTAACGTAGAAAGCGTGCCGTACTATCAATACCAACCTCCTCCAGTCTTGGAAAATGAATCCGCGAAAATGTACTGGGATAGGGAGATTAGAACAGACAAGACCATCACTGCAAACAGGCCAGATATTACAGTGCTACATAAAATCAGAAAGGAAGTCACCATCATCGACATCACGTTCCATTAGCACATAATCTCCACTCAGCATATTCCAATAAAATATCAAAATACCGAGAACTTGCGGAAGAGATCAAGAAGATTTGGAAGGTTGAAAAAGTGCATATCCGTCCCCCTGACAATTTCTACCACCGGGATAGTAACAAAATCCGTCATTAAACAGCTACAGGAACTAAATATAAAGCATGTACTGACAGCAATTCAAAAAGCTATTATTCTGGACACATGTCGCATTGTGAGGAAAACTATTACTGATATGTCTGACATGTAGTATAGAAGGACCTGAGAGAAAAAACACAGATCTCGCTCGATACTTGCTCATCGGAGCCGTGCGAGTGAGCCTAGCCACAGCAACACTAGTGGCAGGTGAATGTTTCCCCCCGGCGTGGGAGAAGTGCAAACGTCAAATAATAATAATAATAATAATAATAATAAAACATTACTAAACATTTTCGTTACTCCTTGTGCGGCGATGAAGATAGTACTCGCTGGCCTCCGTAGTCTCCGTAGTCCCCCGCCCGCCTCCAGGGCCTTCGCGACACTCGGCGGCGCGTTGCGGTGGTGTGGCGTCGGGGCGGGGGAGGAGTAGGCGGAGGGGAGGACGAGTGCAATGGAGGGGAGAGAGGTCAAGGGCCGGGGGGAGGGGCGTGTACCTCGAGGGCCGTGAGTGGGCGCTCCAGATTAATTTCGGCGGGGCGGCCGAAGGGACGTGTCGCGCCGCGGAGGGCCGGCGCCGGCGCCCCAGGGTCGAATGCGACACCGTGTCGTCGGCGCGAGGCTGCCTGTCAGCGTCGGCGCTCGCCCTCGTCGCCTTCCTCGAGGCGGCGCTCAAGCAGTTGCTCTTCTAGCTGCTCGTGCTTCTTGCTCATCGAGGCCCCCCTCGCCTCTTCGTTTGTTTCTTGCGAGAATTGGACAAAAATACAACACTCAGGCATATGGTTTTCACTTTCTATGGAGCAGAGACAAAGTTATGTAATGCTGCGCGAAAAAAACAATTTTTGGCAGAAAACCTTTTATTATTGGGTCCTGGTATCGAAAAAGTGGATAACACCAGTTGCTAAATTTGAAAAAAATCCTCTAACACATGGTGTAGGCTTAATTCATTATATGTGGGTCCTGGATACCGAAAAAATTGAATGACGGCAAAGCGTATGTCTGTCGGTCTGTCCTTCTATCTGTCCATCTGTCCGTCCGTCCGTCAGTTCGTCCGTGTGTCCGTGTGTCCGTGTGTCCGTGTGTCCGTCTGTCCGTCTGCCCGTCTGACCGTCTGACCGTCTGCCCGTCTGCCCGTCTGCCCGTCCGTCCGTGAACAACGCAAGCGGCTAAACTGTTCAGCTGATTTCTTCAAATAGATATTCTCCCATCGATCTGGCTGTTGTAGGGGCCTATTGAATTTGAATCCGATATTTTAATTTTGGAGGGTACTTTAAACAAAACTCCTGGACATTTTCAAAACTTTCAAAAAAATGGCTCCATCTTTTTAATTAAATTTGTTGTTGGATGGTGCAAAGGACGTTTAAGAGAGTGATGCTAATCTCATTTTCGTTGAAATCTGTAATTTTTCGAAAATTGCAAAAATTCAAAATCTTTTCGATGTTTTCCTACAACTACAATTTTGAAGATAGAGTATTTCCCCCTTAGTGCAATCTGTTCTGTAAAGATAGAATTTGAAACAAGGTCATGTACAACGATCAGGCGTATAGTTTTTTAGTTGTTACGAGCGAGTAATTCCAGGCATTAGGGTAATTCAGAATGTATGGCCACATGTAATTAGGCAAAACAAACACTATGCGAACGTTTTGTTGAGCTTTTGCTAGTTATAAGTAGAGCCGGGGGTATAGATTAATATTTTTAACGATACTAAAAATAAAGTATGAAGTTCGTTTACCTAAGCAAATACGTTTTTCTATGACTCGGTGGCAAAAAATGTATAGATTTTCAAATGTTTCTACTTTAAAATGTACATATCTTCAACTTTTATTCATTAATCAACTATTTATAGTTAAAAAATAGGTAGATATACTAGAGCTCCAGGAAACTTGCGCAGGTTGTACGTACTTCTCCTCCATACGTCTCATTCAGTGTTTACTATTATTTGGCAAATAAATCAAATCAAATAAAAGGGGAGGTAAGGCAACGTCTCTTAAACATCAATATTAAAAGTTATTTAAGATAATAACTATATATTTGTGAATTATTAATGGAAGGAT
>JAHLJT010009419.1:24847232-24894974 GCA_031308135.1 Acheta domesticus | reverse complement strand
GACTGACGTAAGAGATGACCTGGAATCTTCATAAGAACTTTTCTGTTTATGCTAACACAACTTTTCCTTTCATCAGATCCTTAGCTTTACTTCAGTGTTTATATCAACGTGAAGCTACAATTTATTAATTTCGGACATTCTGACATTTGATCGAGCATTGAGGGCCTTTCGCATACCAACCTAAAACACTATTCGCATTATTTGAAGATACTTCTGGGATACTTAAGTCCTTGGTTACGTGCCACAAAAATGAAGTAGAAGAAATAAATGAAGCACATTGTAGGAAAATAATACATTTCTTGAACAAAAATATCTACTATAATTCAGAAAAATTGTTTTCATATACACTGTTCTAAACATTTTGTAAGTAAAATCGACTTGCAGTTTCGAGGGTATCAATAGGCTACATTGTGAAGTATAAGAAACAAATTGTGTAGATATAAATTTAATAATCAGAGAACACCTCTCACAAACACATTCAACGTTACTAGGTGTAATTTTAGTTACATTTAGAAACTTTCAATAATTGTGAAGTGTAAGAAATAAATATTAATAAACAGAGAACCTCCCTCCACAAACAGATTTACGAGCAACATTGTTCTGCTGGGCTCAAACGGCCCGGCCAGACGACGCCCCGCGCCCCCCCCGCAATCGCGCCACACCCCCGGGGCCTCGCGCTGCATCGCAAAACAACACTCGCGCGTCAGCGCGCGCGAGCAATGCCACGGAACGCGACGGTGGCGGCGGCTTTAAAAACAGAATCGTTGCGCGTGGGCGGCGAGATCGGGCGGCGGCGGGGGGCGGAGCGGGCGAGGCGGGGCGCGCGGCAGGATTCCTGGCCGAGGCAACAAAGGCACTTACGGGCGCGGCGCCGGCCACCGGCGCAAATTTAATCAACGGGTGCTAAGTGGCCGCGGAGCGGCGGCGGCGGCGACTGTTGCGGGGCGGCCCGGTTCGCTGATGCATGGAGCCCTGGGTAATTACAATACAGAACGCCGCCCCACGCCCCCGGAGGCCGCGGATTCAATTTGCCCCTGCCGCCGCCGCGGCCGCCGCCGCCCCCGCGCGCACAAGACGTACGCGGTCGGCGTGCGGGTTTCGCGCGCCGCTCGCTCCAGGATGGCGCTGCGTTCGCCCGGCCGCGCCGTTGAAAAGGGGAATCGGAGGTGCGGGGAGAAATTACGCAACGATTGGGGATCGGTGAGGGGGGCAGGTTTGAATCTCCAACGCTTTTGCTGGTTTTGAACAAAGGGCGAGGAAAACCTATCTCTTACCTTACAACATTCCATTGTAGTCGTTTTCTAGGATTTAGCGTCGGTTGTGCCACTGTTAAAAATATTTATGAAGGAAGGCAACATATGAGAGCTGCTTCCACTATAAAGAGTCGGAGAGAAAAGATCCGCCTCTGTAAGACGTTTCAAAATTGGCACTATAAGACTCTTTAGTAGAATAGAACAATTTAATATTATGATGTGAGCATGCTAAACTGATTGAAAAAGGAGAGAAACTCCTGAATACATTCATTTCTGCTGAATCTAGTAGCATGTAGGTTACTAGACACGTGAAGTATTGCAACTACCCTCGCGTCTTCGGTTGGGCGCCTCAGACGGGTAGCCGGCCCGCTCAGTCGACAGATTACCTGAAACGGCGGAGATGGAGGAAGCCGGTGGCCTAGGTTGAATGAGAAGTCAAACATGTGAATTTAGAACAAGTTGAATTTATTCATTAACAAAAGAAAACGCTAATGGTCTGGTGATGATAACTCTGGCGAGCATGCCCCCAAAATCGAAATAAAACAAAAAAATGAAATGTCATGCACATAAGAGAACAAAAAATTACAAAGTGATTACAATCAGATGAAACTCTTCTTCGCGCGCGAATTCCCGCTTGACGGCCATGCGCGGCCGGGAACTCCTCTTCGTCGCCCGGTCGAGAGGAAGTCAACACTGATTGTCTGATGTACTGTTCACACCTCTCGATCGCGTGTACGACATAAGACACTCAAACAGAAAATACCTCTGTTAGGCGGCCTGCGCCACCCACTGAAGTTGAACGACCTCAGGTCAGCTGGCTGCGAGGTTCGTGGCGGGCGAGGGGCGCCGCTCGGAAAATGTAGGTCAGATCAGGTACTTGCGAGGGTAGCGGCCAAGGCGGCCGGAACACAAAAGCGCCGTCTGCTCGCTGCGGTGAATGGGTCAGCACAGTTCATTCACTGACACGGTCGGTTCATTCCCGGTCGATCTCACAATACTTTGATACTAATGAGCCCGTGAATTATCGCACAAATTCACAAAGGAAAAGAGAGTCTCGAGTTCGCACGTAAATCGGACGTAATATAATACGAATTGCTGTCAAATGTTCATAATACTGTTCTGCGGCCTGCGTTCGTCACAGAAGTCTTGTACCCAAACTCTACAAGAAACTTAATAATTTTTTTAAGTCCATCGAACCGAACGCCACAACAGAATATAACAGGTTCCCCCCTGCGGCCGCCACTTGCGTCCGATTCTGAACACGGCTCCCAAGCTTCTCTTTTGTGCCTCGTCGCTCCAAGTTTTAGGAAACCTCGTTCCCCCCACCAAAATTATCCCTGTGACTCTGGAATATTCTAGAACAAACCCGAATTCTGGCTGCTATTGGCGAAAGGGTACTGCGCATTAGATATTTTCTGCCCAATCAGAGGATGTTTTCGAGGCCGAGAAAAGAGTGAGAGAGGGGCTGGTTATCGCTCCCTCTCGCTTTAATTTTGCGTCGAAAAGGGGCAGTTATTAACGACCGGGGGGGTGTGAGGGGCTAGGAATCTCTAGGGAGGTTGACGGAAGAGTTCCAGGCGTCGTGGAAAAATACTGAAGGGGTCGTGTGCGGAGCGGCCACCCAGAGTTGGGGCACACGTGTCCGCGACGAATTAGGGAGCGAAGGGTGCCGACACCGTGGCGCCTCGCCTGGCCCTCGGGTCGCCTCCGTGGCGCCTCGCATCTCTCGCGTCGCCGCCTGCGTGGAGTTATTTTGCGGCAGAATAAACTTGAATTTATTCGGTATCACTACATTGGCCTCCCTTCCCGCAGTAGAGATATGCATCGTGTTTTAAAATTCGTAAGGCGTGGTGAGAAGTTTTGAAACCTGAGATGCTTATCTCGTCAAAAAAAATTTAAAAAAGTGGTACCGAATTCTAACGACTAATTTCTGTGATAACAATTACATAAAAGGTCTTATTCAAATAGTTACCCTTAAATTAAACTCACTAACCCTAATAATGATGGAGTAATAAAATAAACTAATAAACTACAAGAAAATCTGAATTCCCTAATCTACGGTTACAAATATTATTTCTTAAACAGTGAAGGCACGGCTATCACGAACTACTCGGTAAGCTGTACAGTTCTGGCGAGTTTATTTTAGAGATTAATAAAGTTTGGAATTAAGTTTTCATTCTCTCATTTGATTGGTAGAAAGGCATTCTAATAGTCGCCTTAAATGACAAAGATGTTCCTGAAAATTTCGAGATGAAATCACAAGGTCGTCAATATAAGGCGTAACGAAGCGTTTGAGTTCGTCACCTAATTTTCATCTAAGCATCGAATGAAGGCTGCGCCACTGTTCTTTAGGCCGAAAGGCATCCGCTTCCAGACATAAGTGAGGCCGTTGTAAAGGAATCCTGTAAATTTTCTGTCGTCTGGGTGAATAGCAATTTGCCAGTACGAACTAGAAAAATCCAAAGCTGAGAAGATTTTTGTTTGGTTAAACTTCCAAAGAATATCATCAATATTCTGCGGCGCCTCATTTTCTGGAACGGTCACTTCATTAATTCTGCGAGCGTCTAAACAAATTCTGACCCCTCCGTCTTTCTTTTTTACAACGACAATCGGATTTAGATAGGCGGTCACTGATCTCTCGATGATGCCCTCGTCAATCATTTTTCTGACGGTCTCATCAACTTCCCCCCTTAAAGCTTGTGGAATAGGATAGTTTTTCATCTTAAACGGCGAGTCATCGGTAACCCTAATTCGAAAACAAAAGTCTTTAATGGGATGAACGGGGCGACCGAAGACATGTAAATAATCAAGTAGCACTGTCTGCAACTGGGAGCGTTCATCATAGTTCAAAAAATCACATTTTTGCACATTTTGGCAAATAATCCCCTTCGTCGTTTCCCCCCCTTCCCAAGTTGCACTAGAAATGCTAAGATCAATCCTATCTTCCCCGTCATCTTGAATAATAATTTCTTTACCGGCACCGAAACTCATAACATTTCTGGAAAAATCTATTATTCCACCGTTTTCTCTTAAAAAATCAACCCCCAAAATAACATCATGATTAAGATCTTCAATTACTAGACAGGGCACATCAAACAACATATCTCCTATATTAATTGAAATCAGGACCTGCATTGAAATTGGCTTGCTTCGTTTTCTCCCAACCCCTATGACATAGCATCTGACGGTAGGTAATGTCGGTACTGGAATCCGCTCGCTTATAAGTCGCGCATAAAATTTCTTTGACACAGCACTAATTTCACTACCAGTATCAATAAGAGCTTGGACACATAAATTTCCCATAAAGGATTCAATAATAGGGCATTTTCTGGCACGTTCTTTGATAGTCACATCCTCGTCTTCGTTAAAATCAAAAAAGGCATAATTCACTGATATGATCGCATGAAATGGTATCTCTAAAGAAACTCGTCCGTCACCCAGATACCGAGACAGCTGGGACGTTTCTAATTTGTTGAAGCCGGCCGGGATGAATTTTGCCGTCCATCTCTCTCATCGCGATGTCCACGGTTCTCACGGGATTCGGGCGGCGCTCGCCGATCATCTGCCTCGTTCCCTCCGGCCCTATTATCTCTATGCCACTGCGGCCTGCCTTGGTAGTTTCCGTCGGGCCTGCGATTTCTGTCGCGGTTCTCATTGTGATAGTTGTCCCGCGTTCTATCAAATTGTGCCAACAGTTCTTGGAAACGTTCTAAATCTCTACACTCCACGCTGTTGACAATATTCTGTACATACGTTGGGAAATGAGCTGTCAGTAACCAGATGATTTTTCGGTCGTTTGCCTGCGGGTCACACAGCTTGATGGCGGAGATTTTCTCCATGGCGTAGTCTAAATAGGACTGCCCGTGGCGGTTTTCCCATCGCGATTCTAAAATCTTCCGCTCGAACTCATATCTCCGTTGTTCGCCCCAGTATCGATTCAGAAACTTCTCCCGAAACTCTTCATAATTTTGAGGGAAAGGGTTTAAAGCGGAAATCCAATAAGATGCATTGCCTTTCAACAATTCTTGCATAAATTTAGCCTTCAAGTGTGAAGGTACCGCCTTCGTGAGATTCATGTAATTTTCCGCCCGGTCAAGGAAAACTTTGGGATTTTCATCGGGTTTTCCGGAAAAATACAGGTTTTGCGGTGGAGCCCACGAGAAGCGAAGGCCTGAGCCACCAGAATTCGGATTTGGGTAATTCTCGCGTTCCTTTTCAATTTCCTCCTTTACCAATTCTAGGACAGTACGATCAATTTCCCTTTTTAATTTAGCTTCTCTCTCCCTGATGTTTTCCTCACTAATATTGCCTACTTGCGCGAACTTTTCGTGGATATGCGACACTTCTGAATGGAGTTTCTGTCCGATTTTATTAAATTTTTCGCCCATTTCCTGCTTAACTTCAATGATCTTTTCAGTAACCGACTCACAGCACGCTTCTACTTTGTCGTCGCATGCCTGTAATTTGGTCTGAATTTCGATTTTAAAAATTTTGAAATTTTCGGTAGTTTCCGCTTGTGCCCTTCCCAACTCCTGACTGAGTTTTTCTACGTTCCCCTCTATTTCCCCGCATCTGCCTTCGACCTGATTCTTTAAAATCCCTATTTCATGGTTAAGTTTTTGCTCGAGACTTTCTAATTTATTTGCTTGGGCTTCCAAATGACTTTCGATTCGGTTAAATCTGTCCTCACACTTGCTCTCATGTGCTGTGAACCGTTCATCTAACATTTCCTGTAATTTGGCAGCGTTATTTGAGATTTTCTCCTCTAATTTTGCGACATTGCTATCTGACTGGTCTTTAATTTCTTTCAATTTAGCGGCGTTGTCTGAAAATTTCTCCTCAAATTTGGCAACAGTGTTATCTGAAATTTCTCTCATAACGCGCAAGATCTCACTTAAGGTGGGACCTTGCGTCGACGGCTCCTCAAAACTGTCTTCACCCGTCACGTCAATACCTGATTCGTCCTGCATTTTTACAATGTTACGCGGTTTCACTTGTTTTAGTACGCGCACACGGTATTCACACAACACAACACAACACAAGACAATGACACTTACAAGGAAAACACAGTACAAAATGACATCCTCAACAGACCATAAGTTATTAACTTCTCTACACCGTGCTTCCATCCATCATCTTAATAATTTAAACAATTTAATAATTTAGGCAGAGAAATCTCAGGGCGCTTATCTGGGATATTAAAAAATGAAAATTACGATTATTTCGCGTTAATCGAGCCCCACGGTGGGAAAGCCAATTGCAACTACCCTCGCGTCTTCGGTTGGGCGCCTCAGACGGGTAGCCGGCCCGCTCAGTCGACAGATTACCTGAAACGGCGGAGATGGAGGAAGCCGGTGGCCTAGGTTGAATGAGAAGTCAAACATGTGAATTTAGAACAAGTTGAATTTATTCATTAACAAAAGAAAACGCTAATGGTCTGGTGATGATAACTCTGGCGAGCATGCCCCCAAAATCGAAATAAAACAAAAAAATGAAATGTCATGCACATAAGAGAACAAAAAATTACAAAGTGATTACAATCAGATGAAACTCTTCTTCGCGCGCGAATTCCCGCTTGACGGCCATGCGCGGCCGGGAACTCCTCTTCGTCGCCCGGTCGAGAGGAAGTCAACACTGATTGTCTGATGTACTGTTCACACCTCTCGATCGCGGGTACGACATAAGACACTCAAACAGAAAATACCTCTGTTAGGCGGCCTGCGCCACCCACTGAAGTTGAACGACCTCAGGTCAGCTGGCTGCGAGGTTCGTGGCGGGCGAGGGGCGCCGCTCGGAAAATGTAGGTCAGATCAGGTACTTGCGAGGGTAGCGGCCAAGGCGGCCGGAACACAAAAGCGCCGTCTGCTCGCTGCGGTGAATGGGTCAGCACAGTTCATTCACTGACACGGTCGGTTCATTCCCGGTCGATCTCACAATACTTTGATACTAATGAGCCCGTGAATTATCGCACAAATTCACAAAGGAAAAGAGAGTCTCGAGTTCGCACGTAAATCGGACGTAATATAATACGAATTGCTGTCAAATGTTCATAATACTGTTCTGCGGCCTGCGTTCGTCACAGAAGTCTTGTACCCAAACTCTACAAGAAACTTAATAATTTTTTTAAGTCCATCGAACCGAACGCCACAACAGAATATAACAGGTTCCCCCCTGCGGCCGCCACTTGCGTCCGATTCTGAACACGGCTCCCAAGCTTCTCTTTTGTGCCTCGTCGCTCCAAGTTTTAGGAAACCTCGTTCCCCCTACCAAAATTATCCCTGTGACTCTGGAATATTCTAGAACAAACCCGAATTCTGGCTGCTATTGGCGAAAGGGTACTGCGCATTAGATATTTTCTGCCCAATCAGAGGATGTTTTCGAGGCCGAGAAAAGAGTGAGAGAGGGGCTGGTTATCGCTCCCTCTCGCTTTAATTTTGCGTCGAAAAGGGGCAGTTATTAACGACCGGGGGGGTGTGAGGGGCTAGGAATCTCTAGGGAGGTTGACGGAAGAGTTCCAGGCGTCGTGGAAAAATACTGAAGGGGTCGTGTGCAGAGCGGCCACCCAGAGTTGGGGCACACGTGTCCGCGACGAATTAGGGAGCGAAGGGTGCCGACACCGTGGCGCCTCGCCTGGCCCTCGGGTCGCCTCCGTGGCGCCTCGCATCTCTCGCGTCGCCGCCTGCGTGGAGTTATTTTGCGGCAGAATAAACTTGAATCTATTCGGTATCACTACAATATAACAAACCAAAAATATTTTGTCCATGCTGTAAATAGTTATATAAAAATTTCAAAACAAATTTGAGGAATTAATTAACGACAACGTAATTTGTTAATCCTCATTGTCCGATAATTTTACAGAGTATTGTTTTCTAAAAAGGTGAATTAGTTATTAATCTAAATTTATCTACCATTAAAGCGAATGTATAATCTAATGATAACTTTGAGAAATTATCACTTCAATTTAAATCTGCCCTATAATTTACCTAATTAAAAGTCTGTAAGACTAATATTGATTCAAATGATATGGTAAATGTAACTTGTGTTTCTTCCATATTTCATAGCTGTTTCAACAGTTGAACGTTGCCAGTGCGCGAGTCTGAATTGTTCCATTAATTTACGTTTGAATGGGGGAGAAAGTTTTACTCAAAATTGGTAATGATGAAAAGTGTATTTGTAAGGTATTCGTCATAGCATTGCGTTAGAACCAAACAAGAGTTTCTTTCATGTGTAATAACAGCTGTTTTTAGCATAGCTTTCTAACTTTATCCAGTCTCTAATTTTCCGAAACAAAAGTACTTGTTCCTTTATGGACGAACACATGTATTAACCAGACGCTTGCAAAACTCTTCGTATACTTTTCGCAAAAATTCTGTTTACAAAAGTAAAGTATAAACCTTTTCAAAAAATTGGGGATGCATCAACTGAAACGTAGATAATGCATCTTCAGCGTGCGTCTGTGTCTTCTACAAATATAACGTTTTCTGACAGTCTTCGCTACACCAGTATTGCGCTCATTAAAGAAAAAAGCATTTCAAAACATAAAATTGTAAGTGAAGTTAACTGACAGTAGTGGTAGTATTGTCAAAATCTTAGCGTGAATTGTCATGGAGGGTCACCACCGTTAGTTTAAGAATTTAAAAATTATGTTTTTAACATTTTTGCCATCATGTCGAAATAACGCATATGGTTCGAATAATAGTTACGACAAATGACATTTTTAATTTTGTAGTGGTTTATTTCATTTCAACGATATCCATTCAATGAATTGTGCTTTTACATGGATGTAGCATACTTTAATAACATTATCTAAACTGTTGCTTTTATTGAAGTTATAATAAATCAGATCTAATCCCCTGTTCACCAATTCGTATAGAAAATAGTTTATTACAAACAAGGAAATACCTGATATCTTATTCCTAATTACAATGACGTCCCTTTAGAGAAACTTAACGAGCAAGTCAATTTTATTTTAATTAAACAAAGGGATCTACTGAAACAATCCCTAATCGCAAAATTTTAAGAAAGCGCAAAGTGTCTAATAAAGGACATGTTTTTTCCGACAATGAGATATTCATGAAGAAAGGCTGGTGTAGGTAAGAATGCACCATTTTGTTTTCTTCTAGTCAATTTTGGAATGGAAAGGGCAATCGAAAGATTTCAGTGAGAATTTAAGTATTGGAAAGTATTTCTTCTAAAATAAATTGTTCGAACAAGCAAGTTATTTATTACTTAATTTTATAGCCCATCGCATATAATTAAGCTTGTACAACCTTTTCATTATGTATTTTATTCACCGTAAAATACGTTTGCCACAGCGACTCGCTGTTCCGAGAAAGAGCACATCCGTTTTGTCACTAACGCCTACCGCCATTCCGAGAAATCGCCTACGCTAATGGCAGCCCTTGGCTACCGCCAGAAGTGTCTCGATTGGCTACCGCCAAGAGGCAGATCCGTCCGTTGCGACGCGTCGTCTTAAATTCAGTTGAGCGCAAACCTCTGCCGCGTGCAACACCGTGCTGTGCAGAGCTCACCCATTTGCATCATTTTCACATCGCAATTATGTCATATACACCCGCGTGTGCAAGATCATTTAACATTGTTCTAATAGTTCGTGTATTGTACCATGAACTAATTAGTGGCACCAATGCCCTGATTCGCAACATCATGTTTCAAGTGAACATTTAGCGCGTGATGCAAAATTCCGTTCTCACACGTGTTGCCGCAATGCACTGTGTTCCATATGTTTACAACAGTAGCTCTTCATGCAAGTAATCAGTCATTTGGCTGTACCACGGAACACTAGCCATTTTGCTTTCCGGCATGGCAAGCCAACAATGTATTATCGCCGTGGTGTGTTTCTTAACTACATTGCGAGTTCATTGCCTACGCCATGCGACGTGCGTGCATTTTCTGGGGCTCATCGAAGGGAGCCGCGGGCGCGCTGGCCAGCCAGACTCCCCTGATCAACCTGTGAACCCTGCTCCGCTGCCGCCGGCTCCCGGCTCACACATCGCTGCGTCAACTCAAACGCTATTCCCAAAAGCCCGAGTAACAATTACTTTGTTTACGCATCACTGTCAATCTCAATCTAACTTCTGTGTAATCGTTTGCCATACGTCACATGCATAAACTGTCCATCTTAACAATTCTCAGTAATTCAAATGATGACATGGCATATTCAATTATATCTTACACCATGTGTGTACTTATTCAATGTCATGATTTATATCTTTACAAGGCATTCACAATTCCATTAACATTTCTTTGTACTGTTGTTTAATTCAATTATATGTATTAACTTTACATGTCTTATTCATTCTGAGTGATAATGACAGCACCTGAGAGATCATTTCAGGAACGCAAGACAGGTACGTTTACAACATATTAATTATTAATACCTCACCAGTGGGTCCTCCAAGGTAAGCTGAGCAATCAGAGGATGATAGAGTGGTGTGTATAGAGTCACGCCTTCAAATTCACAGTCCATTGATCACAACACACGCGCGCTCCTTCATAAATAATAAGACCAAAATAACTATTTGAAAACACATGAAAGGCGGGGCATTAAATGAAAAGGGAATGAAAATATGAGGAAGTGAGTATGAAATATAGTCGGTTATGGAGTGATGAGGCCGAATGGTTGAGTATGACTTCGCAGGTGCGGCATAATGGGGAAAGCAAACTGTGGCAGCCACGAACATGACGGTAATGACACCGAGGGAACAACAATTCTGAAAAAAAGAAAATGAGAGTGTCACTGTTGAGGAGGAAGCCGAACTGGCGGTGTGAGGGCCAAACAATGTGGGTGGAATGTGCGCGGCGGAGACGGGAGGTGTTTGTTGTTACCCTTCCAACCCACGGGCCACTGGCCTTAAATTTGCAATCAACCCGCCTCATCCCCGCTAGGCGTGCGTGCTTTGATCCCGCGGGCTGCGTTCACGATCCCCGCCTCGCCCCCGCTACGCCCCCTCTGCGCCCCGCTGCACCCCCGCTGCGCCCACGCCACGTGCCGCTTTCACCCTGCAGGTCCGTACCGCTTTCCCCCCAGCCCGCCCCGCCCCGCCGGTCTCCCTTACGGGACTACGTTCTACAAGACTACGTTTTACAGTACTCGTCACGCCTCTCTCCTCCATGCCACGTACCCACAACGCCGCGCTCTCACCCACCATGACCCCCATGTCCCTCATGGTTAAGCAATTATCGCTATGCCCCTGCCCTCCTTACCACTTTACGCCATGCACTACAACTTGCTTCCATCCCCACGGATCCAATATCCCTCAAAGTTAAGCAAACCCCGCCATGCCTCTCCCCACCGATACCCTCCCCTCCATGACACGTTACGCTATGCACCAAAACACCGCACTCCAACCCGCATGATCCCCATTGCCCTGATAGTTAAGTAATCTCCGCCATGACCATCCTCACAAAGACCTTAACCAGCATGCTCCTCTCCATTCCAACCCGTCTCACAATCGGCCTACCCACTCTGCAGGAACGTTCTGATTCATTTTTCTCCACGTACCCTCCACCCTCCTTGACTTGAACCATCGCGCACATCTCCTTCCAGCCAATGAAGGTCAGGCCCTCCCATGATCCTTTCTACCTCGACACGTTCCACCACGCAACCTCTCTCCCCACGAAGTCACAACTCGGTACATTCCGCTCAGTTGCGCTCCGCGACGTTCCGCTAGGCACTTCCATGTTTCGTCGCACTACGTCCCGTTAAGCTGTGCTCCTCCCCGCTCCTCCACGCTCTTCCCCGCACCTCCACGCATTAGCACGCTTCACATCGCCCCCTGGCAGTGTTCCGAAACCCGCTCCCCTCTGCCCCGCTCCGCTCTGCCCCGCTCCGCTCTGCCCCGCTCCGCTCTGCCCCGCTCCGCTCTGCCCCGCTCCGCTCTGCCCCGCTCCGCTCTGCCCCGCTCCGCTCTGCCCCGCTCCGGTCTGCCCCGCTCCGCTCTGCCCCGCTCCGCTCTGCCCCGCTCCGCTCTGCCCCGCTCCGCTCTGCTCCGCTCCGTTTCTGCCCCGCTCCCCCCTGCCCCGCTCCGTTCCTCCAGGCGTCGAATATTCTAGCACGCCGTGCCAATAAACGTTATATCCCACCACATACGCGCCGGCTCCCCACGAACACCCGGCCTTGCCACTCCCTGGCCCGCCCTGCCATTCTCCATCACGCCACAAGTTTTACTCATTACACGCCGCAGAAGGAAATACACCATAGAAAGTGACGCACCACGTAGTTTAAGTTCCACATGAGAATACCCAGACACTCGATATCTCGCCAGCCAAGTCCCGCACGGCCTTCCCCGTCCCGCTCCTCTCAGACCCACCCACCCCGCAGAGTCATGCCCCTCCCCGCCACGTCACCACCCTTTGCCAATACACGTCAAGCATTGACCCCCCCCCACGTCCCCACCCTCACCCCTCCCGTCATGCCTCGCGCCCTCCCTTGCGCGCCCGAAGTTCGCTACCCGCCCGGGCGCGCAAACGCCCGCGCATCTGAATGCCACGGACGGCCGCGCGCATTCTGTCATCAGGGAGCTGAACCATGACCCTCACCTGGCCATTGTCCTACTCGATTCACAGCAAGCGCGAATGAAAATGCTAGTCTTCACCACAGAAAGTTAAAATGTTCGCATGGAAGACATCAATGATAGATGCTTCATGCAGTGAAGGAACTTTATTGAAATGAGCTAAAAAATCTGAAAATAATAAACTGTTTAATGATGGTTACGTCCTCTTTTTACTTAAAAATATATTTAACAAGTGACAATCATAATATTTTCCCCTTAAGCAAATATATACAAGAACATATATATACAAGAACAAAATGTATACAAAAACAAATACATACAAGAACAAAGTAACATTATCTTCTTCTTTAAAAAAATCTATCTTAAAACTCCATTATTTTCTGTCGAAAACTCATACCATTTGAAAATCATGAGACATTTTACAAAACTCAAAAAGTTACTTATCATAGAACGCGTTGAGTGATAAATTAAAATTAAATTTTTGACATTAAGTATATTGTCTATTTACAACTGAATATACATTTTGTAATCAATTTCGTACACATGTCTTACAAATACTTTTATATCCAATATGAAATATGTTTCTAAAACACATCTTTTCATTTAACATAAAATAAATCTGTCAGATGTCACCAGTACGTTGAAATGAAGATGCAATTCGACTATGAATGTAACCAACTCCACGAATCATACAGCGCAGGAATATTTAACATAAGCATAAGCCATCTCCACAAAATTACACGTAGCTGCTATGAACCAACTTATAAAAAATGCAGCTACTCCGCTAGCCCTAACATATGCAAATGCAAGTGTGTGTCTGCCCGGCGACGCAACAAAGGTCGGGAGTGCATACATGCAGCCCCTCCATGAATACGTAGCAGATCTACGCATTGCGCCCACCGCCGCCGCCGCCGCCGCCGCCGCCGCCGCCGCCGCCGCCGCCGCCGCCGCCGCCGCCGCCGCCGCCGCCGCCGCCGCCGTTGGTGCCCCCGGGCTCTATATGTAGCGGTGACGTGGGGTCGGAACGCGAATTGGGGGCTCAGGGGTCGTGAGTTCTGAGCCCGACTCGGCGACCGCAGTGTACATTTCGCTGCTGAGTCGGGTACAGTGGTTACCACTCCCGTAGCAGGACAGCGCATTTTGTTACTGAGAGGGCGTACCGTGGCGCGGAAGCAGAGAGCCAAGTGGCGTCTGGGTCCCCTTTTAAAGGACTACGCTGAGATGAAGAGTCATGTTTCTAGGGTGTGTGGATACATTAGGGGTTCTTTATTTTACTTAACCGTGTGAATGTGTGTGGCCTAACAGATTTTGATAGATGTCGTTGCATTTGTCATACTCTCGCGAGTGATTCTCTATATAAGACATGCCTTTTCAAATTCAATATGCTAAACTCCACCTAAATTAACTAAATACTTTATTTACTTACGTATCAATCGGTTCTTTTGCGCACTCGTTTCCTTTGCTGTCTTTCCTAACCTTTCTTTCCCTCCCACAGAAAGATTTCCATCACGCACAGCAGATTCATTGAATATTTTGTTTTCTCAGGCGCGTGAACTGCTATGGCCATTAGTCCTGTAAGTGCAGTGTATGTATTTATCACAGATGGTGGCGGTGTTGGAGGGAGGTGTGGTAGGGTGCGCATTGTTTTTTAAGGTCGCTTTTAACAACTAGGTCATATAGCGACCCCTGCTTTAACTGTTAGGGGGAACTGCAGAAAGAACACGTAAGAACAACACCAACACACACAAACATCCATGCCCGAGGCGGGATTTGAACCCGTGATCCTTCGAGGAGAAGCACCTTACGGGTGGCGGAAGTGTGAAGAAAATAAGATGACTGGGAGGGTGCGTACTGTTTTTTAAGGTCGCTTTTATGAACTAGGTCATATAGCGACCACTGATTGTTTTAACTGTAAGGAGAACTGCAGAAAGAACATGTAAGAATAACACCAAACATCCCTGCCCGAGGCGAGATTCGAACCCGCGATCCTTCGAGCGCCTCTCAGCCTCAGCGACCTCGGCCATCGGCGCGCACTTCATTAGTCGCTGACGGATTGATCGCGAGGCGCGCGGGCCGCAACGATTTCGTCTCCATTATGCACGGCGCGTGCGGCAGCCCGCAGCGCCGCTCCGCCCAGCGGGCCCTCGCGTGCGCCCTGGGCACGGGAGGCTTCGCCCCTGCGCGCCCACATGTCACGTGTCACTCCGCCGCGTCCGGTTTATTGATACAGCGACGCCAAGGGGCATTTGAGACTTGGGAAGCGCCAGAGCCTGCTCTGTCGTGGTGGTGGCGGCGGCGGCGGGCAACGCATATTGGCAGAAAGGACATCACATTCGAGGGTTACGGGAAAAAATCTTGCCAACTACTTTTCCGGCCGGAGACTGTGATATGAAGATAGCATACTTCAAAAGCCAAAGAATATTATCGTAATATAATAATCGTTTTTACAATTGGTTTATAATATTTAGCTTTACTGCATGAGTATGAGCGAGGGAGAGTGAGTTAGGAGTGAAATTTTCAAATTTGTACGAATGCAATAAATCAAGATCAAAAAAAAATAGCGATTGCACCCGCTATTTTTTGTATAACAGCATTATAAGAGAATCAAACTTAATTTTGCGAAACAACTTTCTTGTGAAGTCTCGGCTATTTGACATTAGTGCGAGAAAATGATGGTCCTCTGTTCTGTTTACGTCTACGCTCCCACGATTCTTTTGCTACCATTGAGTGAATTTATGATAACGCAATAATTCGTACCGTCAAATGCTAATAGGTCATCATATGTACTGTAAAATTCCGGATTATGAACGATTTCTTGCAAGAGAAAAGGTCGTTTATAATGATGGTACACAAAAATATGTTAATCATTTTAAAAAAGTTATTCTTGTTTTCGTGTAACACTACTTCGTTTCACAATAAAAATGACATAAAAAGCCCCTATGTAAAATATAAAACCAAACTAAACGCGGCATTTGGTGTAATAAAAATATAGTGCAATCAATAAAATAACCTAAATAACAGCCAGGTGATGGTATCTGCTATGAAGTAAAATCGCTCAACTTGCTCCTGGATCAACTGCTGTGAACTTCATGGCAGCAGAAGGAGCAGTAGGAGGAGCAACGAAAGGAGAAGCACGATGACTCAGTTCCCAACGCCACGTCACATTTCCTTTGCGACGAAATTTTTCGGAAACGGCAAGAAGCAGTTTACAGATTAGCATAAGTAACGTGCATTAATCTTTCTTCGAAAGGCACAGCGAAGTTCAAAATACACCTAAATTCGTATTTTAAATTCATCTAAAAGTGCAGTGAGCTCCAAACTCAGGCACCCCGCGCGCCCACTCCCTGATTCAATATTAAAAGTTAGGGTAATAACCTAAACAAATACTGAAGAAATAATTCACAAGTATTTTATGATCTACAGATTTCTTTTAAAATGGTACTCTTTTCACAGTAATGCTTCTTTAATTTCACACAAACAAATACATTGGTAGCACACACTCCTCAATTTTCGAGGAAAAACGCCCCAACTGTTTAGCGTGACGTGCCATTCACTGTGATGCGCGGGCACGCAAGCCATCCGTCCCTCTGAGGTTATTTTCGACTTGACAACATTATACTTGTATGGTAACGGGTAGTATTGAACGATAAACGTATTGGATTGGTTCCTTTCCTTTGCAAGCCGTTCGCACTGAAATAAAACATGTAATATTAACGCGAATACTTGCAAACAAATATGTTCATTATTTTTATTTATTTTTTCTCTTCACACGCTGTTACAGGTTGACTTTCGACTCTTTAACCTTGCATATTTATCATGTTTGTATTGTAAATTACTGCCTCTGATTCTTCAAATTGATAAAATTTTAAATCTCGCATGACTCGTACAATGAAACTATTGCCTTTAGATAGCCATTATGTTACTTCCATACCCCTACACATAGTTCACAATCGTACAAAATAACTCTTATATTAATTTTAAAATATTGATTTAATAAAACAGTTGTAGAGAAAGATGTCAATACGACTGACATAACAGCACTGAAAATTCTAAGGAAAGACCTATACTGAAATATGTAACCTAATTTTTCTTTATTTACCTTCTGAAATATAAAAGCTCTGTCGCAAAAATAAAAAAGGGGCAAAGATAACTAAGTAGAGGCCATATTCTTATTAATACACTTCTTATTATGCTTCACAACTTGGTTGAGGTTCTGATTGAACATATTTCAGGATCTCATTGCGAAATGAGATCAATATTGGCTATAATAATAATAATAATAATAATAATAATAATAATAACAGTAATATTGTAATTGATTTCTAACGCAAGAAAACTTCAAAATTAATATTTTCATACCACCTTTTATGTTAGAAATACGCAGTACTAAACAATCATAAACCAAATCCGAAATGTTCATTTCACGGATTTCCATTTTAAAAATCGTTGCAGCTTTTTCCACTTTGAGAACACACTGTACACTTTCTGAGACCGAAGTATCGGCACGAAGTTTCATTCAAAAACCATATTTCAACATGGAAGCTGGCACGCGCGTGCCCGCCGCACCCCGGCTTCCTGTCACGTGTCAGTCACTGCGCTTCGCCCGCCCGCACGGGTTTATTGATAGGGAGGGCGTTCAGGGAAGAGCGCGTGCGTTGTATTATTTGTATTCAGAGTAACTCTGTTACGCGCGGGATTGGCTCCTCTGTGATACCGTAACCACACAGAATGTGTACAACTTATTCATGACTCTTGAATAAATCATCTTCGGTTAATGATGTTGTTTATTATTTTTGGTGATAATTTCAGTGTTGAACACCCGTTCAACGTGCAAATACCTGATTATTTCAGATTTTTTTTTGATTTTACATTAAAGTAAATAAATTCATCACGTCATTAGAAGGAGATATTTCTACAGTAACAGCTAGGGTGTTGAACAGCTGTCCAATGACTGACTAGAACTTTGAACCTCTGCGTCGAGGAATCTTCGAATTATCAATCACGTTAATATTGATTAATATCGATATTATCGATGTACGATCTGTAATATAGATATTACCGTTAATATCGATAAAATACTATTTCATGGTTAAATGCATTCCACTGCCTTATGGCTCAGAGCAACAGCTTTTTCCACTGCAGTGTCTCTGACCAAGAGATGCTATGTTCCAGTCTATTGGTGGCGGAATTCGACAGAAACGGTACGTTCAGTGCAGCATCTGTCTGGAGGAGAATTCTATTGGTCAGTTGCTCTGACCGCCAGTTTGCCATGATTTCCCCGCTTAATACCAGTTGAATGTTGGAGCAGTACCTTAACAAACAAAATAGGAACAGTGAGCGATCTTTCCTTGATTACTCGTCCCCTTCTGTCCCTTTCATTCACTTGCGCTTAGATGCAATACATTACGCTAACACTTGGGAAACGTGCCGGGAGCTTAGAGATGGTCCCAACTGGGGTGGTGTTTCGCTGGGGAAGACATCCGGAGGGGAAAGCCCTGCAACCCGATGCGTGGATTGGCGCCAGGTATCACGTTTCAGCAGGAGAGGATCACCGCTGGATTATTACATGTACTACACTTATGGTAATAACGACAAAAGAAATAGACGCCCTCGGAAACACAAAATACTGATCAATCAACCAAATGATGAATCAAAAAATCGATCAATCAAACGTAAGGTACACGGAGGAGAAAACTTCGTAATCCGATGTGTAGATCGGCGCTAGATATCATGTTCCTAAGGGTAGGAACACACACACCTCCGGGTTATCACGTGTACTACACTTATGGGACCAATTACCATAGTAGTAGACGCCCTGGGAAATATAAAATACTAAACAACCAACCGATCAATCAATCAATCGTAATGGATCCGTGAAGTCGTTGGCTTCCGCGGCCGAAGTCAGGTGAATGACCAGCCCTGAGGAAGACCACGATAAGATAGTCGAAACGTCGGCAACACAGCCTTCGACGCGGCGTCACCCGAATAGCCTAGATCATTCGTAATGGATCCATATTCTCTGTGCTCTGCTCTTGCTTTTCATCATAAACGCAAGCGTAACCCTTGTCTGCGCACGCGCCTGCGTGCGTGCGAAGGGGCCGTGACTGCGGGGGCGGCGCGCGTTTCGGCCCGCGTGGCCCGCCCAATGAACGCGGGGGCGAGCGGCGCCGCTAAGTGCGCAAGGGGGGCGGAGGAGAGGGGGGTTGTAGAGAAAGGCGAGAAATTGCCGTAATCACACGCTTTGTCACGACGTTGATCCGCCCTCCGTTTACGCACGACGCGACGCCCCGGCTCGTTATTTTCGCTTCGTCCGGGCGCCGAGTGGAGCGCGACTTCCCAGTTCATCATCGAGAGACGAGAAACGCCAGACGCGCGTTCTTGGAGCGTTTTGCTTTTGTTCCGACAATCCGTACCTCCTAATCGGAAGCCTCTCTTTTGGTTTTGCCTCGAGAATTACAGTGTTGGCTCTGGTTTTAGTAGATGCTGTTACATTTATAGAAACCTTTCACGAAATTTCAAGTATTTACCATTACTTTTATTAATCATAAAATAAAGGAACACGTTACTTTTGGAAATTTTTATCAAGTCTTCGTCTTCTTTCAGTATTAGCCCTATTTATACTGTCCTGTCTTCACGTTTTTGAGAACAGGTTCTTAATCACTCTTGCCTACATTTTTTCTTTTCCCTGTGGCTCTGAAAATATTTTAGAAATAATCTATGGTTCTCTGTATGTGGAACAGTCAGGTAGGGCTTAGTTTTATGTTTTTATTTTTTTCAAATAAAACATGCACGTCTGTTAAATTATTCGACAAAAAAATATCTAACCTGGATGGAGCAGTAGTACTGTTGCAGACAGAATATAATCTAGTAGAATAATTCATCTGAACAATTAACTGGTTCATGATTTACTGGTCGACTACGGTTTGTAAGCCTTTTTTTCATTATCAATTAATATAATGACATTAAAAAGTCCATTTCCTAAATCACCTTTGCTTCAACACTCATTCATTTCTTATTTAGAAAAGAAAATAAGAAACTCCTAACGAAATAATCTGTATTAGAAAGTGCAGGTAACGAAACGTATTGAATGGCTGATATTAAAATTACTGATTTCGAGCAGTTAATTATTTTCGAGTAGTCGGCGCAATTATTTTCTTTGACATTTTATATTAAATGAATATAAAACTGCAAAATATCTCGTTAAATTTCATTCATATAAGTAGAATGGAGTCCGTTTTATTCGCCCTCTACTTTCCAACAAGTGTTCTATTAACACTTATTACCAAACATATTTTTTAATGATGAACTATGAATTATTAGAAAACTTGTGATACTATAATTCTTATTACAAAAATATCTTTGATCTATGTTATTAACATTTTGTTTACTTCTTCCTGACAAACTTTTATTTACATCAAATAGAGTAAGAAAATTGTGGATGTTAAGTAAGCGCCAAATAATACGAATTAAATGATAAGTCGTACCGTATTTTCAATAACTCCAGTGTCGGTGTATTTTGTATTTATACGTTTCTACGTACAGGTGTATATTATTTTTTCGTTACCAAAATATATTTGACCTAAGAAATTTATAATTCAGAATACGATCTCATGTACGAGTACAACACTTTACACAAAGATAAGCAACACCAAACGAAGTTTATTTAGAACACAAGTGGAACTGCGCGGGGCGGGGAACCTCTGTGATAGGGTGTCATCAAAGCAGGCAGCTCAACCCATCCAGTCCGACATTTTGTATGCTTTCAGGGGGGCGACTTCATAAACGTGGCGTTTGCCTAGCAAGCAGACAATGCATTATTCACCACTGTGACGTGATGAAAATCCCGCAGCCTCCTAGTTACACTCTATCGGCATTTTTGTCAGCCGGTTTGAAACACGATTACGCGAAAAATATCGTTCGGAAATGCCCCGTCACTCTGACTGCCCAAATGCAAGGCAGACCGCTGCCATCGCACTCTCGAAAAAAAAAAAACGGGAAAAGTATTTCCTCTGTTCCCGCACCCTCCACGTCTCCGTTTAATACCTCAACATGTTGTCTACTCGCAGAAGAGTTATTGAGCATATTCGGGGGGCACCCGGTTACGATAAAAGAATTAAGTGTGGTCCAGCAAAACATAAATTTCCGGAGGTGCACACGCTCGCGCCCGCGTGACGTACGCGACGTGGGCACAGATTTACTTCCTCTGCCCGAAAAAAAGCGAAAAGAAAAAAAAATAACAAAAAATGACCGCATCCCGAATATGAGGCGCAACACTCTGACACGTGCTACAGCTCGTGTGCGGTTTCCCGGTGGGAGGATGATTGTCGCGATGCGTCGAGAGGGACGCGTGGTGGGGGGTGGGTGAAGAGCGGGCAGGCGTGGCAAACAGTTGAGTCGCTGGCGGGTGAAACACGGTGGCGCGGGAGCGAGGGAAAATAAAATGCGACGAGCCGTGTTTTGTTGATGCGTCCGTAAGATTTTAGTGTAGTCACTAATTCAGGCTAAGGAACATATCTATCTTGATGCTTGGGTAAGAATTATTAAAATAAAAATTACATTTGAACATTACGTTTCTGAGTATGGACTGATGATACGAGTCACGGAAAGTGTGGTCAGTGAAGAATGCCAACGCAGGAATTTATTTAGCACCAATGCGTGATTTAGAGGTGCGGTGCAAATTAATACTTTGTTCATTGACACCTCCCTTTGAGGTCATTATTGTGGTCCAAGCCACATTATGTGGCCAGACTATTATCCTTATATATTGTACTTGTGATGCTAAAAGAGGATAATGAAAGAAACTATTTGGTTAATTGTCGTATTCTTGCAGTATCTCTTGTTTCCGAGGTTTCTTATTCCATCGATCATCTATAAAATCATTACTTTCATTGTTGGAAGTCTTTATTTTATTTTAATTGATGATAATTAGTGACTACTTTGTCATCAGCCACATGCCGCGACGAGCCCAAGAGAACTAGCCCCGGATCAGTTTACCACTGTATGGTGATCTTAAAGAAGATGAATCCATGAGAAATATCTAGAGAAGCTTCATGAGGTGGTGGAAATAAATTGCAGGAAAATACACGGCATGGTATTACGAATGTCACTTAGCGCAAACATATGCAGACAACTTTCTTCAACGAGTGTACTTAATCACAGAAAAGACTGATAAATGATTGAATTCTCGAAAATCGAGTTCTCATCTATACCAAAGCATCTAGATTCACAGCAGTGGTATATAGTAAATGTTCCGCTAATTTCGAGCTCTTTTAACAGCAGTAGCTCAAAGTTAAATACGGCGGATTGATGCGTTGCGTGCTCAGCGGTGGAAAATGTACTAGTTGGACTGTTTTGTTGGTTATTTTGTGTGGATCGTTATTGGTTTGGGAGGAAATATTAGAAAGAGACAAACTGTGAGAGCGTAATTTTTAACCTGACCAGCTCTCTTTTACATTGTTCTATTAGTTCTGAATCCCATCTGACAGATGTTTGTATCAGTTTGTAATCATAATATCCTGAAATAAATAATTGAGCTTAGTATTATATTTACAAATGGTTTTATTATTAATTAACACATTTCAATAGTTTGGACATGAACAGGCTTGCGATGTGGATGTTAAGATTGATAAAACTTCCTGAAGTCGATATCAATCTGAGCTATTTTTACAAAGACTCATGTCATAAGTAAACATTCCCAATTGACACTGTGCAATTAATGTGTTCATTTCAAATTCATTTGGTTAGTAACACTTACAGCATAGATTAGATAATATGCAGACGAGTTATGCAAATGGTGATGTCATATGTGATGTTATGGGATGTGGTTTTACTCAGGAAGATAGGGCAGTGTCAGTCTGCTGTAGTTAAAGGGGTAATTGAATGATTAATAACAGTGAAAGATGGATGAAAAATATGTAATCGGGTAAGCAACAAACAAACAAATATGACTTTTGGTACAGTAGAATGAGCGCGAACCTTAGCATATGTGCAGAGAGTCCTGGAATACTGCACATGCGGTGTCTATTATATAAACCTTGTACATGATGCCTAGTGAGTAGAAAGAAAGTGACAAGAAATGACACGTGGAGAGTGAACTAGAATTACAGGGATGAAGAAGGTAAAAATTGAGAAGTAGAAAGGGGAAGTCGATGTGGAAGACTAGTCACGACCTGTTAAACTAACAAGTAATGGTCAAACGTGGGCTGACGAGTGTGTCAGAATGTGAGGAATTTTCGGTGGGAGATGATTGGTGAGCAATATGAGGGGTGCAGAGCGAACGGAGTCTAATGATTACTTTAACGTTGACGCCAACTCAGAAGGTGATACGCAAGTAATACTCTTTGAAAAGCGGTTCACGAGCAAACAGTAGCTTAATGTGGGTGGGTTCGAACGTGATATCACAGTGCAAAAAGCAATGGGGGTATGGGTATCGAGATGAGCCAGTTGGGGTGACGAGAACTGTACGAGGATTGTTACAGAGTTGACGTGGATTCAGAAGATATCTAAGTACTCGTAATTAAATTAGGAAAGCAAGTCGCAATCTGTGAACGGACAAGTTGTGGACAGTCTGAGAGATAAGTGATATGACGTGATATGTGCGATGGGTAATGATGAGTTAGGGAGGTGAGGAGTTTGATGTCGACATCGACAGTTTACTGCGCCAATGTCAATTTACAGGTGAATCCCAAGTATCACAATTTGTTTCAAGGCGGATCGCAAATCTATGTAGGGATCAATCAGAGCGATGACGTATGCGACATGATCGGACCACGGTGCGTGGATCGAGCAGAACAGTCAAAGGTCCACCTGTGCGCCGGACATACTGCAGGTGAAGCCGTGACCCCCTCCCCTCCCCTCCCCCACGCGCAATCCGACGGGCGCCAACGCGTCACGCTCGGTGCAGGGCCGAGCAGGTCAGGGGGGCGTGGGGGGCGGCTGCTCTCGAAACTTGACGCGTGGAACGGCGCGGCACCGCGCCGGCTGGCCGTCCCCCACCCCCACCCGCCCCTCCCCCTCCCACGCGCCTGCCGGCTGCAGGTAGCCGCCGCTGCCACCTGCTTATCCGCCTGACGCGCAATTAATTGCCGTGACCGGTCGGCGGGAGGAAGGGAGGGGGGAACCGGCACGCGCGGCGTGAGTTCGAGCAACGCGTCCGGCCGGCGGGTCGTACGCCGATCGCGTATAAATTACCCGAGATGGACGACCGCCCGGCTGTCGCGTGCCCGCCACTTTTCTGCTGACCGCGTGCGCGAGTTCTCTCGCGCGCCGCTGCGCGACTGTCTGTTTCCGCCGATTATCCCGCCAGGAGAGCGCGCGCATGTGTGTGTGTGGCCGACGGCAGCGCGAAGGGGGCGCCCGGGGCGGCGCCCGCGGTAAATCACCTGCGCGGGGCGGCCGCGGCGCGGGCGGCCGCGACACTCAAACGCGCAGGAAATCGCCCGCGGATGACGCCCCACTCGACGAAGATAGAGCAGCAGAAAATTTGTGCTTGGCCGCGTTGCGCCCGGATTTCACAATCGCACAGTTCCAGCAGTGTTCGAAGGCATCCTGTTTCCATTAACAGTACGTCCCAGAATACTGAAAGATGTGAATTGTACATTGCGATGGTAGAGAATCTGCATCGAAATCAGTGGTGTTTAAATTATCAACGCAAAGTATGCAACGTTAACTATGCACTTTAAGGTTTTACCTCTAATTAATTATGAGTAAAACTTGAACAAGTCAATAATCACATGAAAACACAAACGTTTTCTAGTAATTCTGCAAGCATTATGTTTACTTAAATACAACAATCTCTTTTCAAACGCCTTTCTTGCTTTGGAAACGCAAGGCAGACACAAAGCTGGAATGTTTTATAATGTAAATTCCCTTTGGAAAAACACAAGTCTTCATTGATTGATTATTTCGTGTTTCGAGACGCGACAACTATCATGATCATTGTCTCGTAAGTGTACTGGACAAATGATCATGTGGAGGTGGAATTGTTCTTCCTCTGCAGATCCAGCGCCGAACTACACCCATGTGGGGGGCGGGAGTTCTCCATCCAAGAATCTCTCACTAGCGGGGCACCGCCCCAACCGAGACAAGCTTTAACCTCCCGACAAGTGTAGTAGTGTAGTGCACGTAAGTATGTGTAATTAAGGGATAATAATAGGACAAGGAGAAAGGAGACATCGCATGCGGTTCGTGGCCCGTTTGTTAGAGTATTGCTTTGGCATTCACCTGGTATTTATCAGAGAAACCACGGAAAACTGCCAAGCTGTGAAGCTAATGACGAAAATCTCACCTTTGTCAGGAATCGAACCGTATGACCTACCGGTCATAGGCAACTCTATAATCACAAAATATTAAGAAAATTCAAAGCACTGAATTTATATCAGTAGTAAGGTGTAGATATTTATTTGTAAGTTTTAGTTAATATTGCAAAAAATCCTGTAATACAACAAAATATTTTTCAAATGCTACACGCAGAAAGTAGCAACGTGGTAGTAAGGTGTAGTAGACGGTCAGAGGAAAGAGGTAGGGCGGAATGACGGGTGAGAGGGAGAGTTTGTTGCAATTGTAGCGTTCTGTATTCATGATGTTCATTAAAATTCATTGCATTCAGCAGTTGGTAAATTACCACGTATGAAATACTCGCAGCAAAAATAAGGTGTCTGCAGCTGTCGGGAGAGGAAGCGGCAGAGCAGAAGAGGAAGAGAGAGGAATGAGATATTTCCGTTCTGACGCGTGAGACTCACGCACTCTTATGCACGCGTTTACTTTTCTGGAAACGAAGAACGACCAGTAGAGGAAAAATTACGAGGATGAAATCAAAACCGTGTGAGCGAGACACAACAAAGCGGAGAAAAGGAGATCGGGAGGTAGGCTGAGAGGAATACAGGAAGATAACGAAAACAAAAATAATTAAGGAAAACATGGAATGAGATGAGAAAAAGAAAGAGGAAAGAAGGCAGAGAGAGAAAATGAGAGACTGAAACGAAATAAGAGAGAAGGGAGATAGGAAAGAAAGACAGGAAGAGAAAATAATGTGTAAAAGACGAAACAAAAACAGGACGACTGATAAGTAATGATTAAAAAGGTGAATCGATTAGGGAGAGGAGAGAGATAGAGGGAGAGAGAGAGAGAGAGAGAGAAAGCAAAACGGAAAGAGAAAAAGATGGCAGTGGAAGTAAGATGGAGAGGAAGGAAGGAAGAGGAAGATAGGGTACGGAACAAGGGAGAGTGTAATATGGGAAGGATGGAAAAAAGAGGGAAAAGGAAAGAAGAAAGGAGGGGGGAAAAGCATATTATTTTGCAGAGAAATGACATTATTATTTCTAATTTAGTAGTTCTAAACTGCTAAGTCTGGAAACGTCTACGGCTAAGGCGAAACGAATAAAGTTCGATAATTTCCAACCTGTCGTATGTTGTATGTCGTATTAAAATAAACAACCGGTAAGTTTGTACTGTTTTTAATAATACTTTTCGCATGTAGTTTGAAAGAAAAACCAATGATTTTTCGAGTATCAGCAATAATATTCCATTTAAGAAATGCCGTAACAACTGCTCGAACATTAAACAAACATCCATCATTCCACAACCCACACAACTCGACAGATCTAAAGAATTAAAAGCCGCAAACATCTAAGAATACACTACCCTCTCCCACCATTAGCATTTTCAGAGACAAAGCGAATCGGAGCATTTTGTGCGGCTCAAAATGGAGAATTCCAGAAGGCGTAAGTGGCGCGTCTGTGTAGCTCATCAATCCAGCGAAACGAAAAGGCGCGTCATCCTTTGTGGTTCGTTTCGCCGCCCCTGTCGTCGCCTCCGCCGCCACTCTCGCCGCCGCGCCTCCCCACCACTCCTGCAGCCCGAACGCCCAACGCCTACCTTCCCGCCCGCCCGCTCGCTTCGTCCCGCTGGCTTCACTCCCACCCCCTACCTGCCGCTCGCTCCCGTCCGCTCGCTCACGCCCGCCCTGCCACTCGCTCTCGCCCGCCCGGCCGCCCACTCTCGCCCACCCGGCCGCTCACCCGTCGCCCGAGCCGCTCACCCGTCGCCCGCCGACTACCCGTCGCCCGAGCCGCTCACCCGTCGCCCGCCGACTACCCGTCGCCCTAGCCGCTCACCCGTCGCCCGCCGACTACCCGTCGCCCGAGCCGCTCACCCGTCGCCCGCCGACTATCCGTCGCCCGAGCCGCTCACCCGTCGCCCGCCGACTACCCGTCGCCCGAGCCGCTCACCCGTCGCCCGAACCGCTCACCCGTCGCCCGAGCCGCTCACCCGTCACCCGAGCCGCTCACCCGTCGCCCGCCGACTACCCGTCGCCCTAGCCGCTCACCCGTCGCCCGCCGACTACCCGTCGCCCGAGCCGCTCACCCGTCGCCCGCCGACTACCCGTCGCCCGAGCCGCTCACCCGTCGCCCGCCGACTACCCGTCGCCCCAGCCGCTCACTCGTCGCCCGCCGACTACCCGTCGCCCTAGCCGCTCACCCGTCGCCCGCCGACTACCCGTCGCCCGAGCCGCTCACCCGTCGCCCGCCGACTACCCGTCGCCCGAGCCGCTCACCCGTCGCCCGAGCCGCTCACCCGTCGCCCGAGCCGCTCACCCGTCGTCCGAGCCGTTCACCCGTCACCCGCCGCTCACACATCGCGCCCCTCTCACCTATTGCCCGAGTGCCTCACCCGTCGTCCGCCGCTCACCCGTCGTCCGCCGCTCACCCGTCGCCCGCCGCTCACCCGTCGCCCGCCGCTCACCCGTCGCCCGCCGCTCACCCGTCGCCCGCCGCCCACAAGTCGCCCGCCGTCCACTCGTCGCCAGCCGCTCCCCGCCGCCCGCTGATCCCCGCTCACCTCTCTCGCCGCTTTCCACATAAGAAAGCAGGGTGGGGATGCTTAGGCGAGCCGATCGAGTAACCCGGTGGGATGGGAGGACAATCGTGGAGCCGCCTCTTCCGCTGCTACCAACCCCGCTACCAATCCGGCTGCCGCCGCCCTCACCACCACTCTTGCCGTCCGTGCTACCGCCCCTGGTTCTGCGGTAGCCACTACACCGCCCCATCGCCGCACTTCCAAGGAAGACGGCCGAGGAGGAGGGGTCTCAGCCCGGGAGGGACCGATCGAGTGGTCCGGTGGTGTGGGTGGTCGAGCGGCCGCCTCGGTCGTTGCGGCTCGATCGACCGCGTCGTTTGTGTCTCTCTGATGGTTCGCCAGAGGAGGGGGCGAAGAGCTGAAGCGGGGCGGGGGGCGGCGGGGCGGCGTCATTCCCGCGGAGGGGAAGTCTTGAGTTGGCCCCACAATGCCGCTGATAATCCTCCGCAGACCGGGATAATGGCGGCCGTGCTACAGAATTGCTCTCCGCGAACCCACTGCCACTCGGAAGTTTTCCAGTTTATCTTCTCCTTCCCCCGCTCGAGGTTTCTCGCGTGGTGCATCATCGCCATGGTTATGGGGATTCCCAAGATTGCCTCAGATCCCGCTCTGATACCGCTGGCTGTATTTTTCCTAAGCTGCTCGGTAGATTTCTCCAGGATTTTACGGTAACACTGCTAAATGTGTTGAGTGTGACAACTTATCTTCATTTAATAAGGAAAGGAAATTCAGGTAAACAGAAGATAAAGACCAACAAAACACAGAATACGAGAGGAAAATTTTGAAGTTCTTCTACAACGTCGTAGGAGTGGACTTTTACTGACGGAACAATAATGACTGCAATTAGTTTGATTTTATTAATCCACGTTTAATGTTTAATTTATTATATCTTTGCATGCACTCAAAGATTCGTTCAATGGAATTTAGGTTTGAGAACCTGAAAAAAGGAATACAAGAATTCTATAGATTTACTAGATACTTACTTATTTCTGTTTGCATTACGAAATGTAAAAGGCAAATAAGTGATTCCAAATTAGTAGTTATTATCTACATCCTACTTTTCACGAAATTTTAAATGAGGCACTTTTATGTAAACCTTTCACCGTAACATCCTTTCTAATTACCTCCATTATCATGGAGAATGCGAGAAATTTCTCTTTGGATATAATAAAAGATCGTATAACTTCCTAATATAAATTTAATTTCCTAATTTTTTTGGTGTTATAACGCCAAAAAAATTATTTAATTCAGTAAATCATACAGTACAATGAAATGTAAAACTGAGCATCATATTAGTTAAATAATGCCCCTTTTTGTCACGCTTTACTTGTTTTGAAAATTATGTGCGATTTGTACGAAACAAAAATAAGAAAGTAAGAAATAAAATAGAAGATTATTTATTTACGAAACTAATAGAAAATCAAGTGATGTACGTTATTGACATACGTATACATAAGCAGATGAATATTACTTAACATTGTTGACACTCATTTTATTTTAAATTTTTTGATGTGCGATAGGTAGGTATACAATATTTTTAAACGCTACAGCAAACTAATAATAATGACAATAGGCAAAATATTAACAGTGTCGTCCAGAACATTTTTTCATTTCCTCGAATAATTACACCCTGAATCAATAGAAACATTTTACCAAAATTCAGTAAAAGTAGTGCTATAGAGAGAAAATATCTGTGAAAAGTACATTTCAGAAGGTAATTCATTATAATTGACCAAAATGTAGCACATATACTAGACTGAATGCATTTACGAAACATGATGTCAACTAAACTCTAGCAAATTGCTCTTAAGCTCAAGGGTACAGTTGCACCTCGCAACTAGTAAACACTTGCATATCTACTAGAAGTCCTGGAAATGCACCCAAAGCACTCCCAACTCCCAGAGACCTCAACCACCGGTGCAACCGCCCTCCCCTGGGCCAATTTGGCGCTCGAGGGTTGAAGCGCGTTGCTCAAAGGCCGAATTAGTTCAGCAGTCTCCAGACGTTACGAGTGTTTTCCTCTCGTGGAAAACCTAGAGAAGAGAAAGAGGATGAAAGGCAACACAGGTTGAGTAGGAGGGCATTAATGGGCTTTGAGTACGGGTACGGCTGGATGGTTTGAAGCAAATGGATATTTCAATTCAGAGATTGAATCTTTACACCATAATAATAACAACTAGCGTATTCGTGCGAGAACTCTCGCATGCTACACCCCACCCTCTTCCATATTTTTTCCATTTCCATATTAAGACTGTAATATATATTTTTCTTCAAGACCCCCTTATCCTCCGCCACTTGTTCTATATGTCACTTTGTAATTGTTAACAATATAATACATCCTTGTCAATACAAACCATTCTTATTTAACTTTATTATCAAGAAAACAGGTACATCCGTGTGATTCATTCTCATAGAATATCAATTAATTAGTAATTTCACATACAGTTGGAAGATTCTACAGGCTCTGAACAGGTGGAGTAGAATTGAAACGCATCGAATCAGTAAAAATGTAATATAATGGTCAAAAATATCCCATCCTCTAGATTACGGTGCGAGGAACGATTCTTTGAGTCCTTTAAGGCCCTAGAACGTTTAGGATTTATTTAACGAAATGGGTTAAAAAATCCTGACGTTAGTTGCGGGTTGCATTTTACGTGAATACTTAGATGTGTTTCTTAAACATATCCTTCACATTTTTTAAGTCAAAGTGCAATTCGTCACGTCTCCGTGAAGTTCTCTTTCTTTACAGATCTCATTTATAAAGATCGGTTGCTTGTGAGGGCCATAAAGGGAAGGTACTGAAATAATATAGGAGACGATACTAACAATAATAACAATACTAACAAAAATAAAATACCAAAAATGATAAAAATAACAAATAGCAGCACTAAAACTGCTGTTGAACATAACAACACAAAATAGGTTTCATAAATGTAGCACAAAAGCTCCCAGGTACATTCCAAATAAACAGTTACATAATTAACTTTGCATTGCACCCATTCCCGTCAATTTTCTCTCCTATCCATAAAGATCTATTTTAAAATATTATAGATTCCTTCAGCAAATTCAGTTTCACCTAAGCAAGCAGAATACGCACCGCAAAGAATTACAAAGAAAATTACCTTTAAATACAATAGAGAATTTTTCGACCACCCGTAAACGCAAACCGTCGTCTTTACTCATTTATCTGCTATGTAACCCAAAATATGTTCTCTATCTTAAACAAGAATTTTGTTTACTATATGTCACATGATACCTTATAAATATTCTGCCTCTATTGTAATTTTATTACGCGGCTGCAGAGGGCCAAAGCTAAGAATAAATAAAAAATAGCATGCATAACATACTGTTCACTAACAAATAAAATATTCTAGTATAATACTGCTATAAAATACATTTTTTAATAGAAACAGTCTTCATGAACACTGCAGTAAATATATAATATACATTCAGTACGTCTTTGCGCACCAACACTATCAAAATATGACGTTTCGTAACGCAACACGTAAACAATATTTATTGACGGGCAGCTTATTTCCTCGAAACTCTGCTATTGCATGATGTTATCAATGTCGTAAGCTACAATTCACTGATTTTGAGAATAAAAATTCAGTCAGTGTACGCTGTATGAGAATCACTCAATCAAATATTTCCATTTTTCAATCAAAATCGAAACTACTTCATTGTTTTTGAATTTTCCTCGAGTTCGTGGGTATCTAAGAAAACCGTAGTCTTTTTTCACAAGTCCCGAGGTTGCTAACTTTTAGTCTTCTTTAAATTTTGTGCACATATTGGAAATAAATAATAATAATTTTAAAAATAACAATAATTATTCCTTTTACAGATGTTTTACTTTAGTCTTCTTCTTGAATTCATGACTTTGAATAATTTTGAAACAAACACCTTTCTGAATTCCGAATGTTTTGCCTGATCAAAGTATGTAAATCATTAAATGACGATACTCAGATAATGCTATGTACATCTGTGTCTCCTAGGTAGGCGGAAAAGTCCTGCTTTTCCGCCTACCTATATAATTTACACTCCCCTACTATCCCTAACATGGGTTACTCATAACATTACCATTATCATACTACTAACATGGATGGACTAACATTTACACACTAACAATATATGGAAAAGATAAAGTTAAAATTTATCATTAGATTTGGGAAAACATACACGCTAAAACTATCAAGAAAGTTTTGATAAGATGTAATCAATATGAACCAAAAAGGAAATAAAATTAACAAAAAATGCAAATTACCTAAGATGAAACTTAGAACACTTTAGCCTAACCTACATACTTTTTTCTTGAATAGTATACAATTTTTAAAAATATTAAAATAATTTAAAGTATTGACTAACATTGACCAAAATATTACAAGAGCAAGATACCAGATACCTAAATTTTGGAATTAAATGAGATTGAATTTTCTATTATCATTAGCGAGCATTAGTTCCGAAAGACAATTTTCTCTATCTACAATCGTCACTATTTAATGTGATCAAATTTTACAGGGTTTCACTATCTCAATGTCAGAAAGTATAGATTTACATACTTTGATCAGGCGAAACATTCGGAATTCAGAAAGGTGTTTGTCTCAAAATTACAAGTCATGAATTCAAGAAGAAGACTAAAGTGAAACATCTGTAAAACGAATCAAAGAATTCGCTTTTATGATAACTAAATTCTACATACTTCTCACCGTTTTCTCTGGCAATATTGAAGGAAATGCTAAAAATATCTTTGAATCGAGAATTATTTTACACGCGTACGTCCCAACAAAAAAAATTCAATTAATTTAAAATCCCGATTTCCAAAATGGAATGAGTAAGTCAACATCAATGGATCATATCCCTGAGTTCTCTAATTCTGGTGATTTGTTACAACCAATGCTCTCATTTGATGAATTGATGAATCTCATTTTCATTGCTTTTTGGATATCTATACATAAACCTAGCGTCTCGTGCAGACGTACTAAAATTGCCAATAAAAGTATTTCTTTGCGTGCGAGAGACAAATCAATCACAGTTTCAAACTTTGAGCCACTTCCCTATTTCTGATTACGTTTTTCTTGCAATGGGGAAAAATGCAGAAGGGCACAGGAAAGCGAGGACATAAAACGTGAGCCCGTAAATGAAAAGAGGAAAGAGGAAAAGGAGAGAAAAGGAAGAGGAGGTGAAGAGAAAAGAGGAGAGGAAGAGAGAAGAGGAGAGGAAGAGAGAAAAGGAGAGGAAGAGAGAAGAGGAGAAGAAAAGAGAAGAGGAGAGGGAGAGAGAATAGAGGAGAGGGAGAGAGAAGGGAGGGAGAGAGAATAGAGGAGAGGGAGAAAGAAGAGAGAAAGAGAAGGGAGGAGAGGAGATGAGGGGAGGGGAGAGGGAGGAGAGGGAGGAGGAGAAGGATGGGGAGAAGGATGAGGGGAAGGATGAGGGGAAGGAGGGGGAGAGGGAGGAGGGAGAGAGGGATCAGGTGGAGAGGGAGCAGGGAGGAGAGGGAGAAGGGGGAGAGAGAGTAGGGGAGAGGGAGCAGGTGAGAAGGAGGAGAGGGATAGAGAAGGGACGAAAGTGGGAGAGAGGAGGGAGAGAGAGGAGAAGGCGAGGGAAGACAAAGAGAGGAGGAAGAGGAGGAGGAGGGGGCAGAAAGGAGAGGAGAGCGGAGAGTGAGAAATGAGGAGGGGGTAGAGAGGAAAGGAGAGCAAAGAGAGAGATAGAGACAGAGAAAAGAACGGAGGGATCACAGGGAGAGGAATTGGAGAGAAGAGTGTAAACAGAAAATAAGTGAGGAGTAATGGGCACGCGATCCAGGGCGTGCACGCAGCGCAGCGTCGTTGCTTTCGGCCTCCGGGGCCACGCCCCCAGGCGCCAGCCTGCGCCGCAGGCAGCGCGTCGATCCTCGCCAGGGCTGCGAGAGGACCTTCTCCCACCCCGCCACGCCCAGAGCCCTGGTGCGGAGTGGGGGCGGGGCGTGCAGGAACGTGTCGGTGCGTCATCATGAATACACAATCACGCGCTTAGCCGCGTGCGCCGCTCCGCGCCGCGCCGCGCCGGAACCAGCTTGCCGCACAAGAAGCCGGGACGCGCTGGCGCGGGCGTGGCGGAGCCCACGCCGGGGGCCGGAGGGGGGGGGCGACTAGGCGCACGTGAAGGGGGCAAGGCGGCGTGGAAGGGGCGGCGTCTGCAGGAGGGGAGAGAGAGCTCGGCGATTGAATATATTATTGAAGCTGTCTTGGGCGCGCATGTGACTTGCAAATGAAGGAGTTAGCATAGCGTATTGAGCCCGGCCCGTCAGTCAGGAGCGCGCTGAAGAATGGTGCTGCCGACGCCGCGCTCGCCCCGCCCCCGCCCCCGTCGCGCCCGTCGATGTCGTCGTTGGTTCTTCCGAGCTCGTCGCGGCGCCTGGCGGCTGATATTAATATTAATTGCCGGCGGTGACACCTAGCGGTGGGATTAGCATACGGCGCGCGTCAGGCGCACGCAGCTAATCTGGGCTGCGGGGGCGAGGTGAGGAGGGCGGTGTCGGGAAGCGGCGGCTGAGGCTTCGCCTTAGAACGCTGACGCCTCGCGGCGCCACGGAGGAAGCGCAGTGCGTTAGTTGATCGATTATTTTGCGTTTCCCTGAGGGTCATCTGTTATGGTCATTAGTCCCAAATGGGTGGTGAATGTTATACCCAAGAAAGTAGCAATGTTGAGTCCGGAAACAGTGAGATCCGGCACAGAAGTAGTACTCATCGACTTGCCAATTTTCTTCCTGCAGGTATGTCTCCCAGCAGGGGCTTCTCCAGCCTGGACGGGCTGGTAGCTTTTAACTGGTTCTGGCATATGCGGCATGTATGTTTGTGAGTGTGTGGCAAGTGCGTATGTGTGTGAGTATGTTTAATTTCCATGTAAGGTACTTCTCCAGATCTCGCCTGTTATTGATGGGAGAAACCAAGGAAAAGTACCCGATCACTGCTAACGGCCCGCTTGAATTGTTCTCAGTAACTGAATCCGTTGCAGGTACGTAGTTAGTGTCGGAAATCCGCCATCATCGCGACTCGAGATCTAAAACTTTCCGGTCAGCCAGAACGATACAGAGACAACGGAAATGGTGAAGGGGTAAATGGAAATGTCTGACGTAATAGTGAAATGGTAAGCGGATAACTGAGTCATGGCAGGTAGCAGAGGAAGTGTACATGGGGATGTGGAGATGATAGGCACAGCTTCTTGATTTGTGATTCGCTTATAGAAAAATTACCTTCTACTGTGGAGCTGAGCGTAACGCACAAGATTTCGGTCGACTCGCTATGTTTCTACATCTGGATACCAGCATTCAAATCTTGGGCGATCCATAAGGAAATAGTTGAGAAAAAAGTGGGTTTTCGGCAGTTTTGTTGAGGTTCATGAGTTTTTCTCATCCCTTATTGACAATTACCACATCATAATTAACATCATATCAAATGGTGGACTATTGACTCCTAAACATTAGTTACATTCATCATCTCAAGTTAGAGAAGAAGGCTCACATAATGTAGCATAGAAAAAATACTAGAATATTCCTTATTCCTTGAAAATTGGTAGCTCTTGTGTTACTGTATTGGAAATTGTGGTTTATATAGTCAGATTCGGAAAAGAAGTAGATCTACATGAGTGGTAGTGAACAGTGATAGCAAGTAGTCAGGCAATGACAGAAAGTGTGCTAATGATTAAAGAAGACTTATTAATGCGGTTGTAGTTGAGGTTGACACACTACTTGATGGAATGATGGAATAAAATTAATGTTATGGAGACAGATTATAACAGATGAAAAGTTATGAAATTTTCATCAAATATAGGCTGAGCTAAGTCTTTTGCAAGATTCCCACATGACGGGCCGTCATCTCTAATCTAGTCTTTACGAAATGCTTTTCGTCTTGCACTACTAGTACGTCATCAATACTAACGCCTACAGATAAAGCGAAAGATACAAGAACAAAATATCATCAAACACGCAAAAACATTTTACATAATTGTAAAATCAAATGCATATTTTTGCATTTGGAATTGGAACGCTTAGTGAAATAATAAATACAATACACTTTAGAATTTAATTTTTACTTGTGGAAAAACACTTACCCTTCCGGTGCGCGCCTATTTGAGTGACATAAGCGAGCGCGTAGGAGCACTCTATGCTGCCTCGAGAAAACAGTGTTTCGCAGCGTCAAATGTCTTATTTACTTGAAGAAGGAATAATAAAAACTCACAACTATATATTAGATTTTTAATGTTAATACATTTTATAAATCACAGAAATATTGCAATTTTTAGGAATAATAAAAAACACTGTTTCAGAAAACCTTATAAATCAAAATATAACAAAGAAAAAATTAACTAGAAAATTGTTAATAAATAGACAAATTAATTAAATGAAACTGTTACTGTCTTTAAATTTTAGAAAAGCATCAATTGGTTTTCACGAAGCCGTTTCCAGTAACTCAAGATGATGTCTGATTTCTTCGTCTGTTTCTGCCTTTCAGCAGAGAAAAACAAAAATAAGACTACAAGTAAAAATTAAAATAAAAAACAACTTTCAACATCTTTGAGTTTTCTTACAGTGATAGCAAATACTTGTAAACGAACAATCTGAAAAAGTAAAATGTTCGTTTGGAATACTAAAAATACTTACACGACCGGGCGCGGTAGAGCACGGAGTGCTGCAGTCAGCATTTTTTTTATTTTCAAATCATGTCTACGACTGATAGGGAGGAAGCAACGGAACGAAGATTTTCGTGTTTTGTTTAGAATGATGCGAAGTGAGAATGCTGAAGCTTTCTGACATGTCAAATAGCCGTACATAGAACAATAAAAGCACAAAGGCAGCACGGAGTGCTGCCGCGCGGCCGCCGGAAGGTTAAGGAAAGAATTCCCTCATTGTCTATTTGGATATATCAGTTGTAAGAGTACATCATTAAATAGTAAGCAGCTTTAAGAAAATCTAATAAAGAGCTTACAATTTTCAAAATTGCGTCAATGCTATACTTGTATTTATTTACGAACAAAAGATTCACAATTAAACCAATACTTTAATCAACGTAAGTACCTTTATTAATAAGATATATCAGCGCAAAGATCTGCTAAAAGAATTACTATCTTTACTTACACGAAAAAATTACACTGAGGCAAACACCTTCAGAAGAAACCAAGCGTACTGAAAACACAACCTGACTTTCAGTCCATTCAAAAGACATCCACGTGGTACTTCGCTTCGCTTCACCCATCTGCCTCCTCGCACGCTGCCACTGAATCGCGCCCAACGCACTGGCAACGTCCCGCTGCCGATGGAGATAAACCGATCCCACTAATTTGTTTGCGCTTTTCGGATAAAATATTTGACCGGCGCTTCGACACGTTCGTCGCGCGGAGCCAACGCGGGAAAAAAAGACTGACGCCCGGCGCGCCCGCCCCCGGAGGCTCTGCGACGCCAACGCTGCACAGTGGGCCTGACACACACTAAAGCACAAATTACGAGGGTCGTTCCATAAGTAACGCCTTCCATTCATTTGCACGACAACTATAGTAAATAAAAAAACAATCTTAATGCAATGTGTTAGAACAAAGCTTTTTGAATACAACACTGTTTCAATATAGACCTCGTTTTTGTTCGCATTTTTACCTACGAACAAGAACCTCCATGCCCCGCTCTGTACGAGCTGAGGTGACCCGGATGAGGAAATCTTGTGGGACCATTCAATGGATAATCGTTTTGTTTTAGACTCATAATGGTGACACCATGTAACATCGTCAGTGATTAATCGATCAAGAAAACCGCTACCTTCAGCTTCGTATTGAGTCAAAAGTTCCTCACAAACTTCCATTCGATGGTATTTCGTTTCCGTGTAAGTGATCGTGGGACCCACCTTGTGCACAATTCTCGGAAATTCAATTTACTCAATATTACCCCTAATGCAGTGTTCAGCGCCGTACCCAGTTCCCCGGTCGTGATGCGCATATTCGTTCGTATGAGCGGGTTGAGACGCTCATCATCGCGTGGTGTGACAGCTGTGCGTGGACGACCACATGGTTTGCGTTTCACGTCGCTATCACCATCATTGAAACGCACTACGCATCGTCACCTCATTGTATTGACATCCACTGTATGTTTTCCTTAAAAGGTCAGCAAATGTCTATGAATGTCAATAGGTGGAATTTCCCCAGAAGCCACTTTAGCATATAGTCACAGTATGAAGGTCGCTATCCCATTAAGAGACGATGGCACGGGTTGGAATCTCCCCTCCTCGTACTTGACAACCTAGTCACAAGAGAGCAGTAGTGAAACGGCTGTGAAAGTTGCGAAATAAGATTAGGCGAACAACAGAAAATTCATTTAAATTATTTTGGTTACTTATTAACATTTAACTTTTTTTGTTGCAAATAGTATTTTAACAGAATCAAAATAGTTCGCATCTTTCACCAAGCATTGAGCTGCATGTTTTGACAGCGTCACAGCTGTAGGAACACTGAACAGGTGTAACACATTTTTTTCTTTCACGACTCTAGTTACGCTGATAAGCTCTTGATATGCCTCTGTGGCGTGAGTAGAGCTACTGACACTTGAGGTAACATTGATATCACTGCACTGTACAAACGCAGTGCAGTCACCGGTCTTCAACGAGTAGGAGAGAAGTTTAAATTTTTTTGTGAAGGGATTGAAAGAAATATTAAAGAGCAAGAAACCATTATGAGAGAAATTGCTTGTCTTTGAAAGAAGATGAAGATAACTTTGTCGTAAGTAAGATGACGTTTCCTATCTCGCACAGCGTGTCATCGATTGCAGAAATATTAGTATCATCTAAGTCTTCAAATGACTTCCAACGACAATTTTTAAATATAAAATAGTGCAATTTTAGAAGTTAAAAATTTATAAAATGTAACGGATTTAATAAAAAAGACTAATAAATGTAATACTACAAGATTCAAAAACATTTTTCCAAATATTTTGTTTACTTTAAACTTTTACATCATGACGCGAAATATCCAAATGTCTATTGTCTATGTTGAATGTCTACCGCTATTCTTCTTTCACCAATTATATTCTACAAAACTTACAAGGTTTTTATGAATTACCCCACTTTGATGAAGTTTCACGATGAAATAACCTTGTATGCACTTTGGTCTTTATATCACCGTTCAAGCACCACAAAGCCCGACAGTCATAAACAGCAATGCTCTGAGACATGTAAATGACATCTCTTTTTACCAACAAAACTTTTCATTCTTTTGCGTGGCGCATATCGAGCTCACAGGTTGCCCGGTGAATGTGTTTGTGCGGCGCGCTTCTTTTGTCCATTTGGGAGCAGTGTGCCACGGCACCGATGCCGCTGCGGGCGCTATCTCTGTGCATCTCATCAAACGAATTGTTAAACGAAACACTGATGTGCTGCGCTGCGCGGCGCCGTGCCGTGCCGTACCGTGCCCAAAGGGGAACTAGTGGTGCTACAGAATGGCACAGACTTTCCAGTATTAGTTTCCTATTTTCTTGGGTCTTCGCTAGCTATTCGGAATTGCCACATACTCTTTCTTGCCAGCTACCATCTATCACCGCCAAAAGGACATTTTTTTGTCACTTTCTTAATTTTTCGGTTTCCTATTGGTAGAACGAAAATATTAATTTTAGAATTTTAAAGAACACAAAAACCTAGCCGTAAATGGCAATTTTCTTTTAAAAATTACGTGTCGTTTAAGAGAAAATGGCGTTTTAGTGCTACTAAAAATGCGAAATTTGAGGCTCATTTTTACAGAAAATGTTTGAGTTTTCAAAATACTTTATTTGAAGTTATTTGAAGCACTTACACTCACAAATATAATGTTTACAAATTAATGGTAATGTGCATATTAAAGATATGAGAGATCTTTCAAAAAAATTACAATTAAATAATTTTTGAAAAAACAAAAAAATAACTCAAAATAAACTTTATGCTACACTAAAGAGTGTAATTAGCACTATTTGTTTTGATTTTGAAAATCCCCCGGGGGCTTCATATAAAGCACCCCGAAATTTTGAAGAATCTTTTTCAAAATCTCAAACCTTTGACTAGAATCAGATCGACTGAGGAATATCTAATTTGGAAGAAATCGTACGTATGGTTTAGGCGCTAGCAGTGTTCACAGACGGACAGACGGACAGGCGGACGGACAGACGGACGGACAGACGGACGGACAGACGGACGGACAGACGGACGGACAGACGGACGGACAGACGGACGGACAGACGGACGGACAGACGGACGGACAGACGGACGGACAGACGGACGGACAGACGGACGGACAGACGGACGGACAGACGGACGGACAGACGGACGGACGGACAGACGGACGGACAGACGGACGGACAGACGGACGGACAGACGGACGGACAGACGGACGGACAGACGGACGGACAGACGGACGGACAGACGGACGGACAGACGGACGGACGGACAGACGGACGGACAGACGGACGGACGGACAGACGGACGGACAGACGGACGTTTTCCTTTCAATTGGGTTTTCGGTATCAAGGACCTAGAAAACAGGGTTTCTGTCTACACCATGTGTTAGGGGATTTTTTTTCTTAATTTAGCAACGGGTTTTATCAACTTTTTCGTTATCACGGCCCGGCAATTAATTTTTTGCCGCCGAAAATTGGCCATTTTTTCGCGCAGCATTACATAACTTTCCCTATACTACGTATATCACTCCGTGTATACGTACGTATACGGGAAAGTAAAAATGGCCTTCGACATGGGGGAGGGGGCGTTGCTTAGCCTAGGGGTAATGTTGGTTGTGTCTAGAAATGTGAGTCATGGCCTCCTTCGTAGAGGAGGTTGTGGGTGTGTGCTTCATACGGACTGGAAGGGTAGCAAGGGTACCAAATCAGAATATTCCAAAATTATTAACAACAAATACATTATCACCCTCAAATACAGTTATTGTGTAGAATATCCATATATTACATTTTGTTATAACTAAATAATAACGAAAACTTAAATTTATTAAACAAAAATGTATCCACTAAAATATATTGTTTTTCTAATTGTAATGGGACGGTCGCACACGAACTAATTTCGGCGTGTGCGAGATGAATATTTTATATAACAGGGAGTCCGGGAAAACTTAGCTGGCTGAAAATGTGCGTTTCTCCGCTACCTGAGTGCGCGAAGGGTCGCCGCCGGCCGCCGATGGGAGCGCCTCCCTTTGTTCAAAGACCGTTTGCCACACCTCTGGTATTTCCGAGCGCTGCGTCAGAGCACCCAGCGTCTTCTCGGAAATCGTGGTGACGTGAACGCCCACTCGAAATCGGGTTCCAACCGTCGATGGACCCATGGCAATTGGACGGCGCGCATCACGCGGTTTGGCTGCGCCAATAGTCGAACACTAGGCGGGGGTGAGACATGTGATCTCGCGAGCAAGGGAGGTTGCTGCGAACGCGAGACTCGGCCATTCCGATACGAACGACGGCCGCGAGTGTTACCTTCCGATGTAAGCGACGACCGAGGTGTTGGGTCCGATGGCAACGACCGCCGCGAGACGCTAGATCGTCGCCGGCAACGCATCGTCGCCACCTCACCGCCCGCTCAGGTGCCGCCGAAGGGAGAGGCGGAACACCGTGTGAGTGCCGATACTCGAATGAACGAAGAAGCGTTCGGACGCGGCCTGAGGGCCGGCCGTCGCTAAAAGACGCTTTGGTGTGGCGATTCCTGGCCGCCGCCGCCGCGTTAGCACGCCTGCCGCGCGCGCCCGCCCGCGCGCAGCCGCCGCCACGCCGTCGTCGCCGCCGCGCCAGCCCACGCGCCGCGCCGCCGCCGCTGCGCTGTCGCGCGCGCCCGCCCGCGCGCAGCCCTGCGCCTGCCGCGCACGCCTGCTCGCGTGCCGCGACACCGCCGCCGCGGCCACCAGCTGCCCGACCGGCCCAGGAGACGGGGGGAAGCGCCGCTGCCCTGCCGCCCGACACCCGGGCCGATGCCGACGCCCGGAGGGGCGGACCGCCTGTGCGATGACCCGGAAGGGTTGGACTGTTAAGTTAAGCTAGTTATAAGTTAGGTTAAGATAGTATTAAGAACTGTAGGGGGCTTCACCCGATTATTTTTGCTGTGAATTAAACTCAGAAATCATGAAAGAGCGTTTTACTGTGTAGTGCATGAATATGCCCAGTCACGCATGCGTCCTACATAGATTCCAGCCGAGCACATGAGGCAACCTGCAGCAGACGGGAATCCACAGGTGAGTCGGGTCACGCCCTGAGAGAGATTAACACCGCCGACACCGATGAGTGGTCGTGTGTACGGGGGGGGGGGTGTTACATAATATTTAATTATTTTCAAATCATTGACTTTGAAAGTTAGTTTCGAATTTAAAACAATGAAATTATTTTCTTACTTATGAAAACCTAATAAGTAGTTAATTATTTTTCGTTGACGAATGAAAATACTATTGAATTTCCTGTAATAAATTTAATTTATGAGTGGAGAACCCTCAAGATAAAGTAGACGTTTGTGAGAACCGACATGTAGTGCCAATAAAGAAAGCAAAGGTACAACATACAGTGGGAAAAATTATGACAAGAATTGGGGTAAGAGTTAATAGTAGGTAGGACATGTAGACAGGATCTCAGGAAGGGGTACCATTACAAATGGTGTGATAACGAAGTTATCGCATTATTTGATATTATAAACGAATTGGACTATAATTGTATTTATTTCGAATTATTGGCGATTATAGATCACTGAACTCCCGAGATCATTGGGATTCATGCCGAATGATTATCTAATGAATTACTCATAGCGATGATGATGATTAGTTGAATAATGGAGCAATAGCCGAATGATAGACTGAGGAAACGTAAGAACTCTGACAAAAATCCCGAGAACTCACGTTTTCCACTGCAAAATTTCTCAGGAATTGATCGTGAATCGACCAAACTTAGATAAAATAACTGAAGCAGCGAATATTTGTATATCTGAAAACAGGCATCAGAAAAGTATGAATGTAAAATGCATCGACGAAAAATGTTTTTAAAAGACACATTTCACACGGGATAACAATATTTTAAGGTCAGTAAGAATCTCCTCTTTTTGAAACCACTCAATACATAGAATTTGTAAAAAAAATACTGAAATCAGTGTTTCTAGATTAGGGAACTTTTTCAACTCAAATTAGGCGAAGTGTGGTCAAAAAGACAATTTGAATACGGAAATATAGAGTACTGCACCCTTTCTAGCCTTTCCAACGCCGTTTTTTATTAAATATTTGACTTGTTCAGCGGTGCTGCCACTTCTCGGAGCTTATTCGTCTCATCGTACCTGTTTCAATGAAAATATGGCACATGTTGACACAATAGTATTACGTTTAGTCGGTTTTGACCTTGACTTGGAGTAGTTGTTAATTCATTATTTTCAGAACATTTCATATGTTATTTTTACATTCCAATTTATTAGTTTTTTCTTGAATTTTTTATTTTTCAACAAATATGTTGTCATATTAATGTGATTGAAATAACTATTTAATTTTCAAAGTAAATTCGATAGTTTTTCTAAGTATAACAGAAATTTATAAGTTTGTGGAACCTAATTGTTTATTCTTTATTGTAATCATTTACAAGATTTCCTGTAATCATTTACAACATTGAAAAAGGGAAGACAATGTGAATAAAAAGAGTTAGAGAGGGAATGAAATCGTGTGAGAAAATCGTATTTTGACGAGTGATGTTGGAAGTACTAGGGAAATATTTATTGACAGAATATACTGCATGAAGTCGTTCTTTAGAACAGGTTGTCACACAACTGATTAAATAAAAAGACTGTTGGATAGATAACGATTTTTAATTGCAAGAAAACTTCTCGATCATGCAGCATTATAAAAGATGAACCTCAACACAGGAAAAGCGTACCCATTCGCTACAACCCTCTACTTCAACACATGGGCGACCCGTTCTACGTCGCTCATTCCCCGACCCTCTCCCTCTGGGGCCGGAGTTCAATCTCCGCCAGATCCAACTGGGATTTTTGATCAACAAAGCGAGTTCGCGGGACGTTTCCTCGGAGTTTTCTCGATTCTCCAACTTCTCTTTGCACCATCTTCTTCCTCATCATATTATTTACCATCGTCGTCATCATTATTATAACATCCCAATATAAATCCTTTTCGCGGGTGTGCCCGACGTCAGCAGTTATAAATTTTCTTCTCGAAACTACCACCATCGCGCCGCCTCTCCGAAAAGTGACGCCATACAATAAAGAGATAAAATGTTGGTACTAAATAAATAAATATAATCCTCCAACCGCCTACCCAAGATATTTCGGATGCATGAATAAGAGGATTATTGTATCCCCGACAACACTTTTTGCCTTGCATAATAATCTTCTCCATCCTTCAAAATTCACAGAAAATTGTTGTTTTTTTTCGCCAGATACTGTTAATGTATGATTGCCGTATGTAATAGTTTGTATATTCCGTGTCAGGAAGAAAGAAAATACTTGCATAAGAAGATTTGAAAAAGTTCAAAAACTTTATAAGAGATAATTTGAATCGTTTTGTATCCACAAACAATACATTTAATTATAAATATATTTAAAATGTAAATACAAAATGAAAAATATAAGTGAAACACCAAGTTTTAATTTTAATATTTGGAGAGTTTTAATATAAATGGTACTTATGCCAAATAATTTACGTTGTTACGCGCTTTTGTTCTGAAACGTTTAATGAATAAAAATTGAAATGATTTCAGAAATAAAATTGACAGTGTCTTGTATGAAGATCGCCTCTCCCCCAAAGACAATAAAATATTAATATCAAATTCGTTGTGCATTGAAATTAGCAGGATCAGTGCGTTTCTAATTTTGGAAAAATAATACTTTATAGGGTTTAGATGTTGGTGTTCACAAATAAAGAAACGGGAATTTAAGGTAAAAAATACGATATAAGTGTATAAGTATATACCCAAATGTGTGTTTTCAAACAAAATCTGCCGATTTATCTTTTCAAGAATTACTTAACTTTGTTAAGATACGTTTACAAGAAAGTAAAATGGAATACATAAAAGAAAAAGCAGTAAATCTGGGGGAAGGTCGTGGCGGAGAGGCAAGTTTGCTAAACGAATTAGGTAGGGCAGCAGGAATGCGAAGGAATGGAGTGGGCATTAGAATCTAGAGAGGGGGCAGTTGGGTCAACTTGCACCAGGTTCGACTTCATTAGGAACTCTTTTCTTCCTATTTAAAACATTAAAAAAGATTTACTCCTAATTCAAACTAACCGCTAAAGAAATATCGGAATGAGATTTAAATCTCAACTCTTAATATATAGTAATGATCAGTATTTTATCATAATTTACAATAACTTATATAATAAACTGTTAAAAATATTATGAAAATTAAACAAAAATATTTTCTTCTGTAAAAAAAATGTCTGATGAAAAAGGAGATTCATTTAATTGAAGTTGATGCACAACTATCTGTAAAAATACGTATAAAATTTAAAGTCATGATATTAAAGGGTAACCCGGACAAGATGGTAAAAAGTTCCCCTAAACCAGTATACATATACGAATGGATAATAAATACTAAAAATAAATGCCCAGAAGCGTTGCAGTCAATTTGAAAGTATATTTAAATTACGGGTGTTTTGAAGGCGGGAAAATGGTTTTTGTTGTTTTAACTGCAGCCCAGCAATCGAAAAAATCTGAAAAAAATTCACAACAATTGGTGTTTTAAGAGGAACTTTTGACATATGTTCCAGCTTGTTCAAGCCTTGCAAGACATATTACATTTTTTTTCAAAAAATTTTTTTGTGGTTGATTTGGGCCTGAGAAAATATTAAAAAATATTTTTCTGATAGTACAAATAGTTTTCTTATTTATCATATTTTTTAGTCAAATAAAATAGCGTTTGGTTGACAAACAATTTGAAATAAAAAAACACGTTTTTGGCTGTAGATGGGTGTGGGGGTGGGACGGGGCTTAAAAACCTTTCAAAAATATTATTTTTATGTTAGAATTATAGTGTAACTACTCATATGCAAATTGGTTGAGGGGAACTTTCTACCATCTTATCGGGGGGGGGGGGCATTTGAGGGGGAGAACTTCGTTTTGAAAGAAAGAGACCCACGTGGGTCTTGTGCCTCAGAGCTCTTGTTTGCTACTGAGAGTGGGAGGGGTGGGGCTCCGGTGCGCGGAGGCGGGATTCGCTGCGGTTTAGTTTCGCGGCCCCTAATTATCGCTATTTCGCCGACAAAGCCGCTCCGCGTACCGTAACAGCAGCAGCCATTATCTGCCCGGGGTCACGTTCGTGTTGTTCATAGTGCATAATTCATACACAATTTAAATTGGCTCAAATTCTTTTCGGTAATTAGTTTTCATTACATACAAAAATCTATTTTCATTATGCGTATCTATGAAAATCTAAAATGACACATAGATACCGTGTCAGCGTATGCAGCGATCTATGAAATATATTTTGCTTATTTTACGTTCTATTCAGGCATTTTCAATTTTTAATTATCTCCAATTCACTCGTGTGTTCAATTAACAGTATGTGTATATCGGAATAGCTGTACGTGTATATTTAATTTACAGCACATTTCAGGAGTTAACGACTTTTTTCTGCTTTATAGCGGAATAATGCTGAGCCAGATGTTCCAAGCATATTTTCAATTCTCATCTCCCACTTTATAATCTCGTTCCCTAACGTTGGTCCCAATGCCTCCTGACTCGTTTCTGTACCTTTGTCACCATATCGCCCTCCCTCGCTCTCTCATTTCGTTCCCCTTGTGCTCATGCTCTTGTCATATGTCTCTCCCCTCGTGTACCCTTTGCGTATCATATGCTATCTCTGGCCTCCCCTTCGCCATTTCGCTCCCCTGATACTCTGCATATCGAATTCTGGAGTGGCGCTGTCACCTTGGTGACGCCCTCTTCGCTTTTCGCTGTTTTTCTGTATGCGTTTTCTACATTAATTTTTTTTCCACTTCACTCTTTCCTGAAGAAGCTTGTCCAATCTGAAGCATTTATCTACATATATTTTAAAGTGAATTTAACTCACAATTATAAATCATCAATCTCGTATTTCAGATTATAGCTCTCTCTGAATGTATGACTTTTTTTTCTAACTCGCTTGCAATGCTTTTTTTCGTTTTAACTCTGTTTCATATTATTTCTGTTCCTTTTAATAATATTACGAACATTTCTCTCGCTTTAATTTTAGTGTATAATATTTCTTCATGTAATTATATTTTGAACTAAGAGAAAAGCTAACACGTAATCAAAATACTTTCAGTACAATAGAAGGACAGGCAGCTAAACTCAGTCAGAATACTCGTACGAATAAGATAGGTTTGAGAGATGTTATGAAGAAAAGGAAACAAAAAGAAGAATAACTCAAATGTTTGCCAATGCACAGGAGGAACCAAAAAATTAAAAATATTTGTCAGTTAGACTTAACACAATGTGCCTTTTAAAATATTCTAATGTATTATGCTTATCAGCTTTCGGTTAAATTGAAAACTTCAGTCATTATGCTGTATAATGAAGTAATGTGATCTGATATGGAATATGCGTTGCTATTCTCTGGTCGTCCACACTGTAAGATGAAAGTACTGATGCTTTAAGAGTTATTCGAATTCATAACCTTTCGTTTCGCGTAGAGCGGATGTCATTTTAACTTCTTCAGTAGGTCAATCAGATACTTATAAATAATTAATACTATGATTCAAGTACGTCAATGAACATCACGAATCAGATATTCCATGAGGGTTAAATCATTTACTTTTTTGAATTTTGAATTCAATTATTATTTCAATTAATTCATATCTTTTTTCTGAAAGTTCACAGGTATTGTCACATTCCGTGCCATTGAGGGTGGGGGAGCAGCCCATCGGCTCAATGATGAGGGACCGACAAGACGGAGAAGAAGCAACTAGACATGGTTCCAGATTCACTGTTAAAAATAACCGCTCACCGCATTCACCTATAATTGACAGGAGAAAACTACGAAAACAACGGAACTGTTAACCTTGAAACAATAATTATCTGGCTTTGTTAGAGATATTTAATTCATGTCGAAAATGCACCAAACGACGAGACATATTTATGACCTCCGTATCAACGCCGCTTC
>JAHLJT010009419.1:24777723-24846232 GCA_031308135.1 Acheta domesticus | reverse complement strand
AATTTCAACACATCGATAGTCTTTCCCGAATCAGGCGATTCTTTTTGCTTTTTAACTTCTGCTACTAGTTCAATAAAATAAACTATTACTGATGCCTACTCATCAGCATCAAATGAAGAGTAAATATTCCCAATATTTATATACTCGTATTACAGATATTGAAGTGTTTAATAATTTTCTTTCTGCTGACAAAATAATATTTTTTACACATTCAGCACATTGGATCAATTGACTGGAAAATATATTTTGGAAAAATCCTCTAAATCATTTATCATCCAAGACGCTTGCTTACTTCTACACACAAGGATAAACTCGCAAAGATTACTTTATGAAATGTAAGAAAGATTATCTGAACCACATTATCAATAAACTATTGACATATAAAAAGCGTTCATTATTTTGGTGGCAAGTATTTAAGTTGGCAATCAAATACAAATCCTTTCCAAATTAAATGATTCGAGCGACTAAACCGACAGTCTTTGAGCCATTAAAGACAAAGTGTGACTGACAGATGATGGCAGGTAAAGCAACATTCTGTAATTTCCCTCTGCAAAAAGATATCCCTTAGGTGGTATCAAAGTCTATGGTCGTTAAAAGGCATATTAGTAATATGGCTAGCATGTCATTAGCGCTATTAACGTGCAAGGCACTTTCTGCATTCAGAGAAATTTAATATTTATTGTCAGTTCTAATATTCCTTTTATGACCCATGCAATAATAATAATAATAATAATATAATAATAATAATAATAATAATAACAAACAGCATATCTTTCAAAATATACAAGCAGAAAAAATAACAAACAAAATACACAGAACTGGAAGCAGAATTTAAGACACTATGGCACCTCAAAATTTTCATATGTTCTCTGGTCATCTCGTAATCGAATTAACATCAACAAAATCATCATCCAATAACAATCAATCATCACCAAATAACATCAATAAAAATCTGGAGCTTATTCAAATACCAAAATATATGTTCAAAATTATGCAAAATCCATCATCTTAAACACAAGGTGGATGATGCAAAATATCCTACGTTGTGATAATACATGAATTGCCCGGTGACTTAATTCATACCCGATACAAACTCGAATAATAAGCTGGCGAATACCGAGAAAAACAGTGAAATAATAATAATAATAATAATACTAATATAATAATAATAATTTTTTTCCGCGCAGCAGTACATAACTTTGTCTCTGCTCCATAGAAAGTAAAACCATATGCCTGAGTGTTGTATTCTTGTCCAATTCTCGCAAGAAACAAACGAGAGGCGAGGGGGGGCCTCGATGAGCAAGAAGCACGAGCAGCTAGAAGAGCAACTCCTTGAGCGCCGCCTCGAGGAAGGCGACGAGGGCGAGCGCCGACGCTGACAGGCAGCCTCGCGCCGACGACACGGTGTCGGGTTTCCGGGGTTTTAGTAGAATAGCACCACGGGGTAATTCCCCCCTGTCGTAAGAGGCGACTAACTCCTTACCCGAACTATTCCTTTCGTGTCATTCAACCCTTTCCCTTCTCCCCAGGAGCCAACGGGTGGACTGAGTAGCTCCGAGGCCCTGGTACCTGTCTTAAGTAATTCTACTCATTCTTCCTTCCTTAAACCTACTCCCAGCCTTCACCTGACCCGTGGGAGGGTGGATGCCAAGGGTCCCTGGCAGCAGGTGTTAAAATGCTAGGAGAAGGACACTCCGAACAGAAAACCAAGGATGGAGAGACGTCTAAGAAGTCGGAAGGCCTCGGAAAAAGAGTCGCTGCCTGGGGAGCGCCAGGGCATGCCTGGAGTTGGCGCTGGGCATGACAGTGAGCAGACCGCCAATGGCCGGTTGTTGGATCAGCAAGCGCCGGTCTCTCAAGAAGCTATTGCTGAATATAGAAGTGAGAGTAGCCCCCAACACCTCCCAGCTACCTCTGAAGTTGATGTTTTGCCGGTGCCCCAGCTGGCAACCATTGCTACAGGACAATCAAAGAAGCGCTTACAATGGTCAAGAATTATGAATGAAGATTTGATGCGCTGTTACTTCAAAGTCACTTGCCTAGGAACCCCATGCGAATGGGATACAGGCAAAAACTGTATAGGAATTCATAATCTATCTACCCAAATATGAATACGAGCGAACAACATATTGGCAGGTCAATATCGTAGTATCTTAAAAAACAACTTGATACCAACAGCTAGAATTGATGCAATCAGGGAAGAACTAAAGAAAGTTATCAGTACTACTACAGAGGAATTTATGGCGCAGCCAGAGAGCCAAGCGAAGATGATGAAACAAACAGTGAAGGAGCCCAACAGTTTGTGGAGGCAGTAGAGAAAGAGAACGCTTGTCGAAAGGAAGAAGAACGAACGGAAGACAATCTCGAAACATTAATGAGCACTGCTATTACAGAATTTGAAGATACAAACCCAATCAGACGTCCAAAGATACCTAAAGTCAATACCTCCAAAAAACTGGCGAAAATAATTGACTTGATGAACACTAAGATTCTCCCAGCATACATTAGTATTGCCGTAGTATTGAGCAACTTCACTTGATTGTATACTGTGGTGCAGTGACGATCGTGAGAGGCTGTTGGAATAGACTTTAATTGTGAACAAAGGCCATCAAGAAAAAACCCGAATTTCATTCCAAAGTGGGGAAAGACGGCTGAATAATAAAATCAAATATTTGAGGCAGGACATTGCTCAATTGGTTGAATACGTAAAAGGGGGTAAGATCTAGAAAATTGACAAAAAAAGTGAAGAAGATAATGCAGAGGCATGGTACCCACACGCAACGAGAAGGACCCAACAGCTCTCCTTGTGTCTCGATTACAATGAAACAGAAACTATCGGTATTTTCGTCTCGCCTGAGACGATACAAATGAGTAACAAGCGAAAAACTGATAATTGCTTGTTTAATAAGTCGGAAAAAACCTTTTACCGAACAATGAGACAGACAAAAAGCTCAATTAACCCCAGGTATCCAACCTTACAAAGTGTTCAAGACTTTTGGGAGAGACAGCTCTCAGATGCCAAACTCTATAATTCAGAGGCAAGCTGGCTGAAAGGAGAGCAACAAAAGTCGGAACAACTACCGCCAAATGGAAAATGTGTCATTCACAGCCATTGATGTTAAGGATGCTGTTGGAAAATTAATGAATTGGAAGTCACCAGGACCAGATAGGATTTCAAACTTTTGGTATAAGAGATTGACATGCGTACATGGAAAATTGAGTCAACTTATCAACGATGCCTTAGATGATCCAAAAAAAATGCCTGGTTTTCTCACTCATGGTATCACTTACTTGTTACCTAAAGATGCATTCAATACACACGACCCGACAAAATATCGGCCAATAACCTGTCTGCCTACGCTATACAAAATTATATCATCGTGTTTAGCTCACAAAATGTTTCGTCATTGCGAACAAAATAACATCATTGCGCCTCAGCAAAAAGGCTGCAGCAGAGGATCAAAGGGCTGTAAAGAACAGTTAATAATTGACTCAGTTGTGTGTGGCAAGCATATAAGAACCATCGAAATATATATATGGCTTACATTGATTATAAGAAGGCGTTTTGACTCTGTACCACACAGCTGGCTATTGCAGGTCCTTAAAATAGACAAAATAGACACAAAAATCGTCAACTTTCTGTCTCATGTTATGTCAATGTGGTGCACAAGAATGATTCTGAATACCCCAAACGAAACTATAGAAACGGATGAGATTGCTATTCAGCGAGGTATATTTCAAGGTGACTCTCTTGAGTCCGCTATAGTTTGTCTTGCAATGAACCCGCTATCCAATATCCTGAATTCAACTGGATACGGCTATGCCATCAAGAATTGGAACTCAAGAAGCATACCGAATTAAACCATATCTTCGTACATGGATGACTTGAAGCTGTACGCTGCAACAAATATGCAACTAGAACACCTCCTGCGAATTGTTGAAACATTCTCGAGGGATGTATGTATGGAATTTGGAATGGACAAATGTCGGACAATAAAATAGTGAGAGGTAAAATTCAAGATCATGGATTCCAGCTAAAAAATGGACAGCTTATAAAGGCAATGCTTGCAGATGAGACCTATAAGTACTTAGGTGTCAAACAAGCTAGATGTGTTGATCATGCAACGGTTAAAAATGAACTGTCACAGAGTTTGCAGGAAGAATCAGACAAGTTCTGAAGACATCACTCAATAGCAGGAATATAATCAAAGCAATCAACACATATGCTGTCCCTGTCCTCGGGTACTCTTTTGGGGTTAGAAAATGGAGTACAACGGAAATCGAAGGCCTCGAAAGAAAACTGCGCACATTGATGACTAAAGAACGCAAGCATCATCCACAAATCAGCAGTCGAAAGAATAACGTTGCCACGACATTTGGGTGGTCGAGGTGTAGTGGACATAGGCAACCAACAGTCCCAACATATAAAATCTCTACGAGAATTCTTTCACAAGGAAGCAGAAACATCTACACTACATCGTGCCGTCTGTTAGCGGACGGATGTACACCGTTGAAGTTAAGTCGTCTAGATTACAACGGAAATATTTATACAGAACAGCAAAACTGGAAACGTGGATGGGCAAGCCTCTGCATGGAAAGCATCTGTATGCAATTAGTCAAGATCACGTCGACATGAAAGCGTCGAACTACTGGCTGATAGCAGGTCAGATGTCCCAGAGACGGAAGGCACTCATGCTTGCAATACAAGATCAAGTCATACCCACCAGAAGTATCTGAAAGCAATCGTAAGAGATCCTGGGGTACAAGATGACAGATGTCGGTATGGATGCCAGGCACAGGAAAACATCCACCATATTACATCTGGATGCACTCATTTCTCGGGAACTGATTATAAACAACGCCATGATGTAGTTGGAAAGATCCTGCATCAAGAACTGGCTTACCAACACCGCTTATAGAATGCAAGGTACCTACTATAAATACGTACCTAATAATGTTCTTTGAAAATGATGAATGCCGACTTTATTGGGACAGGACAATTCTCACAGACCAGACAGCCATTCACAACCGGCCTGATTTGGTTCTAGTAGACAAGACGAATAGGCAAGTCTACTTGATCGACATAGCCATACCGAACACAAAAAACCTTCAAGAGAAGTATGTCGAGAAGATCTCAAAATATGCTCCGCTGGTTGAAAGTATTAAGAAACAGTGGCATATGGACCTCGTGAGAATATTCCCATTGTCATCTCTAGCACCGCAGTAATTCCCAAGACACTGTTCCAAAGTTTAAAAGACCTGAATATCAATGTGAATATTTATAAGACAATGCAAAGGCTGTGGTTATCTCAACAACTGGAATAACTCGGAAAGTTTATGGGAGTAGGATAGATATGAATTCGTGACAAAAAGGACGTCGATAAATACGCTTTGGTCTTGTATAACCTGTGTATTTGTCCTTATGATAAAAGAAAATAAACATTAAAATAAACTGCATAATAATAATAATAATAATAATAATAATAATACTTGTGGATGTTACTGTTTACTTGTGGATGTTGCTGTACCTTGCGATCAAAACGTCGTTACCAAGGAGGCATAGAAACGTCTTTAAATACAAGAGTTTGGAAATCGAGATCAGCCGAATGTGGGCGTAAAAGCACAGGTTCGTACCGATAGTTATCGGAGCTCTGGATTTGTTCCGCAAAATTTGTGTAAGAACTTGTCTAAACTCCCAGGTAATCCAAAAGACTGGGTAAGTGCAAGAATACCTTTATTTGGAACAGCCCACATTTTGCGCAAAGTATTGTAGAGGCACCGACAGTCCCTAGATCTGTTCCTTAGGTAGCTGGTTGCAACCTGGAGTATATTTTATATTCAGCCGACACATAACATCTTAAGTCGTGATTTAGAGGAATAATAATAAACATTACTAAACATTTTCGTTACTCCTTGTGCGGCGATGAGCATAGTACTCGCTCGCCTCCGTAGTCCCCATAGTCCCCCGCCCGCCTCAAGGGCCTTCGCGCCACTCGGCGGCGCGTTGCGGTGGTGTGGCGTCGGGGCGGGGGGAGGAGTAGGCGGAGGGGCGGACGAGTGCAGTGGAGGGGAGAGAGGTCAAGGGCCGGGGGGAGGGGCGTGTACCTCGAGGGCCGTGAGTGGGCGCTCCAGATTAATTTCGGCGGGGCGGCCGAAGGGACGCGTCGCGCCGCGGAGGGCCGGCGCCGGCGCCCCAGGGTCGAATGCGACACCGTGTCGTCGGCGCGAGGCTGCCTGTCAGCGTCCGCGCTCGCCCTCGTCCCCTTCCTCGAGGCGGCGCTCAAGGAGTTGCTCTTCTAGTGGCTCGTGCTTCTTGCTCATCGAGGCCCCCCTCGCCTCTTCGTTTTTTTCTTGCGAGAATTTGACAAGAATACAACACTCAGGCATATGGTTTTACTTTCTAAGGAGCAGAGGCAAAGTTATGTAATGCTGCGCGGAAAAAACAATTTTTGGCAGAAAATCTTTTATTTTGGGTTCTGACATCGAAAAAGTGGATAACACCAGTTGCTAAATTTGAAAAAAATCCTCTAACACGTGGTGTAGGCTTAATTCATTATATGTGGGTCCTGGATACCGAAAAATTGAATGACGGCAAAGCGTATGTCTGTCGGTCTGTCCTTCTATCTGTCCATCTGTCCGTCCGTCCGTCAGTTCGTCCGTGTGTCCGTCTGTCCGTGTGTCCGTTCTGTCCGTGTGTCCGTCTGTCCGTGTGTCCGTCTGTCCGTGTGTCCGTCTGTCCGTGTGTCCGTCTGTCCGTCTGTCCGTCTGTCCGTGTGTCCGTCTGTCCGTCTGTCCGTCTGTCCGTCTGTCCGTCTGTCCGTCTGTCCGTCTGTCCGTGTGTCCGTGTGTCCGTCTGTCCGTGTGTCCGTCTGTCCGTGTGTCCGTCTGTCCGTCTGTCGTCTGTCCGTCTGCCCGTCTGCCCGTCTGCCCGTCTGCCCGTCTGCCGTCTGCCGTCTGCCCGTCTGCCCGTCTGCCCGTCTGCCCGTCTCTGCCCGTCTGCCCGTCTGCCCGTCTGCCCGTCTGCCCGTCTGACCGTCTGACCGTCTGACCGTCTGACCGTCTGTCAATCTGCCCGTCCGTCCGTGAACAACGCAAGCGGCTAAACTGTTCCAGCTGATTTTCTTCAAAAATAGATATTCTCCCATCGATCTGGCTGTTGTAGCGGCCTATTGAATTTGAATCCGATATTTTAATTTTGGAGGGTACTTTAAACAAAACTGCTGGGACATTTTCAAAACTTTCAAAAAAATGGCTCCATCTTTTTAATTAAATTTGTTGTTGGATGGTGCAAAGGACGTTTAAGAGAGTGATGCTAATCTCATTTTCGTTGAAATCTGTAATTTTTCGAAAATTGCAAAGATTCAAATCTTTTCGATGTTTTTCTACAACTACAATTTTGAAGATAGAGTATTTCCCCCTTAGTGCAATCTGTTCTGTAAAGATAGAATTTGAAACAAGGTCATGTACAACGCTCAGGCGTGTGGTTTTTCAGTTGTTACGAGCGAGTAATTCCAGGCATTAGGTAATTCAGAATGTATGGCCACATGTAATTAGGCAAAACAAACACTATGCGAACGTTTTGTTGAGCTTTTGCTAGTTATAAGTAGAGCCGGGGGTATAGATTAATATTTTTAACGATACTAAAAATAAAGTATGAAGTTCGTTTACCTAAGCAAATACGTTTTCTATGACTCGGTGGCAAAAATGTATAGATTTTCAAATGTTTTCTACTTTCAAATGTACAGATCTTCAACTTTTATTCATTAATCAACTATTTATAGTTAAAAAATAGGTAAGATATACTAGAGCTCCAGGAAACTTGCGCAGGTTGTACGTACTTCTCCTCCATACGTCTCATTCAGTGTTTACTATTATTTGGCAAAATAAATCAAATCAAATAAAAGGGGAGGTAAGGCAACGTCTCTTAAACATCAATATTAAAAGTTATTTAATATAATAACTATATATTTGTGAATTATTAATGGAAGGATATGTTAATTTCGGCACCTTATGTATGTGATATTGCGGAAGAAGATGTGGTAAGGAAGTGAATTGGGTGTTATATATTCTGCGGGTTGATCTAGAGCAGTCAGCGCCAAACAGTTGATCGCGAGCTACCAGTAGCTCGTAGGGAAATTTTCAGTAGATCGTAGTGTCAGGCTCAGCTTGTCAAACTTGAAGTTGCTCCATTGAAGACAGTTGATACAGGAAAACAACTGCTTGCATTCTCATGCGCATCAGTCACTGTAATACTCATTGTTGATTGTATGAGTTTGGGGTTGTGTCGTTAAAGCTTTATGTTTAGCGTGTGTACTGCTGATTGCTAACATTCTTTGATTGTCGTAATTTCTGTCCTGATTTCTTTTGTAGCACTCAATAGGATTTAAAAAAAGATGTGATTGCTCAGATGCTTCATAAGTTTCGTGACTACTGAACTACAGCTAGCCCCTCGGAACGAGTCGCCCTGAAATTGTGGGTATATTTTTTAAAACAATGTGTGAAAAAGGTTTTTGATATATGTGAGGAATAAGTTCAATGGATAAGTCTTTGTGAGGAATAATTATTGCTGGCATACCAAGGGCGTTTAGGGGCTCCCTTAAGAGGGTCTTCTATTGAAAGTCTTGAATTTGTTAGATATTGGGGCAGCGTTAACCAGACTGGACAGACGAAGGCTCGGAGTGGTCACAAAATGTATTTGTATATCAGCTGAGCAGAATGTTGCTAAATATTAAAATTAAAGTCCTCGCTTCAGGTCGTCTTATCCATCGGCTATAATCTTCACAGCTTGCCATCCATTATGTTTTACTTTGACAAATACGAAGCTCCCTTTTGAATTCTGATTCATTTTGATAGGGTTTGTGATATATGAAACATACTTGCTCTACGTGCTTCTTTATTTTCTCGATTTCTCAATCAACAGTTTCAATAATTTACATATTCTTATCATCGTCTGCACTTCGCGGTAATATCAGACTCTGATACTGTCACACTACTATTCCTGTCATTTGTCATCATATCTTCCAAGCTCTAATGGCGACACTTTTTATTACACGTAAATGAGTCACAAATTAAAAAGAATACGAATCTTTCTACATAATTGTGTTAAATTATCGGAATACTTTCATTATACACACAGCTTCCAACCTAATGCAAGATTTTCATCACGCTGTACGTGATGAATCATCATTCACTTTTTCACGAAAAAAATAACACAATACACGTACCGAACATAGTAGAGAAAGCTGTTATAATGAGTCGCTATACAAAACCGTGCTGTGGATGCACAAAATAATTGGTGAATTCCAAAAATACATCGGTGGCCGCCTGTCCCGTTCGGTGCAGAGGCAGCCGATGAAAGGAACGGAGAAGGTGGCCGAGGCCTGTGTTCTTTCCGTCGCATGAAACGGTGCACGCGCGCTAGGGGTGGACAAACTTTGTACTACACGCGGAGCATCGGGAAAGTGTGAAGGCGATGTGCTGGAAGCAAAAAAGTATTTTACAAGATGTCTTTTATTGGTTTAAGTGTAAATTTATTTAATTATTTACATTTGTTCCAGGATGATTATTTGTAGAATTCATTAACTGATTTATTTTAGTTTTTTATTACCTGGTTCATTAGGTAATTTTTAAATTGATTATTTGTAAATTCTTTGCGCATTGTATTTTTTATTTGAGAGTATTTAATCTGCTGCGTAAAACTAGTAAAAATGATTGTAGTGCTTGAAGGGGAAGAAATTTACATTCATTTTCCAAAAAGGAAAGGAGCAATCCACTTTAGCTTTCTTACACACTATCCAAGGAATGGGTGAAAATCCTTGATCGCAATGGAAATCACCGACACAGAATGAAAAATCCAATTAAAATAATAACATTCCTACGGTGTAATGTTAAAATGTACATTGTGTTGATAATATCAAGAATTATTCTGTAATAGTTGATCGACTGAAGCTGAAAAATGTCTATTTTGGTTAAAATTCTCAAAAGCACCAAAACAGATATCATTTAAGGCAAACTTCCGAAGTTGCATGTATATCTTTTAGAATAATTTCCAAATTACTTTTCGCACATTAATTACAACAGCTGCTTATATTTTATTGTGTAGACGTATTTATATATTTTCTGGAATTATAAAAGAGATAAAGCAAATGGAATACTATCAACTTTTCCTTCAAAGTGCTCAAAATATTGTCATGTATATAGATTGTAAATCGTATTCAAAGAATTAAATAGAACATAATACCCATAATAACAGGCAGTAATAGCCGTTTAACCGTATTGAAATTCTGTACTAAGAAAATATGAGCACATAGCAAGTTTGTACCATGGACACATGGTACAGATAAGTACCATCGCAACTGTAGTCCGATTGCTGAATGCAGATGATCGTGTAAGTGTTTAGTTAATAATAAAGCATTAATAGTAATAATAATACATTATAGTTATTCTGCAAATCAATTATTTTTTAGTAATGTAAAATTTGAGGTAAGAGTAAAGTTACATGACCGGCCGGTCGTTTGTGCTAGACTTTTCCATTCGATTTCAAAATGCGAGCTTTGGGTCCTAACATACGTAAAATCGTCCAGAAATACCTTCACGCCAAGTTTAATTTAATTTGTACCAAATCTCCGTGCACAATTGTCTAACTTGTGTCAGTGTAGGACATAATTCAATTCTTTGCCTTGTGGATTATGAAGTATGTGTAATTACGCAATAACAGCATTCTCGTTCCCACTTAGCTATACAATATATTTGACAAGGCAACTTAATGCTTTCGCCAATTTAGGTCTTCTCACAACATCTGCAAATAATTTCTAGTGATAACTCCCTTAACTCTCTGTTAACAAAAATACACGAGTAGATACAACAAAATATTCGTTTCTTGTATTGTGAACACTCACTTCAAGCATCGGTGCAAAGCAACCGCATCTTGGGAACATTTGTGCACCCCTGAAGAAAAGCAGTGTTCGGTGTCCCCCGAAATCTGCTCCCCGCATCGGCCCCCACCCTTCCCCTCCGCGGTGCGGCTGGGGAAAGGAGGGGGCGGAGGGCCCATTGTTCGCGAGTTTCATTACCTGCTACTTATTACTCGATCGGCCCGGACAATGCCGCCCAGCAGGTGCTCGCTCCCGCTCCCGGCCCCGCCCCGCCCCCTTCCTTCCCCGCTCTCCCCGCCCCCTACCTCCCGCCCCGCTCGTCGTTGTTCTGTCCTGTTCGGGCGCCTCCCTCCGATCCAACCCGTTACCCCTTCCGCCCGCGTCTCCTATTCGCCCACTCCACTCCACCAAACTCGCTGCTCTTTTCCCACGCGTCGCTTATACTCCGCTCCCTGCGTGCCTATTTTCAGCTGTAGATTGCCCAGTTAAAGAAGATAGAGAAAGATTTGAACCTTGAAGTGAGATAAGAATGGCCAATCAGACACCTTCACGACAACTGTTTCATGTTTCCTGCATAAATACATTACATGACACTAGTGACATGAAGAAATTGGAAGAGAACAACTGATAATCAAATGGAATACAATTATTAAAAGAAGTTTCTGCGATACATATTGAAGCTCATTCCACATCACTAACGAGAGTTCATTATTCAGTACTTACAATGTCAAAATATATTCGTTCCTGTATCTGAAATATTATGAGCCCTTTTTACTTCTTCTTGTCTCATCCCTGATGTGTTTGGAAAATTCACAAGAAATAAGAGGATTGGTTTCAGCTATTTTTGATGTGAAAGACTTATTTAGACTGTACTAGCTATTAGTGTTTATATGTTTTTTGAAGCTTTGACGAACAACTGTTGTTCGGATAATTTGAGCGAAAATACAAAGAAAAATATTTTGAAAACTCTCATATTAAAGATTCCGTAAGAAGCCAAAATCAAGCCAAGATAATGAACATGAGTACTTTCTACAGCATCTCCTTACTCGACCACTCAGCATCTCCAACATCATCTCGACTTCTCATCCTATCTCACTACAGGTTAAAGATAATTCCACAACAACACAACCCCAACAACAATCATCCAAAAGATTGATCCGCCTATGTTTTACCACGACGAATGCAATTTTTGTTTTCTAAGATATTACTAATTATAAGATAAGGAAATTGATTTTCGTGCAGTTTCAAAATGTTATTTTCTTGTGTTCATCGGTTCCTATTCTCGTGATATGGCATATGTGGCACATCAAAAAATTCTAAAATACAGACACGATAATGTAAGCCCTGGTATTTAAATATATATTGTATGTTGGTTACAGATTCTTAAAATGTTAGTTCTTACCCACATTTGTCTACGTCATCATGATTGGTAGGAAAAAGAGAATAACACAACTATTGTTCTTTAAAGGGGCATTTCACTGATTCTTGTTTTTCTAATATTCTGCAATAATATAAAGACATTCTCACAATGATGTAATTTATACTGCTAACATAAACAACATAAAATTTTAAAAATCAAATATGAAATGTAAATGAACACAGTAATCAAATTGAGGCCAATAAAATATTTAAATTAACACATCATTAACAATATGAATTATATTAACTTTGTATGAGAGTAAAGACTACATAAATGGAGATAAAGCAAACATGAGTACGGAAAATGAGATTTTCTCGTTCTTCACACAATACATCATTCTTACTGCGCAGGATACATCATTAACGAGGATAATCTCTTAGATGTGTACAATTATGAATTGAAAGTGCGCAAGTCAATTTGGACAATGTATTCAGTTGTCCGGGAGACGCCGCATCCTAAGCACAGATGCCAATGCTAGAAACGAGGAAGGTCCCAGCATGACGGCCGACACGTTAGTATGTGTGTCTAGGACGCGGGGAACTCCCGGACAGAGCAGTGTCTCCGGCCGCCAAAGCCTACGCTTTCAAATTGGACATGGTACAAATAATAACTGAGCGTGTACACTCCGTGGACTTTCAACAAAGAGATATCTGGTGCAAATGACTCGTTGCTAAGGTCACTCAGGGAAAAACTCACTCATGAAGAGTGTTTATGAAATCTAAAGAAAGTTTATAAAATCCAACAAATGTTTATGAAATCCAAAGAAAGTTTATGAAACCTAAAAGGACCTTACTTACACGCTTGATTTGGACGATTTATTCTTGACATGACATGAACATTGTACACTCACATGTACAAGTGTCGCTTCTGGGGTTCTAGAAGAAAAGTTACGCATGTGCATGTGTGCTATTTTTTTAAAAAATTATTCCTCAAAACGATGCGAGTCTCTGAAGCAGCACTGTACGTGCGTGTATAAATCGTGTGTAATGTGTTTTTGTAAATGTAATGCGTGTGTAAATAGAGTCTTCTTGACCACTTATTTTAAGGAATCACCAATTACTTAAAGATCACTTTAATCCTTAAGTGTCGACCACGAATTTGGTCCTTCTCCTCTCGCCGATCTCCTTCCGGGCATCCTCCAACCCTCGTAACCTCTCACTCCTTCGAGCGCTTCCCGCTTAAAACCCCTCGACCGACTGCAACTTCCTCGGCTCGTTCGCCTACTCCGTCACTTGCCCACTCACCCGCCCCCACCCCGCTCTCCGCCCCGCCATCACCCGCTCGGCCCCACTCACCTGCAGAGGCGCCGCGCCTAATGACGTCTTATTAATTAGCTGCGGAGTGGCGCATTAATATCAATTAGCGGTCGCCTTAAGTGTGTCGGCCGCGCGCTCCCTAATTGTGCCGTAAAAAGCGCCGCTGAGTTCTCTCTCTCCCCACTCGGCCACCCAGCGCCCCTGCGACGCTCAAGGAAAGCTCAAGGAGGCAGCAGCGATGGCGGACGGGCAGGCGAAGACGGCAACGGGCGTGGCGGCGGTGGTGGCAATGGCGCGGCGAGATGGGTAAGCCCGAGGCGGCGGTTGCCGTGTAGACTGAACGCAGCTGTGTGTGGCGAGCAGCTGACGGAGTTAGGCGACGGGCAGCTGAGGGGGAGTGGTTCGGTTAGAGTGGTTAGGGGATGGTGGAGGGGGGTGGAGGGGGTGGTGGAGGGGGTGGAGGGGTGGTGGAGGGGGTGGAGGGGTGGTGGAGGGGGTGGTAGAGGGGGTGGAGGGTCGGTGGAGGGGTGGTGGAGGGTGGTGGAGGGGTGGTGGAGGGGGTGGTGGAGGGGTGGTGGAGGGGTGGTGAAGGGGTGGTGAAGGGGTGGTGGAGGGGTCGTGGAGGGGGGTGGAGGGGGTGGAGGGGGGTGGAGGGGGTGGTGGAGGGGTGGTGGAGGGGTGGTGGGGGTGGAGGGGGCTGGAGGGGGTGGTGGAGCGGGTGGAGGGGGGTGTCGGAAGGAGGCGGGGAGGGGCAGAAGCGGGCGGCGTTAAGCGGCGAGCACCAGGGAGCGGCAGCGGGTGGCGAGCGAGGGGTGGCAAGCGGCGCTTGGTGGTGGGCGGTGTTTGGTGACGGGTGGCTGAGGGGAAGTGGTTAGGTTAGAGTGGTTAGTGGAAGGATCAGGGCTTAGAGGAGGGGGTGGTGTCGGCGGGCGAGCAGGTGAAGACGGCAACGGTCGCGGAGGCGGCGGTGGCAGCGGTGCGGAGAGGTGGGTAAGTCCGAGGCGGCGGTTGCCACGTAGGCACAACGCAGCTCAGTGTATGTGGCGAGAAGCGAACGGCGTTAGGCGACGCGCAGGTGAGGGGGAGTGGTTAGGTTAGAGTGGTTAGGGGAGGGATCAGGGCATGGAGAAGGGGGTGGTGTTGAATGGCAGCGGGGAGGGGCGGAGGACGGTGATACGCGGCGAGTGCCACGGAGCGGCGGGTGGCGAGCGGCGTTTGGTGGCGGGCGGTGGGGACGGTGGGCAGCGGGAGGGTTGGCTGGAGGAAGTATCTACGTGGGGAGTCGGGGGAGAGAGCAGATGGGCTGGTGGAAAGTGGTAGGCGGGCGGCGTTAGCGAGCAAACGAGCGCCCGAGGGTGGGCGAAGGGTGGCGGGGGACAGCGGTGGGTAGCGGGCGGAGGGCTGCGTTAGGCGGTGGACATCGGTGAACTGGGGACGGTAGGGACGGTAGGCAGGGTCGGCAGGCAGCGGGCGGCGGGCGGCGGGCGGCGGGCGGCGGGCGGCGGGCGGCGGGCGGCGGGCGGCGGGCGGCGGGCGGCGGGCGGCGGGCGGCGGGCGGCGGGCGGCGGGCGGCGGGCGGCGGGCGGCGGGCGGCGGGCGGCGGGCGGCGGGCGGCGGGCAACGGACGTTGATGCAGAAATAGCAACGGCAGAAATTGGGAGATGGAGACGGAGAGTGGGCACTCCAAGATCGCAATTCATCCTGCTCATTAAATGCGCTTCGAAGAAGGCCTTAGGTTGCAAAGGAGACAGGTGGGATGTCAGTCTTGAGAATTTCTTCAGAATTCGGCGATTTCCTTGAAAGAATGGACCTGGGGATTTCAACGTGCAACAGTTAAAAGGCGCACACTTCTTATTTGTGAGCGACATAAATAGACTGGTGCTTGTAATCATTAGCAATATCAAAAATGAGAAAAGATCTTTCATCGATGGTCTCGGATACTTTAAAGTACTTTCTAGTTGCGGAAATATCTTATAATTTTAAATTGACAATGTAACCTAGAAAATTTGCTAATTTAAAAATTATCTTTAAAAATAATCTGGTCTGTAAGGAACTACACTTATATTAATTGAAACATATATGAATTTTATAATCAGTAATGAACAAAATTAAGAAAATTCTCTGAACGATCAACCCGCAAAGTTTTAATTACATAAAACAGATTCAATCTTAAAAATCAATGGAATGTAATTATTGGTTCGTTGGCTCTACAAAATACTACTTTCATAGTACGGTCTCGAAAAATGATTAAATAAATGAAATTTCCTTAAAAGGTGAAATAAAGTTATAATGAGCAAAATAATTGAAAAGCGCTAAATTCGTATAAAAATGAAATGTGTAAAAATTTATTTCTGTTATTTACCATGTTGCATTAACGAATATAAATTTAAAGAATGTTCAAAAAGTATACAAATTAAAATTTAAAAGAAAAAGAAAAAGAAAAAAATGTTACCACGTGCTATCGCGATGCTTCTGTGATGCTACTGAGGCACCCAAAAAGTCTTCAGTGCGAGCTACGCCTTCGGCAGATAGCAGTAATCCCAAGCCATATTCAATTTTTTAGCCGGCCCGCCCCTCAGGTAATCTACGAAATTGAGCGACCTCGTATCGGCCGCTTTTTTGCAAATTCGACCTCCCACCTTCCCTCCCACCTTCCCTCCCTCCTTCTTCGCTCTCTCCCTCGCTCTCTCCCTCGCTCTCTCCCTCGCTCTCTCCCTCGCTCTCTCCCTCGCTCTCTCCCTCGCTCTCTCCCTCGCTCTCTCCCTCGCTCTCTCCGCGCGCCGAGCGGATAGCGAGAGCCACCTCTCGGGAGGCGCGTCGGGGATTAGCATGACGCAAGTTCCTTCTCGAAAATTGGGGCATGCTTTATGTACGCCCCGCGCTTATGAGCCGGAGGGCCTCGAGTGCCGCACGCCCGCCGCGCCTGCGCAGTTCGATTGCGGACCGCGCTTCCCTTCCTACTAGGACAGGAAGGCCAGGTTGCTTGGGAACTATAGGGCTGTACAGGAAATTCTGCGTCCTAGGCACAGTTGCCAACGTTTCGGCGGCCATTCTGCGATCTTCCTACGAGAAAAATAAGCTGTGACATCGATAGCTTGGCTGTGACCCTACCTGTGACATCGATATTGAGTAGTTACTGACTCCGTCATGCAGAAACCCACGCTCTCGCCGGGTTGCTTGGTGTAACGTCGTGGGTAGGGATGCTACGCCACCAATTAACAGACACGAGTGAGTATTTACAAATTTATTTACACATATTTACATAATCACTCTAAGGCGTTTTGTTAGAGCTACTCACTGCAGCCCCCCTCCTCTCTCTACACGCGCCTAGCGGCGGTGTACCACTCCACCGTGTTCGAACACATCGAACACCCCCACTCGTGCATAGAGCACTCCGCGCCAGCCTGGGCGGATAAAGTTTTGCGGATAACCGCGAGGGAGCCTCTTACTCTGTGTTTCCCTCACGAGGCCTCGCGACACGGCTTTATATAGTGCCGCGTCACATGACCTCCTACGTCATTTCTTCCTCCCACGCCTGTACCTGCCTGGACATGCCTGGACCTGCCTTGCGCACGACACCACGCACCTCCGCCACCACCCCTCTTTCTTACCTCCGGAGGGTGGCCTTTGTTTGGGGAGGCTATTTTAAGGTCCCTCATGCCCATACCTTGCAAGCCCATCACTCTGCGCAGGAAGTGGAGCCTATGACGCTACACTGGCAAGTAAACTAGTTCGTAAGTCTCAAATGAGGCGCGATAATGGTATTTAGTCATGAAAATAAAAAATAATTAGATACTGACTGACGGGCACTTCGACAACTGAATTACTTAAAGCTCCAAAAGTTATATTTGGTATATGAGCTCCCATTCCTCTGCATGTAACCCGCAATCCATCTAGATATGACAGGATCGGTCGGGTCAGTAGTACAGAAACATGACAGAACCGAGCTGTAGTGAGTGATTGATTAGTGATTCCGGGAGCGTCAACTTCTAAGGTTGTTCATCCCGTAAATAGAGTGCTTGTTTTTTGTCGTGGGAGGTGGCGGTGACCTGTCCCCACGTGGGTAGCGAGATCAGGCGCCAACCAACCCGTCACCTTCGGGGATTTTCCTCAAACAAGTTTCTCTCACCAACGGGGCACCGCCTCAGTCGGGACAAGCTATAAGCTTCCGGCTGGTCTCCCAACATGTGCGGTAGTAAATGTAAATGTGTGTAAGTAATGGGTGAGAAGGACGATTAAGGAAAGATCGCGCGCGGTCCATGGCCCGTTTGTTGGGATACTGCTTTGGCATTCACCTGATGTTCACGGACAAATACCGATCAGAGCAGCAGGCCACTAGAATTCTCCTCCAGACAGCTGCTGACCTTAGCTGTCTAACTAGTATCGAAAATCCCGCCATCGTTGGAACTCTAACTCTAGAACTTCCCTGGTCAGGTTCTGCATGAGATCTAGGGGAGGCATGGCGGGGCCCAGTGGAACGGAACAAAACGAGGCTGAACGGGTAGAGGTGGTGGGGCGGAGCAGAGGGGAGGGTGTTTGTTAGAGATGCCGGTAACGGGCGGTCAGTAGATTCAGCGGCGGGGAAGCGTAACGGAAAGGGTGGGGCGCGTCATGGCGAGGCCGAGCGAGGAGGGGGGATAGGGTGAAGAGAAACGAAACAGAAATTAGTGAGGTATAGCGAGGACTGTCAATAAAATTATTTCCACTTCACAGAACACACAGAGTGAGTTCACTTCTTTCCCACATGGTCTAATTATTGATTGCATTAAATAAATACATCGGAAATTCGGGATTACTGGTTTTTATAATAATTTTTTTACTCTTCTCGTTTTGGGCAAGTGTTACGTCGTTTAGAGTGGTCGATGTACTTATAAAACAATATTGATGCCTAAATACATTGCGGGTTGCATATATATAAATAATTATTATAATAATTTCTAGGTGGGGACTCCAGGTTCGATTCGGTAATGGGGTAAGCTTAATCGTCGTTTTCACAGTAATACCTCAGTTCATATGAATAGTCCATAATGTGAATGTATCTAAAAGATAGAGAATGAGCCTGCCCATAATGAATGTTACTAACTTCTAAGGTAAAGAACACGGTAATTTGGCATTAAACTCGCATTTACCGGAATTATGTGCTTTTATACTTGTTGCCTTACCACTGCTTTTCAGGAACACCGTCTGCACGATGTTCGACAACACCATGAAATCTCCTTGTCGGATTAGATCGTGACCTGCCTAACATCTGTGCACATGTAGTTGCCAAAAAATCAAAAGAAAATGCCTCACATGTGTTATGTATGTTAAATTATTTTCCATACTCAAAGAGTTCTCGTTCTCGTGGAGAGGAATAAAGAATAGATATTGGATGCTAAGTTGAGTAATAAATATAATTTAAAATAAAGACATGTCTTAATGAAATATCCAATAATGTGTAACTTCATTAAATAAAAACTTCTCACTATATGCTCAATTTTTCCAGGCACACATCCCTCAAACTTAGACTAAGTTGGACTGGGATCAGGACACGACCTGTCTAACATTTGTGCACACGTAGTTGCCTAAAAATCAAAATAAAATACATGAGCAACACCGTTGAACGAAATGTCTCACTCCACGTTCAATTTTTGCTACTCCACATCCCTCCAACGCAGACCAAGTCGCATCCATCCCGGCAGCCATCCCACCACAGCGACCGAAGCGCAAAGCACCTGCAAAGAGCCCGCGCGTGGGCCACGCGTGAACGCGTGTCGAGGTCGCGTGCCGGGCGACAGCGCCGCGCGGAGGAAGAGGAAGAGGCAGGGAGGGAGGGAGGGAGGGGGCAGGGCTGCAGCGCAATTAGACAAATTGCGAGGGACGCGCGCGCGCCTGCGGAATACGCAGACCTACGGCACGCGGCGCCCGAGATAAGAGCGACAGCGGGGGAGGAGGGGGGCGACGCGTCGCTAAACGCAGCGCAAGCGGTCACGCCGCCCCGCGCCGCCACGCGCCGCACCGGCCCGAGGGACTGCGCGCCGCGCTTATTCACGGGGATAAAAACGCATTCGTAAACGGAGGCGACGTACACTGCTTTACAAAAGCTGACTTTCAGACGTGTCATGATACGATTCGTAGATATAGGTCGTAGATATATGTATGTATGTATGTGTATATATATATATATATATATATATATATATATATATATATATATATATATACATGTATGAATGTATAGATATGTCATGATTCGTAGATATAGGAACTTAAGTTTATATTGTAATTCACGAGATGGTTTTAGAGTTTTTAAAAGGCATGTTTAAACTAAATAAGAAAAAGTTATTTTAATAATTTGTTCTTTTAATAATTATGAATTACTAATATTCTTCATTGTGTACAATTTGTAATTACGTTCTAAAAATTTGAAGATCGTGCTGTGGCTTATAAGCTACCAAATTAATGATACACAAGCCACAGCAAGTCTTTCGCAATTCATACATGTTAACTCTTCATAAATATCTTGATTTTGGGGACAGGATAGATATCATATGTCTTGTTCACGGGGCTAAGAAGAATGGGTTGAGGGAAAGACGAGGTATTGATAGATTGGTGAGAAGCATTTTGTAGCTTATTTTGTCACTTCCCGACAGTCCATTTGTGTGTTGTTTTCAGAAAAATATTTATATATGTAGAATATTATATTTTGAGGAAGAAACAAATTTCATTTTATACGGAAAAGACCATATGTGTAATCATAAGAGCATTAGCACGCAATAAAAGGATGCACACTTATTTTGTCGAATTCAAGCTCTTTCCAGAGCGACGAAATGCAACATGCCATTAGTCAACCCAAGCAGCAATGGAGGCAAATTTACCAAAGAGGATTGAATGACAAACTGCAAACTGAAAATGAAGGAGTCATCATCGAATCTAACACACGTTAGCCCCTGTCACAAGCAACGTTTTCACAGTCCCACGTCCCACGTGGAGGAGGTAGGGGCGGGGCATCTGCGCAGTGGCACTGCGCGGGGCCGTTTACCGAGCCGGGGGGAGGTGCACGAAGGGGAAGGAAGTGGAGGGGGTGAGGAGGTGGATGGGGAGTGGAGGGGGGAAGAGGGGATGGGGAGAGGAGGGGGAGGGGAGAGGAAAGGATGGGGAGAGAAGGGGATGGGAGAGGAGGGGAGGGGAGATGAGGGAAGAGGAGAGGAGAGGTGTGGAGAGGAGGTGGAGGGGGAGAGGAGGTGGAGGGGGAGAGGAGGGGGAGAGGGAGTGGAGGTTGAGGGGGAGAGGAGGTGGAGGGGGAGAGGAGGGGGAGAGGGAGTGGAGGTTGAGGGGGAGAGGAGGTGGAGGGGGAGAGGAGGGGGAGAGGGAGTGGAGGTTGAGGGGGAGAGGAGGTGAAGGGGGAGAGGAGGTGGAGAGGGAGAGCAGCAGGAGGGCGGAGGGGCTTCGACTGCGGCAGCGGCGGCGCTTCAGGGCCTCGGCGCCTCGCGCCGTCATCGAAGATTCAGCAGCGGCTGCGAGCCCGGAGATTTAGGGGCGCGCGCAGGGCTAACCCGATAAGGAATTATCAAAGATTAACCGACTGCGCCCAGCGCCGCGCCGCGCCGCGGCACCGCTGCCAGGCGGAGGAGAGGTTGGAGGTGGGTGATGCGAACGTGGACAACAAAGTGGGAGTCCGAGGAAGAGAAACCAGCAAAGACACAAGCGGACACAAATATCAGTAGAGAATGCTCAGGAGAGCAACGCGAGAAAGAAATAAGAGATAAAGAACCGTGGGAGAAGTCGCGAGTGAGTGAGTTCTTTGGTTTCCCAAGAGCGTCAACTTCTTTGGTCATTAGTGCAGTGAGTGTAGGGCATGTTACAGCCTGGAGTTGGTCCCTTCCCGTCTCAAGCAAGGAATTCGGTGTTGATCTACACGTTGGCTTGCGGGGTTTTTCCATCACGTTGCAGCCTCAGCTGGAATAAACTCTTAAGTTCTCAACCAATCTCCTTATATTTGAGAAGAGGGGACAGATAGGTAAAAATACGAAGGGAAAGAGTACGTCCGAAGGGACTAACATTGCTCAAATAAACTGATCAGATGGATCGGGGAGGAAATCTAATAGAGAAGGAATCGTGTAGGTGAGGTAGCGCGCTAGGAGAGTGATATCAGTGCTTTACATGTCAAAAAGAGAGCGGGGAGAACCACAGGCGTGCGAAGGAGAGATCGACCAGGAACTCACTGCTGAGGATGTAGAGATGATTTTGAGGGTGAACAGTAACGGGGATGAGAGTTAAGTAATGCGGAGGATGTAGTGATGCCCAGGATGGCATGGTGCGGAGGGTGAAATCATGCCGAAGGTGGAGTGATGCCAAAGGATGAGTGATGTCAAAAGATGAATGCTGTCGAGGGTGAAGTGATTCCAAGGGTGAAGTAATGCCAAGGGTAAATTAATGCAGAGAATGAAGTGATGTAGAGTGTAAAGTGAAGCAAAGTGAGAAGTGATGCCGATGGTAAAGTGATGCCGAGAGTAAAGTGATGAAGATGGAGTAATCTCGAAGGAAGAGTGATCCTGAAGGAAGAGTAGTGCCGAAGGAAGAGTAGTGCCGAAGGAAGAGTAGTGCCGAAGGAAGAGTAGTGCCGAAGGAAGAGTAGTGTCGAAGGACGAGTTAGCTGAGGGTGGAGCGATGCCAGATGGTGAAGTGATGCCGAAGGAGGAGTTATGTCGAGGGTAGAGTGATGTCGAAGGTGAAGCGATGCTGAAGGTGGAGTGAGGCCGAGGGTGGAGTGAGGCTGAGGGTGAAGTGATGCCGATAATGAAGTGATGCTGAGAGTGAAGTGAGGCCGAGTGAAATGTAGACGCTGAAGGAGGAGTGATCACAGAAGGAGAAATGATGCCGAAGGAGGAGTGATACTGAGAAGGCGGTGATGTCGAAGGTGTGATGATGGCGAGAGTGTGATGATAGCAAGGATGAGAGGATGCCGAGGATGCGATAGCGAGGGCGAGAAGGTGCCGTGGGAGAGGGGTGGGGAGGGGCGGGGAGAGCGCTCCGCTCCGATCACGACAGTCGAACTTCGGCGGCGGCGGCGGCGGCGGGGCGCGGTGCTTGGCTGCGGCGAGGCTGCGCCATTCATCTTCATTACCCCGGCCGTCGCGTCGCGAGGAAGTGGCGGGCCGTGTCGGGGCGGTCGCCCCTCCCTCTCTTCCCCTCCACTCCACTTCCACCCGCCCGCCCGCCCGCCCGCCGACCGTGCAACTGGCACGTCTTTCAGTAAAATACGGGTCTACGGCAGGTGCCTTCTTCTCTTTTCAAAACTCATCGAATAATTTTTCGCTCTTTCTAATAGCATATTCCTTCATTATCTTTATATCCCTTAGACTGTGAACATTTGTTTCGGTTTTCTTTTCTGTCCAACCGAATTTAACGTCTATCCAATCTTCTCGCCACCTTTTGTAGCTTAACTCAGAATATCTAACCTGTTTTAGTTTCAATATTACAATTGTATATTTTATCCCATTTTTTTACCTTTAAAATCACTCCTAATAATCCATACAATACAATGAATTTTACAACTGCCTACGCCTTCCATGAATACCTCATTTCTTTTCTCAACATTGTTTTTCTCAGGGAGTTTTTGTAGAAATTGTCACTCCTCTTTCGTGATGAAGTTGTCAATCTCTGGTTTTGTTTCCCAATTGTCGCTTAATTACTTAGTATTTTTTCCACCAGTAACATCTTCTGAACGACAGCACCTCCCCGTTCGCCCTCTCCTGGAGTTCATTCTCACCTCAACGGCCCCTCCCCTCCCTCCTGCCCAACCGCCCAGCCCCGAGGCCGCCGCAGCGCAGAGCTCTGATTTAGTGCCCAACACGTGTCTCCGCCGGGTGGCGCTTTCAAAACTCGAGGAGCAGCGGGAGGTCCGCGGGAGAGGTGAAGCGAGGCGAGGCGACGCAAGAGGGGAGGCGGAGAACCAGGGCGGGGAGGGGCGAGTTGTGACGCTGCGCATCGCGGTGAGTAGGAACTCAGCGTCGTTCTTACGTAATCGGCGGCGCTCCTTTAGCGGTCGCCGGAGAGAGACACGCCCCTTCCGCCACGGCCGCTAGCCCCGCCCAACGCTCTGCCACCGCCACCAGAGTCGCCGTCCACGTGCCCTCTCCCTCGCCCTTGCTCTCGCCCTTGCTCTCGCCCTTGCTCTCGCCCTTGCTCTCGCCCTTGCTCTCGCCCTTGCTCTCGCCCTTGCTCTCGCCCTTGCTCTCGCCCTTGCTCTCGCACTCGGCTTCACCCTTACCCTTGCCCTCACCCTTGTCCTTTTCCCTGCCCTCGCCCTTTACCTCATGCTTGCTTACGCCACGTCCTCGCCCTTGCCCTCGACCTTGGCCTCGCCCTGTCCTAATCACTTGCCCTCAGCCCTAGCCCTCGCCGTCGGCTGTCGTTAGCATTGCCTCCGACCATTCTCTACTTAGTGTATCCTCAAACTCACTTGCCCTCTTGCCAACTCCCACACCCAGCCATCCTATTGTCTGTACCACCTGCGCTATAACCGTACCGCCTCTACTGCCGTCTTTGTTTTCGGCCCCGCTTCACTCGTCTCTCAGCCTGCCTTCCCTCGGAACTTCCTCAATTTTTTCATTTTTTCCTTCAATTCCATCTCCTTGTCCACGCTTTTCACGTACTCCTACGCCAGGACCTTCCTTCCTCCGCCAAAACCTCTTAGTACTACTACTTTGGCAAGTCGCCTTCATTGCTTCTTTCGGTTTCGGAATGCTCCCGCGTTCAAGCTGTTCAGCCTTTTGCACGTCCTCCAACCTCTATACCTACATGGTCCTTTTCTATCCACCATTACACACGCCGTCTTCATTGCCTTCCTCCATCCATGCCACGCACTACCGCCGCCTCCAATTCCATACTGTTCTCACTGCTGCACCCACTCATGCAACCTTTCTCCATCTCCTCTGCCTCCCCATTCCCTTATCACCCAGATCGTCCCCACTTACATAAATAGCTGCCATTTACACCGCCATTCCCGTCTCGTCTGTGTCGACATCTACATCGTCCTACCCACACAGCTTCACTCATCCTCGCTGCTCCCGCTAATTTCACCATACCCGTTCGTACGTCGTTCCCATTCCTTCACCCATTCCCGCAACTTCCCGCCTCTTGCGTCATCCTCTACCGCCCCCCATCTGTTTGCTGCAACCCCAGTGCCTCAGCCACCCCCTACAACCCCCGTCCGGCGCCGGAGGTTCCGCCTGCAGCCTCGCGAGAGCCGTAATCCCGACGCGAACCTTTGGAGCACGCGCGCGGCGTAATCTCGTTTGCGAATGCAGGAATTTTTATGTTGCTCCTGCCCCTGCGGCGTGCGCGAGGGAGGGAGGACAGGGTGGGGAGGACGAGGAGGATGGGGAGAGATGCAAGGTCGGAGAGAGAGGAGTGGGCACGGAGGTTGGGGGAGAGGCGAATGAGGGCGGGGAGGGCGGGAGGGACTGGGAAGGTGGGGCGGGCGGGGAGAGCGGGGTGGTCGGGGAAGGTGGAGAGGGGCGGGGAGGGCGAAGGAGGGCGGGGCGGTGGCGGGGGGCAGGAGGCGGTGGCGGGGAGGGTGGGGAAAGGCTGGGAGGGCTAAGAGGACGGGGAAGGCTGAGAGGGCCGGAGTTGGCGAGGGAGGGCAGAGAGGAGCGGGGACTGTTTGTGTTGTACGCGTAGAGGAAGGACGAGCGTGGAGCGGCGCGTCTCAAGCTGACCCAGTGCAGGATAACGCGTTCTTTCTGATCCAACCGCAATTAATTTATGCTTCTTTATTTTTCTCCTTTTCCCGTTGAATGCCGGGAACCTGTTTGCTGCAGTTTGTTTAGTTTGTTGGTGCGTTTTTTTCCGTGTGGTAAAATGAGCTACCGTCGCATGAGCGGTTTAACGCGCAGGATGGACTTCGCAATTCGGGGAATTTTCACTCGGAAGTCTCTAGAGTCTTACGTGAGGTGGACTATAATGTTTACGTGCACTTGTTGTGCGGATTTGAAAATTTACTAAGTGGAGTAAATGGTGTAGTTGAGAATTTGAGCGTCATGATAACGCTATTTCGTGCCTCGGATCTCTTAAATTCCAACGTCCCTTGAGATCTACGTGCAATAGACAGGATCGACCCAAACTCAATGTAATAATATCGATATGTTGCATTTTGGTTTTATGTTTTGTGTGCCGATTGTTCTCACTTTGTTTTAATGAAATTTAATTTGTTACTAGAAATTCGAAAGAAAATTATGCAACGTGCTTCGATGATATTTATCAGATACCTGTCGAATACTTTACAGAAAGAAACCTTTTCTTTCATGGTTTTAGTGTTACATCTTCCCCTCTTTACTTAAAATTTTCAAATACATCTCTTCATTTTGTTTTAAAATGATGTAGCAACATCTTAGATGTGTGTACGAGTAAAAACATGACTATATTCTCAACAATATTCATATATTAGCACGATTAATCAAGAGATCAATATTCACAAAAGTTATATTGGACCATTCTATTTGTCATTCTTGTAAAAATATTTTGCGTAAAGAGGATTACTTGAGAAACCTCAAGTTATAACGTCCAAGAATTATTTCTTAAAACAATTTCAAAATTATAATAAATATTCACGTCAGGCAACACAATGAAAAGAAAATATTTTAATTCTTGTGTATAGATAAATCATTCAAGACATCGCCGAAATAGATTGATACATTTTCACGAAAGGGAATCGTGTGCCTTCTGAACTCCATTCTTTGCCGGTCGGGCATTTAGAATAGACTAGAATTTTTATTTTGGTACTTAGAAATGCATAGAATACATCCGATGGTAGCGTTTTCTAAGTAGTTACCACAATTACACAAAACAATCAAACATTATAATATTTACATGTTACATAATACGATTTTACAAAATTAATGTATTGGTCATATCTCGCTAAAACTGATCTGATATAAAATTAGAATAACACAAAAACATTTTAATGTCGACATGTTCTAAAAAATACAATTTATTTAATCTAATTAAAAGTGTTTTGACATTCTGAGGGAAAGTCTCCAGCACTCAGGGAAAGTCTCTCCAGCTCCCTCTAATTTTTATTGTTCTGTTTACATAAGAGAATTTACCTTCATGTATTCACTGTTTTCTTGGCCGAATTTTGGAGCTATGATCCTTCCTCTTATTGTACGTTTTGATGTAAATAGAAAGTAAGGCGCCGAAGAGTTTCAGAGTGAGTAGATTAAGGTGGTTGAGGGGAAGGAAAGGTAATGGATGAAGAGTCTGGATAGGTGGTGTATGGATGAGGATGAGGATGAGGAAACGAGGAGAGTGAAATGATGAGGAAAGAGATATGAGAAAATCTGAAGGGATGAGAAGAATGGTGTGATGAGAATCGGGAGGAGTTGAGGAGTGATAGCTACTGAGATTGATGATATGAAGAGTGGTAGGGATAGAAGAGGGGGAGGAGATGAGTTGTATGAGGAAGGTGAAGGGACGAGAAGGTTAAATAGTGAGCATTGTTAGGAGACGAGAAGAGTGAAGGGGTGACGCTGAAAATGAGAACAATGGAAAAAGGATTACATGACGAGAAGTTTGAAAGATTTATGACTGTGAAGGGAAGAAAAGGGGAAGAAATGAGGAGGGTGAAAATAAGGTGGATGAAGAAACAAGGTGCATGAAAGAATGAAAGCAATGAAGTGCGTAAAGGAATGAGGTGGGTGAACGAATGAGAGAGTGAGGTGATAAGAAGGTTTAGGAGAGGAAGAGGGAGAGGGTGAGAGGGAAGAGGGTAAGAGAGTGAGGAGAGAAAGAGGTTGTGGAAGGTGAAGGAACGCATCACCGCGTCATGGTCCCTCGCCAACCTCCGGCTCCCCCCCTCCTCCTCCTCCTAATCTTCCTCCTCCGGGCTGGGTGCACGCGGTCGGCGTTAAGTGGTTGTTACAATATTCAGCGGGCGGAAGAGAACAAACCGCGGCAATTTATAGAAAACCCGCCCCCACAGCCCAGCCGCAGCTGCCGCAGACTACCCATCTCCCTCACTCCTGCACCCCTTCCACCTCGAAGTCTCCTCATCCTCTCCTTCATGAGGCTTTCTATTGCTTATATCAGACTGTCGACATCCAAGATGGAGGAATGGAATTCTCAAAGATGGAGCCATACATTTAAGCTCCCTCCATCCAAGAGTTAACATAACCCCCAAATATCGATTAGTACTTGCACAGGATGATTGAATAACAGATGCTTAAACATATCGTTAAGCATAAGCAAGTATTCTAGAAATACGTTTCAAAAATAATAATAATATATTCTTAATGACTTTTTGTATAGCACAGCAATATTTGTTGTACATTGATTTCCAATGGTTGTTTTTTAACGTGTAGTTTCAAGGCATTAAAAATCAGACATTTAGAAACAGCAGGAAACGATGTAGAAATTTACTCGTGCTTTATACGATCGTGCTTTTATTTATTGAGTTATTGAGACCTTCAACTATTGAGATCGTTGAGGCCTCTGAATAATGTTATAATGAACAGATTATAGCTATATTAATGTGATTAATGATGAATAAAGGTGAAATGAGAGGAATGAAAAACGGAAGAACCACAAGAAAACCTGACAAGGGCCGGAAATATGCAATCCACCCCAAGCGGTGGATTGCGTATATTCTACTCATAATGCAGTGCGCTTTCACCTATATACTCGTATATGAACATACTTAAATTTGATGTGTGACATTTTCAAAACTTACCATAAAGAGTACGACTTGTAACTAAATTACTATGTAATGTTTACTCCGTAAATTGTTATTGTGAGTAAATAATAATACTGTTTATCACTACTTAAAAAGCTAGAACTAAAACCAAAGTAAATCTTTTGGTTTGTCGTTTTGACTGCTAAATTACAATTAAGCATTCTTTTCCGGAAATAATTCTGTAGCTTTATTTTCTTTTTGAATTTGCATCGAGACAAAAGGTCACTCTTGAGACTTTCTTGAAACGTCGACACAGTTTACTTTCAAATGTATTGTAGAAATGAAACGATATAAGTGACGAATGTATTGCAGAAATGAAACGATATAACTTTTATGATTTTATCATTTTGTGGCAAATTTGATGTACTCTTACAATATTATTAATCACGCATTTTTATAACCTTGGAATACTCGCACGACTTACCGATGTAGCCCAGGCATTTTATTTTTCTTGTCAAGCAACCTCTACTGAGTTTAGAGTGATATTCAGTAGCTTAAGATATATGCTTCTTAGAATCCAGTCTGCTTCTGTGCTCTTAATAGGAACTACTTCTGTGTTTTTTATTATTTTGTGCCATATAATTTTAAAGTCAATAGGTCTGCAATTGTAGCCTGCGCGAGCTGTACCGTAATTGTGAAAGAAATTTTTCCGTGCAGGCAAAAATGATATACTGTTGTCAAAGGCATATACTATTGTCGTGTATTATAGTGATATACTACTGTCTTGTCTGCTAAACGATCGATGTTGAATTATCAGGAGAGAAATAAAGTATTTCGTATGTTAACAGACGTCGCTTATCTCATTTTTCATCTCGGAGACAACGCAAGTATGTTTAAATGTTATGACCTATATATCATATTAAAAATACATTTTGAGATAACACAGTACTTTTGAAACTAACAATGACAAAAAATGTAATTTTAACTTTGGTTGTGTGTGAATCCCGCGCAATTATTTGAGTATTCTTAATGAAGTTCAAAACTTCCTTACGTGATCACAAATATATTACAGAGACGCGACACCGTTTAAGGCAAGTGATTTCACTCATCATAAAATTAATACCATTAAATGAATTGATATAGAGGGAACGTTGTTTGTTTGCTTTTAACTTCCCAATTGTGTGGAAAATAGAGCCCTAATGGATTCATGAAAACACGTTTCCCTTTATGAATCCATAAAAGCACAGGTGCGCTACCCGAACATTATTGAACTCTCGCAGATAAAATGATTAACAGGCCCTGAAGTACTCGAGGCAGATGTGCACTGCCGTTCGCAACCAGAGTTTGAAGGCAGGCAAGGGCAAGCCCGAGAAGGTCGCGAGCCGAGAGGCATCGTCCGCACTTTCCAGAAAGCACCGCCTCTGTGGGTGGGCGGGGCGGGGCAGGGCAGGGCGGAGAGGGGCGGGGCGGGGAGAAGTAGTCCGCGAAGGCCCATCGCGCGTGAAATAGCGACCCCGAAATTCGAGCGGCGGCCATCGAGCGGCGACGCGGGATCAATATGGTGTCGCGGGGCAGTGGTTGGCGGTGTCGGCAACGGCGAATGGGTAGGGAGGGCGTTGAAGAGAGCAAGGTAAGAAGGAGAACCGGGAAAAGGCGAAGAAAGCATGGAAGGCGAGGAGAGAGAAAAAATGGAAAGGAGGAAGTCGGAGAGGACAGAGGATGTGGGAAACGCAGAGAAGGCAGAAAAAGTGGGAAAGGCGGAGAAGGGTACAAAGGAGTTAAATGCGTAAATGAGAAATCGCGGGAAGCGGAGAGCATACGGAAATAGGGCGTGAGAGGGTGGACAAGACTGAAGAGGGTGAAAGAGGGGAGGGCTAGGAAGGCGGGAAGCTAGGAAGACGGGGATCATAAGTAGTGTTTGCGGCGGGTACCTTGAAGATGTAGGAGACGTTACATGGGTGGGGAGCAATGGAGACCTCGGAGGTGATGGGGGCGGCGGGGGTGGGGCGTGGGCGTGGGCGGGGTGGGTGGCGTGGGTGGCGTGGGTGGCAGGGGCGGCGGGGCGGGGGGGCGGCGGGGCGGCGGGGCGGCGGGGCGGCGGGGCGGCGGGGCGGCGGGGCGGCGGGGCGGCGGGGCGGCGGGGCGGCGGGGCGGCGGGGCGGCGGGGCGGCGGGGCGGCGGGGCGGCGGGGCGGCGGGGCGGCGGGGCGGCGGGGCGGCGGGGCGGCGGGGCGGCGGGGCGGCGGGGTCGCCAAGGACGGCTGCAACGCGGCCGAACCGCTCGCCAAAAATATGGTAAAAATTGGGCGATGGGATCTGGGGCGGGCTGGGCGCGGCTTCGCGAATCCGGGTCGTGCGTCTTCATCCGCGGATATTGAAACTGGCGAGCGGGCGCTCATATCGGCGGCGCGAGCGACCTCCAGCGGGCGGCTCTCACACGGCGCCATCGGCGCAGCCACTGCGATTGCCCGGCCAGCCGCACCACCCGCCTCGCTTGCGTACATTCAAGTCCCTCGATGGGGTAAAACTTCAACATTTTGCATTCAGAAATACGTAAGAAACTAAAGAAATATTACTTTCCTCTGCAAAGATACTTTTGTCCTACTTTTATTGTATAATTGTTGTATTAAGTGGCTGCAGTCTATTTTATAATTACTGTGATTATGACACTCCTTCATTATAACACGTTCTGAAGAATTTCAGCGATGTTTCACAACCATGCATGAACCACAATCACTGGTCATTGTTTTTGTAAATCATTCGATAGATAGTTTATATGTTCTGAATGTTTAATTGTGCATTGTCGGGGTGACCCGTCGGTTGGTGGCAGCACCACTCCCTTACCAGAATGTAGATGTGAAATAGATTGATCATGAAACCAGTCTTAATTAATCAATTGAATATTTGTAATAACTATGTTCTGTAATTGTTGTTGTCACCTGTAGGCAGTCTCTATAGTATTCACCGTGAAATTATCGAATGTTTGACATAATGGAGAAGATAACTACTCCAATACACCATATCGCACTGTTTAAGTTTTAAAATATTACAAAATATTTTTTTTAAACATTAAAGACTTCGAGTGTTAGATTTTGCTTCTGAAGGTAGTTGTGTCATTTGAATTTTCAATATCTTCTGCAAATTAAACACCAACCAAGATCACTGTCTAAGAAGTTAATTGAAACTAACTAATCGGTTACGACAAGAGGATCTAAAACAAAGCTACCACACTTTCCAATCATGGGTCTGTTAAAGCTAATATTATAGAAAGTACTCTGGCGTGAAAGTTGTATCCAATGGTTTCAGTGTTTCTACGGCCACATAAACTTATATCAGCAATTACTTTTTCTCCAAGGTTACAGTTATGATACACGTCATCTCACAACTTACAAACCATCGCCACCAGAGCGGCCGATCTCTTATGTTTTTGTTCTTTCACCAAGTGATCACAATTTTGGCTAAATTCCACAATATTGCTAACTGCGCGTTCTTTATTCCCCTTACGTCCTCCACCACTAGTCATCGCGCTCCTTTTCGCAGTTGCATTTCAGAGGCGTCACTCCCGCCCCTCCCACCGTCACCATTACCCCCTTCTACTCGCCATGCCGCTAACGACGGCAATCTGCCTCTAGCGAAGACCCCCCAATAAACCGCCGTTGCCATCATTCGACTTCATTTCTCGACAGTTCAGCCCCGGGAGTGGTCCATAGCTTGGTCTGCGGCTCACCACTGCCATTGTTAGGCTGGAACGATCACACGAGCCGGGTCCAATAAGCAGTGGATATCAGAAACTCCCCATGAGTCACCCTGCGCCACGTCACGTGACATGCGTTTCAGTTTGCGACTGGCGTTAGTGGCGTCGCGATGAGCTGCGGACTACAGAACGCGATCCTTGAGACACAGTGTGTTACCACTGCTTCTGCTGTATACGTTGCTTCTAACGTCTTTGGGTTTGATTGATGGATTACTATTGTTTGCAGGCGCGTCAACGGCTATGGTCTTTGGTCTCGTAAGCGTAGTGCATGTTTTTTCACTGGAGGTGTTGATGTTCTTCCCTCACTAGATGGTGAGATCCTGCGCCGACCTACAAGATAGTGAGCGAGAGTTTTCCCCATCCAGGTGTTTTCAGCTGAGGGCACCGCCTCAGCTGGGACAGGCTCTCAGCTCAGGACAGTGTGTGGTAGTGTAATGCTTGTAAGTGTAAGTGAATACAAGTAAGGGGGAGGACAGGCAAAGAAGACGAAGGAAATATCGCGCGGTCCTTGTACTCCGGACTTCGCCTGGTATTGATCGGTGCGCATCGGTATTCTTGGTACTGCTCCGCACTTGCTACTGGTTTTGATCGAACAAACCACGGAAAACTATTGATCATAGCAGCTTGTTTCTAGAATTATTCTCCACGCGGCGACTGAAAGTCGACCTAGCTATTTAGCTTAGTAGTGTAGAATATGTTACCACCGTCGGAACTCGAAACCTACCGGGTCAGAGACACTGCAGTGACATCATGATGCTCTGAGCCACCAATCCGGATTGTTGACGATGGTCCAGCTCAATTTTTGTGATGTCCCTTACATGTTTTTATGAATATTACAATCTGTCCTTACTTTGCTCTCAAAAGTGACTACCTCAACTATACTCCTTTGAGAAGTGCTTTTACAGAAAAAAAGAAGTGCTTGTACAAACATTTTCAATTATTTTATGATTGCTCTTATCAACTTCACTTAAATTGACTTTGAAAATAATTCTCATTCAGAAGCATTTTTAATAGTTAACGAGAATATCAATAATAAGGTCCGCAAATAAGTGCTACTGAAAAGAATTTACCGATAAAATATTAAAAATATTAAAATATCAAATATATATAAATTTAATATTAAAAATATTAAAATATTAAAATTTACCGATAAATATTTGCACAGAGGCAAAAAAAGTTTTCACGCTCACGATAAATCACAATTCATCGCAAAAGAAGACAAAACAGGAATGTTCTCTAATTGGTGTCTATAATGTAGTAAATATTATGGCCCACTTTAGGTCAATAAGGCAGAAAAACTCTGCTCAAGTCCTCAAAATTATTAGAATAAATAACCACAATTTATTAAGTCACCCAAACAAACAAAAGCGATTTTAAAATTATTGAAAATATTCGGCCCGTTAAGAACAGGTAGTGAATGCAGTTTCAAGTTTGTAAACCAAGGCGAATGCAGAGGTTTATCACCAACCAAATCAGTAATTTGTGATAATGGCCAAGCATCGTTCTGTACTTTTCGTGCTGCTTGTTCTTAGAAGTGTGTCGATTAGGGACAGCACAGTCGATTTATTTCTTCTGTTTTGTTGCATTATGTCGACATAAGTATCCAATAATAAAAGACATATTATTCTTAATTATATTCATTTTTTTAATTAGTACATTATTTCAGAGTCAAACTTGTTTTAACATAAATCTATATAACATTGTATTTTACTTAAATTTTATTCATTTAAAATACGTTTTATTTGATTTTAAAATGTATGTTATCAAAGAAATCATATAAAAGAAATAAGATACAATATTTAACAAAAAATTGAAAATTTAACATATTTCACGCTATAAAAATACTTTGATTTCATTTACCTTAATGACTAGAGACCGGATTTTTATGTAATTACATATTTTTGGTCTTTCTACTTACCGTTCTCAAAACTGTAATCTTGACGAATCATAGCCCTCCTAACACAATATCGAATTTTTTTCGTTACATAGTTTTACATATTTAGTACTATATTACATATTTTACATATTTTGCTGTTTGCACAATCAATTTTTTTTATCAATTTTCTTCAATTTAATTCCATATTTTTTATGAAAAGATGTTTTTGTTAAATCAGCATTTTCCCTACATTATTGGGGAAATCTAGGTGTCCAAAATATCATTGACACCGCGTTTTGTGATCTGTAAAGTTAATTTCCGAGAAAAATTTGCGATCGCCGAGGTGTAACACTTTGATGAAGATGCTACAGTGTTTGTTTGCTGGTCTAGATCTCGCCAGTTTGTGCGATGGCTTCTATTGCGATTAGTCCGGCTGCTAAACTACGGTCCGGGATTACAATAGATGTAGCTTTATTACTGATAAGGAAGTTGTATGATGTAAAGTGAACAGTTTTCTAAATGTAATTTCTTGCTATGTAACCGGTTTTTAATTATAGAATTTTATTATTACATTTTATATTCGATTTTACATATTTATTACATATTCTTACTGTTTTCATTACATATTTATGTACATATTTTTCCGGTCTCTATTAATGACATCTTGCATTATCTCGCCCTCTAATCAACACTGAAATTTGCTCTGCGATAACTGTGAAAACATAAAAAATGCTCAAAGGCACTTTTACGAAAGTATTTCAATCCAAATATTTCCAAAATTTCTTCTACATGTCTAACTTAAAAATTTAAAAGAACATTTTCCGACCTATAGTGTTTCCAATACTCAGATAGAAGGCACTTTATAAAGAAATGAACGATCGTGAATTGCCTCCTTTTAAAAATGCTGCACTCTCTGTCGTCTATTGACTCTTCATATAATTTTTTACAGTAATTTTCCATTAACCGCCATTAGTTTCATCTTCCTCTCTTCTGTACTCTTGCGATATCTATCCCGCGCACATGTTCCACCTTTTCATCATCTCTACTCGCCCTTCTCGTTCTGTGCGCTTCGCTCGCTGGTTGGCGCACTGCGGGGCCTCGGTTCGGCTCCAGCTCCCGCCGCCGCCTCCCAGGATCCAATTTCCCTGACAATGGGCCGAGCTAATAGCGGGGTGGCCCTCACCGCCCCCGCCGCCCACACGCCACCGCTAAAACGCCGCCCGGAAATGTGAAACAGCGCGACGCGAGCCAGGACGCGGCCGGGGCGGGGCGGGGCGGGGCGGAGTGCTGCGGAGCGGGCGGGGTGCACCGGGGGGGCGGGGCGGGGGGCGGGATGAAACGGGAGCGGGGCAAGATAGACTGGGGATGGAAATGGGAAAGACGCATGATGAGGCGTGGTGAGACGAGTACTAGTCGGGTAGGAACGGGGGTATGGATGTGGATAGGGTCAGCGGCGGGGCAGAAGGGCGGTAGGAACGGGGTTGTGGCTGGACAGAAGATGAGCGGAGGCGGAACGAAGGCGGGGGAGGCGGGACGCAGACGGGGCTGAGGCGGGGCGGAGGCGTGGAGGAGGCGGATCGGAGGCTAGGCAGAGGAGGGGCGGTAGCGGGGCGGTGGCGGGACGATGGCGGATGGTGGTGGCGGGGCACGGCAGAGGTGTGGGTGGTAGCAGGGAGGGCAGGAGTGAGGGCGGGGTGGGAGTGGGGCGGCGGTTAGCGGTGGAAGTCGCGGCGGAGGCGATCGAAGCTCAACCCCCCAACGGCCCCTCGCCCCCCGCCCCAGCCTCACTCTTGCCCACTCGCGGTAGCCGGGATTAACAGCCAATGGCAGAAACCTGAAACCTCGAGCTCGAAGCTCCATGAAAACTCTGCGGAAATCTACGTTTAGTACGCATTTTCAATCGTGAGTACTTTTCTTTTATTCTGTATCGTATTTCAGTACCCGACAAAAGTAGTACGACTTCTCGGAAGTCACGCATCTTGCTGCACCTAGGATCTCAGATGCTTACCACTTTTACAATCAATAGGGAATATGAGTAGGAATGTTAACTGCTTCCCTCCACCCTAAAAAGAGCGGCAACGATAGGAGAAAGAGCATTGAATGCGGTCTCGGTCCCGTTTTAAAGGTTTTTCTCCGGCATCCGTTTCGATTTTAATTATGATCATAATGATGAAAACGACGGCAACGGAAAATCGCGTCTCTAGAATTCGCATTCAGCCAGTAATCGAAGAAATTAGCCAAGTTGAAAATCATTTAATAAACAAGACTTGAACTTAGGACTTTCCAGTCTTTGATGCTTTGGATATGGACCCGCAACTACATAGGAAATAACAGTTATTTAACTTGATAATCCTACAAATCTGCCTGTGCTTATCGTTTAAACCTAGCAGCATCGAAGAAGAAGAAGAAGAAGAAGAAGAAGAAAAAGGACCCCTAATCTCCTACTACAATTTGGTCAATAACATAGGTACGTGTGATGCTTTAACTGCCACGTACATCATGGAACAAAGATCTCGAGTTTTAAGTCTGGCGCAAGCCATATCACGATTTGTTGTAACAAACAAGGCGCATCTGTGAAACTGAATCAAATCAACGTTTTCATTTTGCGCTCTTCAAGCAACAAGCTTTTATCCGACATTTGGGCAAACATTATGCTCTGACATTTGTAACTTAAATCTACAACATACTAAAACGGTTTCCCAATTCAATAGAATTATGTAACCTTTTGCGTGACATTATTACACCTTCCCTCAAATTTTAAAATGCTCCCCTTACCAAATTTTCTCGCTTTAGGAATAAACCTTAACATTCAAAGGCTCCATAAGTCAACTTGTCCTTACGTTAATGGTAATTGAACGATTTGGTTCCACAAATGTAAGTATTGGAGAAGCGTGTGATAAGATTCTGATCTGATTATCAATTTTATATAATTCGTAAGTTACAAGAGGAATATACGTACCACGATTCCTTATCATTAATATGACTTTATAAACATGATTTTATTTGATTTATGGAGATATCCGTAACTGATCATAGAACAATCGACGATCACTGGAGATACGGTATGCTGTTATATTTTTGGTTACTAATGAATGTTGGAGTTAAATACATGGTCAATGAGAGACTACACAGATTTAAATACAAAGTACATAGTCAATGAACTTTATTTAAACGCAGGACGCCATTCAATTCTCTTATGCCAAAGAACACTGTATGTACTGTTAATCAAACAACTAGTACATAAAGGGTACTATATCTATCCAAAATTGATCCGCAGATTTATATTAAAATGAATGTGGAATCACGACAAAGTTAAATTCGCTACAACTGTATTTATGTGGTTAAATGTACGGCGAAGATTCCCTTTTTTATCGTATAACACTTTGTGTTTATCCTAAAGCAATATTATTGACATTTCTTTACACGTGGTTTCCGAATACGAAACGTATTTCGGGATTATCACCACCTATCATAGGAGGGAGTCCGCTGGTAGGAGGGAGTCGTATTACAATGGTAATCGGCAGAAGTTGGCGCTGCTTGATAATTTCCGCAGCTATTAAGAATATTACGCCTGGACGGTGCAGTCAGAAAACGCATAACAGTTTTCATTAAACGATGGAATCAAATTATATTCCGTGTAGATGAAGTGAGTTCGTACTGCATTTGAAAGCGACTTTTGCAATTAACGTCAGTGACTTAGAGCTAAGGTTAAAGCCAATGTTACAATTCCCGTAACTAATTGAGTAAACATACTCGTTTACATATTACGACTCTATTAAATGTTTACATTTACTATCTGTTGACACGACAAGCATTTGTTGCGTAAGCAACTTGTTTCACATATAATCCTGTGAAATACTAAGTGCGTTTTAGTGGCAACATTTTGCAGTCAGTACCTTTAACACCCAGACTTGCTAAGTATAAACAGAATAAATGTGTATAATAATATTTGTCTTCACTGAAAGTGAAACAAAATATACGTGTGAAGAGACAAATTATTGTTCACCAGGCACATCCCATAACAATTTACTCCAATTGCGTGAGTGAGTTCTGATTCCGGACTGAACTACTGAGGTTATTACCGCCGTAAGTGTAGGGAATATTGTATCCCGGGAGATTTCAACGTTCTGCCCCTGATGGGGAATGAAATACAGTACGGATCCACAGAAAATCTACAAGCGGACATCCATGTCCACTTGGAGATTATCCCTCTCCCACGGGAGAGGAAGAGGGGAGGACTTCAACAGCGGTAAGTCCACGAGTGGTCTCTGACTTACGTGTAGTGTGTGTGTGGCGGGGGGCGACAGTGTAAGGTAGAAGAGAGAGCAATGATAAGAAAAGAACAAGCTTGACCGGCGATCTGTCTGCTGAGGTACTGATCCGGTATTCGCTTGCCAGTGATGCCAACGATCTTGCTAATGATATATCAAATAGGATTAATTCAGTTACGAGATTAAATTTTATAATACAGGTGGACTTCACCGTTTTTCTTCAAAACAATATAACATTCTATGACATTACTTAACTTGCACGTTTTGTTTATTATATTTATATTTTAATAGTTTAATTTTTAATAAAAGAGTAATTCTAGTTAGTTAACATTCATGTTAAAATGTGTTTGACGTAATATCATCGCCGGTGGAATTTCAATTAATGATGAAAGTAAAGAGCTCTAAGTATAAACAGAATAAATGTGTATAATATATTTGTCTTCACTGAAAGTGAAACAAAATATACCACGTGTGAAGAGACAAATGATTGTTCACCAGGCACATCCCATAACAATTTACTCCAATTGTGTGAGTGAGTTCTGATTCCGGACTGAACTACTGAGGTTATTACCGCCGTAAGTGTAGGGAATATTTTATCCTGGGAGATTCCATTATTCTGCCCCTGATGGGGAATGAGATACAGTACGGATCCACAGAAAATCCACAAGCGGACATCCATGTCCACTTGGAGATTTTCCCTCTCCCACGGTGGAGGAAGAGGGGAGGACTTCAACAGCGGTAAGTCCACGAGTGGTCTCTGACTTACGTGTAGTGTGTGTGGTGTGTGTGTGTGGGGGGGCGACGGTGTAAGGTAGAAGAGAGGGCAATGACAAGGAAGAAAAGAAAAAGCTTGACCGGCGATCTGTCTGCTGAGGTACTGATCTGGTATTCGCTTGCCAGTGATGCCAACGATCTTGCCAAGGAGATACCAAATAGGATTAATTAAGTTACGAGATTAAATTTTATAATACAGGTGGACTTCACCGTTTTTCTTCAAAACAATATAACATTCTATGACATTACTTAACTTGCACGTTTTGTTTTTTATATTTATATTTTAATAGTTTAATTTTTAATAAAAGAGTAATTTTAGTTAGTTAACATTCATGTTAGAATGTGTTTGACGTAATATCATCGCCGGTGGAATTTCAATTAATGATGAAAAGTAAAGAGCTCCATTTCATAGTAAAAATTGCAAATTATTGTACTGTAACTACCCGTTTTCCAATAAACAAAGTAAAACGTGTCTCATTCCTCACCTGGAATATGAGGGGACCTTAAACTAGTTAAATCGTGCACCAGAAAACAAGAAGTGCAGACATGTAACTCTAGAGTTCGCGGATGTAGCAAGAAGAAACGAAGCATTATATGACGCAAGCCTAACTCTTTTGGAACCGAGACGCCGACCAGTGAAGTCGCGAGGCGAGGACGGACCACTACAAGAATAGTATCTACACATAAATTAACAGAAATCTGAAACTCAGTAACTTAATTTTCAACAAATTAAATGAGGTGAATGCTGTAGTGATAATGAATGGTGTTGACAATATTAGAAAAATAATTTGTAAAGTAATTAAATATACATTAACTGTCTAATAAATATTTTGATAGACAAAAATATAACAGTAACAATAACAATGGATCCCAAGATAGAATTATGTATAATATATAAATTGTTAACCATGTATAACAAGTTCTTAACAAACATATCACTATAGAGTATTATATTTATTTCGAATTTCTTTTTGATTAACGTTAAGAACGTCTGTGAGTGTTTGCCAAAAATGTGACATAAAGGTCAGTTCTTTAATTGTTTATAGCTACATTTACATTTTTTTCTCACTAATGTATACCTCTATATCACTGAAATACGTCCTGCTGAGAAAATGTCATTAATTATTAATGCTTTATACAATTTATTTAGAATATAAAATTGCATTTTACTTTAGAAGGAAATCATTCATTCACATTGCTTTAGTGTATGTACATTTCTTTCACTTTAAACCTCTTACCTTTTTAAATGAATCTCGCAGTCTTTATTTTAGAACTTCAAAACTAGAGACTTAACGGCTAACCGTTTCAGTCGAAGAAATTCGAATTGGCCGGCGGCAAACGACAGAGGAGTAAAATCCAATGGCCGAAGCAAAGCTTTTCAAACAGACGATTGCCAACCCTGGGAACTTCCGCTCTGAAGGGCCGGCGTCGATTCGCAGCCGGCGGCGTCAGACGATGGGCTATAGGGCCACGCCTCCCTTCACACGGAAAGGCTCGCGACGCGCAGAGGGCCCAATCGAGGCCGAAACGCCTGGACTGAAAGAAAAGGACGATTCTTCAAATTTCCTAACATTTAACACAAAACCAAGTTCTGTATGTGGCAGAACTCTCTTAAGAGAAAGTCTGATCTCGCCTTTCATTCCTCCACACCTTATGAAGGAAAAAAGCGCGAAACGTGATTATTCCTATAAAAAGATAGAAGATATAATAAATAAATAATAATAATTAAAATAAATAATAAATAAATACAGAAGATACAGTAAAACTATTTATTTTCATATTAAGTATGAGAAATTTTCTTTTCAATCATCTAAGTTGGATGGAAAAGTCTAGCACGTTACAGAAACACTCCTTTCACTCAGGAATTTTTTCTAAGATCGTATAATAATGTGTCCATTAAGAACTACTATTTATTTCAACTCTACACTCCGTTATAATCGAAACGAATTGACAACTTCGTGCAAAATATATATTATTTTTAACACTACGGACTTTATAAGGTTTTAATGATCGAATGAAAAAAAAACCTTGGGCATTTTGTTTCGATATAGTAGAACCAATTAACGCCCACTACACATGCAAGATTTTATATTTTCCTTAATTTTAATGATTCAGGTTGACTTATTGATTAAATACTAGATATTAAATTGAGTCGAGTTTGTCACATATTAATTTTCATTTCTCTTCATATTTCCCTTCCACAATTCCCTCTCATGATTCTCTTCGTAAAAGATCATATAGCGTCATTCAACTGTTATTTTATTTCCCTCGTAACCGCGATCCTCTTGATCCAGTTAAACGGTGCAGCGAATATCTAGTTTCATTTCGAAGGCCATAACAAGCGAAAAAGGAACAGTAAAATATAATAGTAGTTTACGCAATTAGTTTATAATGAAAAGCTTCATTGCATGAAGCTTCACTACACGAGTAGAAGCCTTCAAGCTTTATTTCACATGTTTTGAAAACGATCCACGTTAGGAGCGAGTTTTCAAATTTGTACGAATGCAATAAAGCAACATTATAAACTATTTGCTTAGGCAATTTTTGTATATTAGCATTACAAAATTTTTAAGACAAACTTAATTTTAGTAAACAACTTTATTGTGACGTCACAGATATTTGACATCTGAGCGAGAGAACAGTAGTAGGTTGTGAAGTTTACTGCTACTACTTCACAATTCTCTTGCTACGATTGGATTACAATGAGATGCAATTATTCGTGCCATAATGGCAAATACGTCATAAACTGTGACGTAAGATCCCTATTCCGAATAATTTCTTGTAACGAAAAATATCAAGCTTGGAATACAAAAATGGCATTATTGAATGGTGTCATCACGTTCTTCAGTCTTAAGAAGAGGCTAACTTCACGCACGCCTACTAATATATAAAATACCTCATTTCAAGACGCCCGAAAAATTTATGCTTCAGTTGCACGAGTGGAATCCTCCAGTGTTGGGGTCCGTTTGGGCCAGTGTGCGGGGGCGGTCGACTGGGTGACGTGGATCGCTTCCCGGAGGGTGGGCGGATGGACGGGCGGGACTGCAGGAGCTCCCACGCCTGGAGAACGCGAACCGGCCGCCCGGGCCGGGCCGACGTGAGCGGGTAGGTGGGGAGGGATTTTGAGAGGAAAACGAAGGACAGCACGGATACTCACAAAGAGTGACGTAATAATGACTTGTACTTCGTCTCCGCAATGATTCCAGAAATTCTGAGAAAAATCAATATTCGTTATCGTCAGTGTGTGTTGGGAAGCAAATACAGAACTATTCGTAAGTACTAAATATATTTTCGAAAGCTTTCTTGGGTTAAAATTGTGATGCTTTCCTACAATGTACGTAGTTATACTACTGTAGGCATAATGAAAAAAACTTTCAATGTAACTTATGTTAGATTTTAATAATTAACATTAAATTTAGTTAGCAGTGTTAATAATGGAGGAGATGCCGTCAATAGTAGTATTGGTGGTAATGATAACAATACAGATAGTGGTCGTGATGATTATCGTGGTAGTGGTGCTGGTGGTCGTGATGATGGTGGTCGTGGATGATGGTGGTAATGATGACGACGATAAGCATGACGGTGGAAGTGACGGTTGTCGTGGTGAGGGCAGTGGCAGATGTGGTAGTAAAGTCGTGATAGTATCAGCATTACTTGAAAGCAATAACAACAGCGATAACAGCACTGGCGAGAGTGGTAAAGGCGAAGGTGCCGTCCGCGGTGGAGGTCGGCTGCTGGGAACGGTCGTAGGTGACAACTTGGAGTTGCCGAAGTTGCAGTGGCGTGGGCGCGCCGGGCCGCGCGTGGGCGGCGAAGGAGCGACGGCGCGCGGCGCGACAAAGGAAGCGGGAGACGCCCGCCAGGGCGCGAGCAGTGCGCGCCGCCCCGGACGCCCCCCCCCCCCCCGCGCCACTCCCTCCAGTCGCGCCGCGGGCGCCGGAAGTCGCCAACGACCGTCGCGTCCTTCCGGCGAACTTGCCCATTACACGGCCGCGCCCGCGGGCTCAGCTGCGCGCGCGCGCGCAGCGCGGGAGGCGGCGGCCGGAGGAAGCGCGGCAACTGGTAGCGCGGACGCGGAGCAGGGGGGCGGGGCACCCTGAAAGCGCCGCGCCTGTGGCACGAACAAAGGCGAATTACGTGCGATAATAAACCCGAAGAATGATAAAGAAGGAAAGCAGATGGAAGGTTTTTTTTTTTCATTTATTTTTGCTTGACCTGTGGCTCTCAGCAGCCATGTACGACTGATATATTCGTTGGTTTACATTACTATTAGCACGCCTCGGTGGGTGAGGGGTTAGCTTACTGATCTGAACCTCCAGTGAGCGAGTGGATCCCGTCCAAGGTGTGTGGATTTTTGATGGCGAAAATTTATAGTAGCCATGTCACTCTTTTGACATGTAAAAGAAACCTGGATGATTCCCGACAAAATGAAATCACCTTCAAGAATATCCCACCCTAATGAGATCTCACTTTCCCCAACCAGATAGTCGGGATATAGTTAACCGAGACTAGCGGAGAAAATAAGAGTCAAATCTCAGGTGCACCAGGGGACCGCCCGCGAGGTGCTCGATAATGTTCCTAGACCCGCATCGGAGGTAGGTTTCCAATGAAACCTAGGTCGAAAGCTCTAGTGTGTAACACTGCCTAAGGGTAGTCTCCCATCTAGCAATCCCATACACTAAATAAATAATAACATTATTATTAAAGGTATTTTATTTCAGCAGCACACTACATGATTCGAAAAGGCTTTGTTCAGTCCTTGCCCGTTACATGGCTGCGCCCGCGTATCACCAGCGCAAGCGGCGCATGAGGCTGAGCGGAGCGGGAGGCGGAGCGGGAGGCGGAGCGGGAGGCGGAGCGGGAGCGGAGCGGGAGGCGGAGCGGGAGGCGGAGCGGGAGGCGGAGCGTGGAGGCGGAGCGGAGGCGGAGCGGGAGGCGGAGCGGAGGCGGAGCGGGAGCCGGGGACGCGGAGGCGGAGGGAGGCGGAGCGGGAGCGGAGCGGGAGGCGGAGCGGGAGGCGGAGCGGGAGGCGGAGCGGGAGGCGGAGCGGGAGGCGGAGCGGTAGGGATAGCGTGCGGCGGAGGAATCGCGGCAACTGGTAATCCGGACACAGGGCAAGCGGCGGAGCACGAACAAAGGTGGAATAAGTACGATAATAAACCCGGAAAATGTTATAAAGAAGGAAAGCAGACGGAAGGTTTTTTTAAAATTATTTTTAGTTGGCCTTTGGGGCGCTCAGCTGCCGTGTAGACTAAATATTGATTGTTTTACGTAGAGTAGGTTTATATGATTATTGTAGTTATTTATTTTCAGGAAGCGCATTATAAGATAAAAAAGGCTAATGGCGTCCGTTCTGCTTAAGGAGGATCAAACAATTACCTGGATAGTTGTCTTTTCAAACGTTTCCAAACAGGGTTCCTGTCTTCTGAGTTTGAAGGGGATAGCCGACGATATTCGAGAAATTTTGCTATAAGACGTTTGGGATAATCCATGGTGATTTTGTGATTTTTCTTAAGTATTTATTTCAGACGGAAGAGGAAAAAAATCTGGTGAATGGACTGTGTGACAACTTCGTGCCATTAGTGTGTCATTCTTCAAGAACTGGTGTCTTGAATTTGTGTAATGTGTGTTCAGACCTTTCAGATACGACAGTGTTTCCGGAGTTTTAGTTTTGTGGAAGCGAACCGACGCGTCGTAAACTGTTGCCCAAATTTACCGTCACACTGAAACCCTTTTCTCGAATAAATAAACATTCATTCTCAAGAACGTCGCTCTATGATGGTCCGAACGTTGGCAACACTTCTTCAGGTGTTGCGTCTCCCATAAATCCCTACAGCCATTGACTCCAAGATTGTAAATTTTTGTCAACGTGCAGGTACTTATATTTTGAAATAATAGTTGAGTCAAAAAGGAGGCAACACGGGGCATTAGACCGGACTATTTTCCTTAAAACTATAAGGATCTTACAAGTCACGTGAACTGACGGGTTCGCGGACAGAAAGGCCTGGCACCAACTAACGTGGCGAGAGTGAAATCCATGACGTAGGAGCAAGCAGAGCCGCCGTGGGAGGCGCCGCCCATGAAAGCGGGCGCGGAGGGGAGGGCCGGCTCGTCCACCGCTTAGCAGACAAAGTCGCTCTCCCGGCGCGGGGCTACACCGCTGCGAGGGCTTGGGTGGCAGGTGCGGCCACGCAGAAGACAACGGTGCGGAGGCGGAGGAGGAGTCAGTAGCGAGTTATCTCCATTGAGACGCAACTTGTCGCCGAGTTGAGGGGGCCCTCAAAGCCGGTCCCTGAGGGACGCCCGGTCTGCCACCCTCGCACGTATTGTCCGGGCGCGCGCGGCCGCGGTGCCGGTGTGGGCGGTGTGAGCGGCGTGGGAGGCGGGTGCGGTGGGGGTGGCGGGAGCGGCGGGGTGGCGGGGCGGTGGGGCGGTGGGGGCGGTAGGGGCGGCGGGGGCGGCGGGGCGGCGGCGATGTCCACGCGAAGCGCCAAGTACTGGCGGCCTGGTCCGGGTTGTGGAGGCACGGTAGAGAGGGGGGCGCGTTACAAACGCCCGCGGCTGCTTACTACACCCGCCCTCAGAGCTGGCCAACTTCCTGCGCTCCCACGGACGCCGCAATCGTCTCCCAGAGGCCGCCGCTGGCCGATGCGACGTGGCGGGAGCATACGGGGGAGTAGAATACGCGCGTGAAAGTGTGGGCTACACTGTAGGACTACGACTTTAAAGTACGGTTTGGATCACAATGAATTTTAAGGAATTGGTTGCCTGTTACAGAGGACAAATTCTGTCAGTATCACCATACCATTGTTTTATTGTTTTTCTGTTAAAAGTCTCAAATTTTATCATCGCAGTTATACCAGAATTTTTTGCTGGTGTGAATGAATGAATGAATAATGCATATAGTTAAAATATGTTTGAGAATATATTATAAAATAATACATTTAATATAGTTTTATTCGCATCCTAAATCGGCTAGATGTAATGCAATTGTTTCCTGTAATAATGATCTACCTGATTGTTTTAAAACAAATTTGCATTTTTTTCTAAATTAAATCATGTTGTTTACTAAAATATCTTGATAAAATTTATTAACATTAAAATACTAACGTACCTTCTAAAATCAACAATATTATTACTTGCAGAGCTTGCAAAAAATTATCAACACATTTGAGTTAATTATGAATAATTTTCCAATAGCAATAAAGTAGAAAAATGAAGAACGATAGTAACTCATAGATTTGCTCCAACGCTACTTGTGATGTTTATCGAGTCACCCATGTGGAATTTCCAGCTAATAACACGACCCAACCAGAAGGATTTCCTGTTATATTTGCGACTAATTTTCTCACCTACAACTTTTTTTAAAATCATTTTCATATTCTCCCCGACAACTTACACTCTATCTCTATATTAAGTGACCTGTGAAGTGAGTATTTTCCTTATCTACTCAGAATTACTTTTAATTTTCTTAATATTATAATTCCGAAATCCATCTCTAAAATTAACATGCAAACTTTTCCTTCAGTTCCAAATGTACGTAATAATAAAAAGATTATTAACTTAGTTACTGAATCAATAAATAGAATACTTTAACCCAATCACGCGAATTGCATGAATATTCTTAAGTTATTTCAGCTCGTTACAGTTGTTCTAACAAGTAAAAATCACGCAATCCTCACATTACATTGTAGATCCTGCTTTTCCAATGTATTAAGTTTCTGTGGTTTACAATTCGAATTTGTAAACAGAAAACTAATTGGTTCTTTACACATTATAGACATCAGCCTGTTCAATCTCGCGAACAATCACGAGGAAATTCGCTAGCAGGGAGCAGCCTCAAATTGTCTTTCCCCCGCGCGGCCAACATTCTTCGCTGTACCCACCTTCAAAGCTTCTCACGGCTCTAGCAAGTCTATACAAAAATATAAAAATGAAACATCAGATGTTCAGGCAACAAAACAATTCTTGTTGAGCCCTCTTGGCCGCGAGCGCCGAAACCGCCGCGTACCGCGTATTGTACTATTCCGGGAAGGGGCGACAGGTCATTACCCAGGGCCTTGGCCCGCCGGCGCGGCTGGGTTCCTAATGCCATTATCCGTCTACCTGCCCTCTACTCAGCCTTCGGCGGCCAGATGTGTTTACAAACATTCATAAATATCGCTTACGTGCCTACCGCACAAATATTGGCGTTAGTATTCGCCGACCACGAACGCATCTGCAAGGCAGCCGCGCCTGCGCTCGCCTATCCGCCCCGTCTCTCAGCCGGCTCCGCGGTTCCCGTGAGAAAATCCCAAACCTTGCTAACGAGATGCAGCCATCGCAAGCACCGCATTGCCGCGCCAAAGTCACGTGACACACTTCAGAAAATAACAACAAAAGCGAGCATCTCTCTGCGGCACACTGCATCTCACTGCATGTCATAGGCTAGCTTCAAACGGTCACGTGACTCCTCCACTGCTGCACTCGGAAACATACGTTTCAATAAATATGGCAACTTCGCTCCCACGCGCTACTACTCAGCCACTACTCAATCACTCTTAGTCAAACTTCCCAGCGACAACTTCAGTCGTTTCTACCTGCTACTGAAAACTATTCAGTCATCTCTTCAGTCGACTTCTAACAGTTACTACTCAGCAACTCTCTTCAGTCAAACTCTCTCTTTGTCAAACATTCCAACCAACTAATTCAGTGAACTTCTATCAGTCATTTCTGTGCTGCTACTGAAACTATTCAGTCACTACTACAAACTACTACAACTTCTTCAGTCAGACTAGCCAGTCACTTCTTCAGTCAACTTCTATGAGACAATCGACTATCATTGACACATTTGTCAATACACCGGACGAGTGTCAATGCTCGCTCTACTCGTCAGACAGCCTGCGAACGAGTCAGCTGTCCTTGCTCTGCCTATCAAGGCTCCGGCAATTAATCAGCGCGGCCACCCGGCCGCGATCTACATATCGGGCCAGCCGTGAATCAGCCTTCACCTGGCCTAGTCAACACTACGGGCCGCTCCAGTAGTCGAGTACGCGCCCATGGTGACATCCAGGCCTACCAGCAGTATCATCCGCAGCCCATTTCAACCGACGGCATACACATTCAGCCGTGTGACCTTGGTTGGTGTTTGCTGTACTTCCATCAATCTGTGAGTAAATGTAAACTTCAAGAAAGAAGAAACTTAAACTATAAACATTCATTGGTCCTCCAGCTTACTGCCTAATTACCTACTTGTATAACTAACAATTATTTTCAAGAATTAAATTAAATTATTCACAAGTGCATTGTCTTTCATTTGCCTCTAAAGAAAGCAATACCCTGAAATCCGTTCTGAGCCTGTATGTAGTTGCATTCGCAGCACGGACCTCACCGCGCTGCATCCACTACATCACCAATAACAATGATTTAAAACTACAGAAAAGAGTTTAACGCATCGCCTCCCTTAAAATATAAACACCTTAACTCGGAAATAAAAAAATTATGTTTAAACACTGAACAACTTGCTATTGATATTCGCCACGAACATTCAAAATGGAAGTTAAATTCAAAAATAGAACGTCTAAATTTACGAATGAAGAAGTATTAAGAGTGGTTAAATAAGTATTTCAGTGATTGAAAAATGTTTGAATAAATGAATGAACTAAGTGAAATATCATTTATTCTAATATATAAAAACCAGTGTTTCTTCTTTCGTATTTTATGCTCTGTCGTATCATCCGAATGCGATAAAACTTTGACAACTTATCATATGATATGAATAAAAATGAGTAAGTACTTCAGAGAAATTGCTCACTGGTGCAAGTAGGTACTACTACTCCTCATAAGCAATTGCCACCTTTTATATGAATAAAAAGTTTCGTGAAACTCGTAGCATTTACTTCTCGCACTGAGTAATTGCTCACTAACTGATTTGTCGCGGTTGGTCAAATTTCGTCTGTATTGTTCGTTTACTTTACCGAATGTCGCGCATGGTGCACCATGCGTGGTCTTTCCATCATGGCGATGCACGCTTGTTCCTGGTGGCATCGACCGATTTAGGTTAAATGGTGCAGTTGACGTGCGTTGTTGGTGAAATCGTAGGGTATTTTCCATCATTCAATCATTCACTACCTAAAAAACTCACAACAGCCGTGCATAAACTCTATTGTATCCATTTAATACGATTTGAGTCACCTACAGAGGTTGCTTCGAAAATTCGAAGTAAATACTATCTAGTAAAGCAAATTCTCGGTTTTATTCATACAAAAAAGTAAGCAATTGCTCCTCGGCCGAGCAATTACTCAACTGTGGATAAATTGTTAAAAATAAGAACAATTAGTCACACCTTTTGTCCATACTGTTTGAAGTAATTGCTTTGAAAACTCGAGAAAGAATAGCTAATTTCTATTCATATTACCCAAGTGATTGCTCTTGCACGAAGAATATAGGCATAGTACAATGGGTACGTGCGTACGTCTGTCGGACACAGACGCAAAAGGGGGGGAGCGTTGTTCATGACTTTATGCGTTTATGACTCAAACGCCCCTGAACAGAAGCTCTACGTAACCCGCATCACCTTCAAGTACGATGCGCGCCTTGGCTGAATATTCTCTCCCTGCGATTGTAAAATATTGATCGGAATTATAACTTAAACATTACCTCAGATAAGTCAATCAAATATCTCCAAGACAGTGTGAACGATTACCCAAACTTGAAGGAGAACGTTTTAACGATAGATACTTAACCCGGCAGTGATCACGTGACTTTTTGAAACCAAAGTGGTTACGTGGAATGCCTCCAGACCGCCCCCCACTTCATTCATGATATAAGTTAAATTATTAAAAAATAAATTAATATAATATTATTCTACTATTATTAACAATATTTTGGGTGTAGTTAAAAAATTTACTAAGAATTTAGTTGCTAAACAACTCAGAGAATTCATCAGGAAGCATCTAATATTTGGAGTTAATTTTTCTACCGTTCTGCGTGAGTTGTCACATCCAAGCCCATGTTTCGTAGCAGAAATTGAAATCTTTTCAAATTCAAAGTACAATGGAAAATTTCAATACCCATATCGTCCACACTTCAGCAAGATTTGGGTGCCTTGATTTCACAGACTCAGCCAAAATACGTAGCAAAATTACTGCTTTCATTTCCCTTTGTCAGTCTTATTGGTGCTGTGATCATTTTTATTCCTCTCTAAATCCATTTAATTTTTGATGTTGGTGGATTCTGTAATTCTCTCAATTATATCCAAATCAATAAACAAGGAAAACCTTATCTTGGTATTTTGGAATTGCGTGCAGACTCCTTTTTCCAGGGCGGTGAGTAACAATATTCTGTTCCCGCTTTCAGCAAAGTACTCTTCCACTCCTTTCTTAACAGATAAAGTGACCTAAAATGTTCGTAGAATTTCAGTATTAATTTTTCGGGGGAAATCCTAAAGTAAAAATACAGCATGCAATACGTTCCCAAACTAATAGACTGTACGAGACTGAAGACACCTTTGATAACGTAGAAGGTAACGCGGGGTCTCTGGGCACCCCAAACAAAATAATAGCTTTCTACACAGATAAAACTCACTAAAGTGGCAAACTGAGTTCACACTAAATATCATTATACAAAAAGAGAAAGGTACTAAAGCAATGGTCAGGGTAGCCAAAATGGAAAATACAACAAGCGGGAAGAAAGAAACGTGGGGGTCCCACAGACCCCAGCGTTACCACTCCCGGGTTAACAACCAAATCCGAATCAGAAGAACAAACCCATACTCGCGAGAAATTCTTTCATACATTAAAATGTTTACAGAGCGTAAAACGTGACCAGTAATCTGAGAAGTGTAATACATTGCAATAGCAAAGCATTGTCGGATCCACTAGTCACCGTATTCACCAAAACCTGGAAGAGTTTGGAAAAACTGAATTGTACTTACGGCGAAGTGCAGGTGCATTGTTTCTAAGTTTTTGAACTCACCTGAAACAAAATTGAAATACAACAATCAAAAATACAATTAGTGGCTAAGAAAGTGAAGCAATAGTTAATATTATAGAAAATTATCTGAAATTAAAATATTCTACAGACTAGTGTTGCCCGGTTATTTATTTACTGATTCGTTGGATCAAACATGTTTGCCCAGCAATGCCAGTCAACTATATCGCCATCCAAGAGCAATTCCTTTCTTGAATGTTTCCAGCACCACACATTTTGAAATGTAAAGAAATTTGGGGTAACATTTTTAAAAAGCAAATCCCTTTGTTATTTTGTCGGCTACTTAAATATATTTGAGCTAAATTTCGAAGCAACTCTCCAATGGTTCAAAAGGTATTAGTATATAAAACATCAATCTTCTTTGTGACATCCAATTCTAATTGCTACGTTTTAATTGTCAATTTTCCGTTACTTTGTATGATATTACTTTTATACTTAACTAATCTCTTTCATCATAAGTAATCGTTCATTACTATAATGTGATTTAGGAGACCTTTCCGACATCTTGGTCATATGGCGACCACTGTTATTTTTAAACTGTAGGGGGAACAATAAGGAAAATACGTAAAGACAACACAATCACAAACAAACATCCATGCCCGCGGCGAGATTCGAATCCACGACCGATCGAGCCGAGGCTGCTACGGTCCTTCATATTTTACCTTTATTGATTAATAAATTATATTTCAAATGTATCCTAACTTGGTTTACTTTTGTTTCTAAATTTACTATCTCACTATTGCGAATAAAATGATAAAAACAAATTGTAAGGTAAAAATGCTTTTTTTCTTTGAGAGATAATATTTACGTCACATTTAAAGGCATATTAAATAAATCTCCAGTTACTTGAGCTAAGTTTTTTTACTACGCCTTTAAATTTCTGCACTGCCTCATGTATTGCAGAAAAAAACCCTCATGTTTATAGTGACATGAACACAAAAGTCCAGTCAGTTAACTAACAGAAGCTGCAAATGCCATTTTATCTTCGCAATACCAAATTATTACCTCAAATTTAGTTACGCTCGAAAATTTGCTTCTGGAAATGATGAAACCTACACCTGACAACCCCGGTGGTATTGTTGCCGGGTGGGCGAAGATAGGATGCGAGGCAAGTGGGTGGGGTGGTCTTGGTAAGCGGAGCAGGTGGGACGAATGAAGAGCGCAGAGGAAGGAGTAGAAGGCGGGGCAGCAGGAGAGGGTGGCCGGGACGAGGGACGGGAGCGCAGGGGTCATGTGGGTAGGCCAGGACTACAGTCGGACCTTCATGTATTGAATATGACGGTTTTCGCAATAATATTCGATATAAAGAAACTTCCATATACAGAAATAATTATGAAATTTTAGCAAATGATATTGAAACAATTATGCAAAAATTGGGTGAAATGGAAAATTCAAACATTAAATAATTAACAAATGTTTTAATCAATCTTACCACGTATTTACGGATAAGAACATGAAATTGGTATTGCTTTTTCTGTAACTTGAAATAATTTTTAAAATCTTCTTAAGCGCGTAACAACAAACTGAACTTGCATTGAACTGACGAGCTAACATTGTAGGGTAGGGCCATTAGACCACACGTAATTGACTTTCAGATCGCTTTGCCGAAGGCATTCCCACGCCTGACAAATTCCCATGGGGATGGAGAGCAGGAGTGAGTTACCTTCATGAAGAAGCTTGGGGACTGGACGTAGAAAGTGTACACACTTTCAATTCTACACACGCTCAGAGAGAAGTTATATTTTCTGCAGCAGTAATACTTTCCTCCCAAATTAAACAATATCGTACATTTTTATTTCACAGAAAAAATAGTCAAGTCAGAAAAAGTTCTACATATAAATAATTTCCGATTTATAGAAACGTTTATAATTATAATTTTCAAGGGACAAAAAATATAAAGAATTAGAGAAATAGAGAATTTCGATGTATAGAAGTTAGATATATAGAATTCCGTTTGTAATTGAGAGAAATACACTACGGTAACGCCGGATGATGCGTTAATAAATAAAATAGTAATTATTATGTCCGTGAAATGATTTGAAAACATTACAGAGAGATACCTCGGCGTATCGAGAATATAATATAGCGTATCTATTCACACAGACACCTCGGCGTATTGAGAATATATTGGGAAATTTACGTTTAAAAACAATTTAATGCGTCGTAAAAGTGATTATTTACGAACTAATTTGTGACTATAATACTTTTATACCCCAAAAAATTATGAATGGGAAAAACGAAGAAAACTTTAATGTAATTTATACACAGCAATAACTAATATACTATTATAAGATCATGTTAAAGTAAGCTATTGTTCAATACATTACACGTGACAATTCGTGTTATCTGTACACTGTTTTTCATTCGCATATTTATATACACTCACTGTTTTAGGATTTTTCCGCCATTTTTTCCATTAGTATGCTACGTCTTCAAATACATACACCTAAGAAAATAACCAGATTATCGCAGCAAAAGTCAATAAAACTGTCAACGCGCTTCGAGTACGTCGCTCAGTAAATGTGTTGACCGAAGCACTACAGACAAAAGCGGCTCGGTACTTACACGTGACAAATATACATTGACAATGCTCAAGGTACACAAGTGTGCGATGTAAACGGGCCTCGGTTTACATGGCTGCGCTACAGCGGGAGTGCAATGGCTCGTCACATTCTGAATATTGCATGCGCGAGATGTTTTACCTGTGTTATGGGTAGGTGGAGCGCATCAGCATCGTACACCACTGTCAAAGGGGACGAGCGACCAAATGAAACCGGGCGTTAGGTTTGTCTTCAATTATTGACAAAAAATATAACGGTGTTATATGTGTTTCCAGAACATGGTATCACAGATGAAAACGTTCACAAATAACAAAAGAAGATAATTCAAGGTATTAAGAAGAAAATATACGATTAGAAATTCACATACAATTATACTTTTACCGAAAAATAATATTGCATTTTGAATAAACTGAATTATGTTTACTACCGATTTTATTACTAAGTCCGGAAATATAAAGTGTTTCTACTTTACTTCTTTTTAAGTTTACATATAATTTTTTTAAATTAATTCTTTGGTATTACAAATTGCGCTTAATATCATGTTTAGATAATATGAATGATGTTCATTTATATTTGTTGAACAACAAAAAATGTCACGTTAGTCATAAAATAAAAAATAATTTTTAGAACTTCCATTTTAACGCTAATGAAAATTCTCTTTCGCTAGCATAAACATCTGAATGTCATATATTTTTCTATTTTTTATTTATTTATTAACGGTGGCAGTGAGAAGCTATTGTTTACGTATCTTAGAACAGATAATAAGTTGTAAAATAATTCACAATATTTAAAGTTGATTCAAAGGTGCGTACATTGCGACCTATTTTGATTTTCTCGATCGATTTCGAAAAGATACGGGGAAGATCGCAAAGTTGCCAATAGTATTTGAGAGTTCCGTTTAATTCAGAGTCGCGGCGCACTCATTCCTCGGAACGCAATCTGGCCACAGCCATGTCAAATGAGATTTTATCTGGGCCCCGAGGCGGCACCAGGAAGGACACAGACGCCATTTCCTCGGGGAATATTATCAGATTTAGCGACGCCGGACTGCTGGGCACTCGGAAGCCGTGACGGCGTCGGGAAAAACTCGCGGAGAAGGGGGCTGGCGCCGCCGTCGAACGGGGAAGGGGGGCGGGGGTGAGCAAGGAGGAGGACGGGGGAGGGGGCAGAGACAGAGGCTGCGGCGCAGCGGGGGGTGGGGGGCCTCTCGAGTTATCTCTATAGAGAGTCGGCGCCCGACGCAACTTGCTCGGAGTTGGCGAGGGCGCTAGGGGGAGGGAGGTCGGAGGGGGGAGAGGGGGCGAGGCGGGGCGTAGGCGCAAGCGTCCGCGACTACCCATTGTCCCGACCGAGAGGCTCTAGGCCTATCAGAAGCGCCGCATCTCTCCGCCCGTAAGACGCCAGACGCACGGCCCGAGATGTAAGGACCAGTCCTCCACCTAAGAGCACCCACTGCCTGTCGAAGAGGCCCGTTCGCTCGGGGGGCGGTGTATCTTTTTAACAGACCGAGTACACCCCATAAATTCCGACTTCAATTAAAGGGGGATCAAGGGAATTAGCCTCGGGGAATCTGCAGTCGCCGCGGGGGCTGATGGGACAGCCACTGACGCGCCCGCGACGGCCGCGCCGCCTGGCGGGAGCCCGGAGCAATGATCTCCCACCCCTCTCATCCCCCCTCCCGCTCCTGCGACGGAGAATCCTTTTATTTCCCCACCACGGGTCTCGAGAAGGGGATTCCCCGGCGAGGCGGGTGGCGCTGCCTGGTGGGCCGTTCCGACTCGACGACTGCAAATTCGCAGAACCAGAGAATAAGCAAGGAGAGGTTTCTGCGGCAGCCGGCGACCCGAGCGGGCCCGGCCCGGCGCAGCACGGCCCGGCTCGCGGCCCAGATCCCAGCTTAACCTTTCACCTCAGAAGACATCTGTTTAATACAATATCTAGCCTCCTCAGATTCGCCTACAAAAAGCCCACGCTGCTCGGGAGGCGCCTTTGAAGCCGTGTATCTCCTTGTTCTTCCGTGGCGCCGTTCTTTTGTCCCGCCTCGCAGCTTCTTCTCTCGCTTTTCCCTTCAAGATGGCTTCGGGCGGCCTCGAGCAGACCGCGTGTATATTTTATTATGCCTAAGCATTGCCCGTCTAAATCTTGCGATCACCGGCACGCTCTTTCCGTTTTTATACGGTCTTCGAAATTTGCTTTACGAGGCAGGTACTCGAAAATCCTCCTCCATTACGATTTTCGCCGAGAAGGCTCCGACCCGTGTGCTGGCCCTCCGGGGAGCAGTAACTCCGCGGCGCGGCGCCAGAGGTCGGGCCAGGCGCCAGGCGACCGCCGGAGAAAGTAGAGATGCCAGAGCGGGGGCGTCATTTGAAGAAATAAAATAATAAAAGTATAAGGCGAAATGTTGGTTTGACTGGAAAGACGAGGTACCTCTGTCAACACTTTATATATTGGCACCAACTCTCACAAGCAACAACCTTCATTTTTTTCATTTTAACGAATTAAAAACGGTTCCTAAATTTCAGGTATCTTTTACAAGTCAATCCTCGTAATTTAAGCAAATCTTACTATAAGATTTTGTGCATTAAAGTGGAAAAAAATAATCCAAACATTTTAAATCAAACAAGCTGATGTATCAGAATTCTTATGTATTACGATTCCAAAAAATTAAAAGGACGAGAACTCAGAAAACGAAACTCTCTTAGGATTCGGAGATCCCAATGAGACGTCCCTACTCTTATCAGTATTTACTCTCGTCAGTTTCGAAGTTCCTTCCTTTTTTCCCCTCAGTCATTCAACCTTATCCTTTGTTCTTTGCGTTTTGTTATTGGTTTTTCTTTTGTCGTTTCTCTCTTTTCTTCTCATTCTAGTTCGTTTCTCCTTCGCTCTTCGCAACTTCTAAATTACTGACGCACTTCCGCACTTTGGAATTTTCATCCTCTACTCCCTGACGGCTAATTCATCTTCTGGTAGCGAAATTTCGACCTTCATTTTATTCGGAGAGTTTACCCAATATTTTGGCGATATATCAAATAATGGAAAAATATAATATTCTAGTACTCAAATAACAAAATATTGAATCAATCAAAAAAGTGAAAAATGAAGTTTCATGGAAGTGCAAATGTTCAACGCAATTTTCGATTGCGATGTCCTACTCTATGAACCAAGAACACTAGTATACAACGAACAAATTAAGTTTCAAAAATAATGTATCATAATTGTATGTCAAAGAAAGAAGCACATAAATTGGAATGCGTGATTCTCCAATATTTTTTAATTTCAATTTTTTATCGTATTGATTTTCTCGATAACGATTCGTCTGTGAAACGTAGCGCCATTTAATAAAAATATATTGTGAATTGACTGTCTACAATAAACATGTATTACAATCCATAACATTTGACAGACTGTCACAAATATAAGCTATTTTACTATATTACATTCATTTCGTCCCTTTTTATTGCGCTACGCATGTCTTTCAGCCAACTTGCGATTGGCGTTCGCCGTCACAGCGTCACTGTTTGCAAATTGCTTACGAGCGATTGACGCCAGAAAATTGAAATTTTAGCTACCGGCGCCCCCTGTGGAGTTGATGAAATTCTCATATGTGGCCTGGCCGGGCACCCCGTTGGCGACGAAGGCGAAGGCGTCAACACGCCGCACTTACGCAGCAGCATGAAAGAACTGTGAGATTATAGTTTCTTTTGCCATTGAACTCCATTTTCACTAACACATCATTGTCAGCCGAGTCAGGCTGCGGGTGCAAGGACTAGTGGTATTTGCACCCAAGTTCAAGTTAGATGAAGGCTGCGGGTTCGTATTTCTCACAAGGAATGGATGCTTTTAGTCGTGGTTTTGGCACTTTTAGAACACTTGATCAGCACCGGTAGACGTATGCATTTCTCGGCTTCAAGGTTAAGAACATTCTAAGGCCCATAGGCGTCCTAAGTATCATGAGAAATAACGGTGCGATGAAGGGGAGACCTGTACGCAACCGAGGTTGTTTTTTTTTCATTTATTCTAGCTTGGCCATTGGCCCCCGGCAGCCGCATAAGATATGTACATTAGAAAGAGATATATACATGAATATTCTGATACATTAGAGACAATATTCTAGTTTTAAATATAATGCAATTGCGTGCTTATGTGATTTGTCATGAGAAAAGACTCATCGGTTCTACACTATGGGGGATCGAAAAATTCTCTTGGAAGCTTTCTTTTTATCTTTTTCGATGAGGATTCTGCTTACCAATATGAAAGTGAATGGCTGAAGGGATCTTTAATATTTTAGAATAGAATTTTGCGGCTAAGAGGGAGAAGTGGACGGGGATGGGTATAATGCCAAGTTCGATATGTATCTGCGCATTTGTAATGTACTAGGGAGCTACGCAACCGAGGTGTGAACATAACATTTGGATTGTAAGACGGGGGTCTTAGTGAGGCGAAGGTTGGGGAAGCCTAGACTCCGAGACATGTATTACAAACCTAAAACAAGAATAGCAGCGTAACGTGAATTCAGTAGTGGCGACATCCTTCTTGTGTTACTCCGTAATTATAATGATTTTGAGAAATGTTTAAACCACAAATATTTTATTATTTATTAAAAAAATAGTCTAAGATATCTGAAACATTATTTCACATCTTCAATATTTTGAAATTGTATTTCTTTACCTCACATTTGCCCGCAGAGACTAGCCTCCTTCAATCACGAAATTTGTCCTTATCCACACAAGCACACGCCAAATTTTTTCGTTATAGTTGTTCTTACTAAATATTTTAATGATAAATGTATGAGTAATATTTGAAGGATATATTCGCATCTGTTTTAAAACAAAGGTGACATTTCTGACAAATAATATAGTAACATAATCATATTAATATCGTTAAAGAAAATTATACAAAACAAAAAATTACAACATTATCGTTTTGGAATAAAGCAATACATTTTTTAAGCTTCTTCAAACGTTTGATATTTTATTTCTCCAATGGAATACTAATTCAAGTTATTTTAAAAACATTCCAAATACAGTTCTTGCACATGAATTCTTTAAAAAAATATAGATTTATACCGGACACAGACGATATATCATGTGCGTATGCGGTCGAGCCACGAGGAGCAAGTCAGTAGACATCACACGCTCAGCCACTGTCACTGCCCTGTCCCCGTGAAATTCATGATTTACGCCTGCGCAAGAGACGGACAGCGCGGACGGGAGGCTGTCAGTTCCGTTTGCCAGACCTTCAACGCCTGAGCCAGCCTGGCGTACAGAAGCAACAAGGTAAGTAATCACAAAGTGTTTATGATAAATGGATGCTAAGTACTTATAGTGATTCTACAATGAATACGATACGTTCGATATTTGGGGATCTGAAGGTAGAAATAAACGAATTCAAAAGTAATTTAACATACAATTATTAAAACATGGAATAGATTTAATACAGATAATTGAACTTTATCAGTCAACTTTTATGTCTTATTTTGATTTTTTCTGAATCAAGTGAAGATTCATTTTTCGTAAATTGATGCAATTTTTTAAAAATGAGAGTCCAAAAAAGAAAACCTTCTAATGAGGTCTAGTAATATTGCTCATAAAAAAGATATCAGAAAATATTTTATCATTAGGGAAATTTTGATTAACATATTATAATTCTTTAAAACCGAGTAATTGCATAGAACCTTATAATTACATAAGCACTGCAAAGTACAAAATTATACTCAATGGACGAGAAGTTATTAGGATAAGAGAGAGATATGCATTCCTACACAAATGCTTGAAATAATTTCCACTAAATTGTAACATTTGCGTGAGTGAATGTCTCACAACTAAAATACAAAAGAAGTTGGAGAATTGTTCATATTTTAGAACGCAATAAATCTAAAGTAACATCCCGATTGATAGGGCCGTCCAGTAAGATTTTAATTACCTCGAATGTCTATCAAAGGCTTTCGACTTCTCCATCAAGATCTATCAATCTATATTTGGCATCAGGAATGGCCCTTCAACTGCCCGAACCATCACGTCAGATGTCCGAAGCCGTCTCGCGATTGAGGAGGGTAATTTTGCTTCACGAGGGAACGTAAAGCTCAGGAGCCCTGTAACGGCGTAGTTTACCCCCCATTCGTCTCCCGGTGGTCGGTGTCGAGAGTGGGACGAAACGAGGCAGGACACGGGCGGGGAGCAGTGGCAGGAGGAGGGGGAGGGGGGCACTGCAACGGGTCATCGGTGACGTATCGGCTCGCCCAGCACACCCAACCGCTACGCGAGAGAACTATTGACCTCGTTTCGAACACGGCCGAGGAGCACCATAGACTAAACGTGAGTAGTTGATTTCCAGAGGCAGCAAAAAAAATGTGATTCGTAGGTTGTCGGGTCCGTGCTGGCTCTTTTATTTCGTGCGAATGACAGACGTGCGTGAAATTTTCAGAAAAAACGCAAAAAGGAGGACGAGTCGTCAATTTACTTGGAATGTATTGTCAATGCCCAACTTAATGATGGGGAAAGAGTTTAGAAGAAAAAAATCTGGGTGTGTTTTTTGGAAATGAACTTGCCTCTGCTAACATTTTTAATCAATATTTATCAAAGGGATTTTGGCACGCGCAGCAATTTCCAAACCTCCAATGAGGGCTAATTCCTCCAATGAGGGTTTGTGTTGAGTATAATCTCTAAAAAAAACATGTGATTAGAAAGAAATTGTCGAAAAATAATCTGATATTGCAAACGAAGTGTATTTATTTCTACATCTGATCATATGCTTAGTTTCTGGAAACAAAGCATTTCAAACGAGATTGTTTGCAGACTACACGGTGAATGATTAAAGTGTATCTCTGAAGATACGTAATATTCCCTTACAAACTTTAGACCAACTTTTACTTACTATCGATATTGTGTAATTTTTTCTTACGTTTTAAGTAAATCAGATAAATATAATGGAAAATAAAAAGCTTTCACAAATAAAATAATTATTTATACATTATATACTTTGTACAAATTTATTTTCTTATATAGGAGGCAACTATTGCGCAACTAATAAAAGTTCCATGACGCAACTAATAAAGGTAAATGCGTTCAAATAAGAAAAGGAGGATTGAAGTAAATCACTCAGAAAAAATGTCAGACACCAATTCTGGAAACATGTATTTGTCTCTTTGTGTGTTGGGTATGAATAGGGTTGTCACCTGAGATCATACTTATCACTCTCGTGGGAACTGGAAAGGGGAAAATTTAGCAAATTCTCAGGACGTTGACGCCTAATTTTGTCTTGCAAGTGCCCCTAATCTGCAAGTCAGAGTACAGGATCGAATACGCAATGACTATACGCAGGATGACTGCTTACGCTGAAACCATGTTTCCGTAGACATTTATTGGCCTTGAGATATTCATAACATTCTGCAATGATCAAGCATCAAATAAACTGATTATGAGTACGATTAACGTGCTCAGATTTGCTGATAGACAGACGTACAATCCGACTGTCGTGAAGATGTTACGAAAAAAAAAAGTTTTGGTATCGAAGACCGCCCTAATATACTTCGTCGAAATTTCGGCAAATATTATTTCTGAGTTAAGTAACTTTCCGTATACTACACATGCCAACCAGTTAGAAAATACTACACAGAGTGACTGACCCTATGGTTTCAGTGTTCTTGACGGACGCTCGCAGAACTACGGGGCGTGTTCTGCAGTCAACTGTGTTTTGCAGTCAAAACATGGCGGTCTGGCGGAGGGGTGACCTGCTGGTGGCGTGTAGAACTGTTCTTATACTGAATGGACGTGTGGTTTGTATCAAATCTTATTTCTGTATAGTTGTTTTTTTTGTTTCACTGAATTTATATTACATTAGTGGCCAGAATAATAATATTTACAATGTGTTCAGTATGTTCAACATATTACTGTAAAAATACAAGTAATCGAAGCAGAAATATAACATTTTTCAAGTAAGTGATTTCCTAGTTCATTATTCATTCCAAAAAACACAAATTTATTATGTTGAATAATTGACCCAGAGGGCGCTGCTTTGACTTCAAATTATTGCTCTAATGTGCTGCAGAGATGGTGGTACTTCAGACACTCTATGCAGTGAATTATAACTCTTTGACAATAAAGTCAAATGAGGCTTCGAGTAGCACCTCTCCTCTGGATGGGGGACCGCAGTGTCCAAGAGGCTGCAGCACGCTGTGCGATGCGGAGTGGGGTGGTGGTGGAGTGGGGGGGGGCGGTGCAATCGATGGAGGGCGGCGGCAGGTAAATATTTCCCCAGGCGCAGGAGGTAAAAGCGCGCCGGCGTCCAACACGGCCTCCTGCTAATTGCGGGGTAAGTGGGGTTAAGCGACGCCCGCCGCCCCTGGGACCCGACCCGGCCACGACGCCCGGCCCGCCCCTCCCCCCCCTCTCCCACCCGCATTCACGCTCCGCTCAAGGGCCCGGCGCGGCGTCATCCCCTCAGGATGCGCGCGCTCTGTGGGAGAGGATACTCTTACGTTCTGCCCTGTCCCGCTCGCTATCGTTGCGACTTACTAGCATGTAGTTTGAAGAGTCGTGCACCTGAGATGGCTCAGAGCCGTCATACCCAGCTGACGTCACTGCAGTGCCTCTGACTGGAAAGTCCCCGGGTTTGCGTCCCGATGATGGCAAGATTTTCTACTCTAGTAGCTTGTCAGCTATGTCGAATTCAGCTGTTGTCTCGAAGAGAATTCTAGCGACGGGCTGTTCTGATCGGTAGTTTGTCGAGTTTTTTCCGATAAACACCAGTTGAATGCCGGAGCAGTGCCATAACAAACGGTCCAGGGACCGCACGCAATCTTTCCTTCCTCTTCGTTTTCCTATACTTCTCACTTACACAGAATTATAATTACATGCACTACACTAAAATACATGACAGCAGACCAGTCGAGAGCGTAGGGCTTGTCCTGGCTAGGATGGTGCCCCGTTGCTGGGAGACACCTGGATGGGGAAAATCCCGCAAGTTGACGTGTAGGTCTGCGCCGGGTCTCACCAAACAGTGGAAAAAGAACACCGCCAACTCTCGCAATAAAAATGCACTACATTTACGGGGTAGTGGTCATAGCCGTTTACAAGCCCGGAAACACGAAATAATTTAATCTATAATCGTCAAGATGATGGGATTCGCCGCCCATACTCTTCAAATGGTTCAGATGATTTTACGGTTTTAAATCTTGTCCTCAGACGTCTTCGCAGCATCAGCCTCTTAAAAGCACCATTAAGAGATTTACCACCACAAAACAGCACCACAACCACCGACGTAATCATTACCTCGGAGACAACCTTCAAAAGAATCACTACCACCATAACAGATTTCAATCATCTCCCTTGAGCTGCTGATACTAGTGAATCATTTTACCACGTTTTAAAGTTATTTGTAAATAGAAGTTATTATTCTCCCCTGTTTACTCCTACATGTCTCTTTGACAGAAAACTGTCGTCTAGTACGCCTTCAACGAGTTTCCCTGCAATACTATCCGCCCATAAGCGGTGCGACCCATCTCTTCTCCTTTCCTGCGAACCCATATCATCGCCTGCCTCCGGAAGCTTCCGCTATAATTTCACCCGCTTGCTACCTGCGGGCGCGGCCCCTCATTCGTCGCCGTTCTCGGAAAAGCTGCCCGAATCGTGCGTTTCTGGCGAGTGCCTATCGCCTACTTGCCTCGGCGCCGGCGGCGGGGCTGCGCGGAGCCCGAGCGCCACCTTCCGGGAAAAGCTCTGACGTCTCGTCAATCAGCCCGCAGCTCTCGCCCACGGGTGCGGCCCCGGACATCGCCGAACCTACCACCTTCCCGGTTCACTTCTTGGAGTGCTACACTGATATTTGATTTCGGGAGGTCGAAATGTTTCACCGAAACGCTACAGCGTCGTTGCGTGTTCCTGCCTGGGTAAGGGGTGAGTTGCCTGCCACTACCAATATTGCTACTGTTTTCTAATTCCACGGTGGAAGCGGCTCAGGGCGTCAAAGGATGTCACTGCAGTGCCTCTGATCAGGAGGTTCTACTGGTTCTAGAGGAGAATCTAAGCGGACCGCTGCTCTCATCGGAAGCTTTCAGTAGTTTCTCTGATCAACACCAGGTGAATGCCGGAGAACGGGACACGGACCACGCGCGATCTTTCCTTTCTCTTCCTGGTCCTGTCCTGAACCCTTTCTTACACACACACACTTACATGTACTATGCAACCACAAATGCCGAGAGACCGATCGGGAGCTTAGAACTTGTTCCGGCTCGGGCAGTGCCCCGCAGGTGAGAGATACCTTTATGTGGAAAACCCGATAACCCATGGTAGGTCGGCGCCGGATCTCGTCATTCAGCGGGGAAGACCACCAACCACCTCTCGAGGAAAAAAAACACGCAGTGCAATTACAAGTCTAATGACCTTAGCGTTTGACGCTTCCGAAATCACCAACACTCAATCAATCTAATTTCCAATGCGCGCAGAAACCGAAAGGAAAACATGCACCCTCGGCCACGTGAGATGTGTCTATGGTTTTAGAATAGAATAGAATATTTATTTCGATACTTAGGATACATGAAATAATTCCGGTGGTAGCGTTTTCTAATTCTAATTGATGAATGACTTTCGGTCAAGAATGAGTTTGTTCTATATGCTGGCATGGTTATCAAGTACCCTACTGTTAAAACGTTCTCCCTCAAATTTTTGCATGTGTTTGCTATGATACTCTTGGAGAAATTTCATTTGCTTGTCCAAAATTCAAGTAATAATTCCGGCCGATATTTGTCAATCGCACGGGCAGAATACCTGTATGCAGTAATGGTGCGCGCTTAATTCTTACCTATGTGAAGGATTGCATAGAGTTCAGGGCGCTTAAGACATCATAAACGAATAAATCATCATCAACACCGCCTACATGTCGATTTCGTTCAAACCACTCTTTAAACACTCCTATTATCAATAATAACAAAGTATGAAAATTTAAGCAAAAGTGATCGAGTAGGTTTTGCGTCTATGGGAGACACACACACATTCATTCCTTTTATTTATTTACAGAAGATGTGCAATAAATTACGTGTAGTGTACTTAATTGGCCAGCGAATCGTACTTTCTGGGCACCCCTTGCACAAAACCGCGCAACGTAGCCGCGTCGCTCAGACACGCATTCAGCAGCGGGGTGGGGGGCGTGTGAGGGGGCGGGGTTCTGGGCCTTGATCCTCCATCAGCGACGCGCAAAAGCTGCGGCGTCTTTCACAGCCCGCGCGTAATGCGGTTACGCAGTAAAATTAGTCGCAAATTAATTGCACACACACACTCGCACAGCGTTATTGGAAAGGGCTGTTGTCCGGCGCGGCGCAGCGTCGTGCATTTCCATAGACAAGTTCGATTCCGGGGGAGTGCATTACGGCTTAATAACTCAGCGCGCGCCCGGAGAACGCGTGACGGGCCGAAAGGGCTGGGGGACGTGGATTGGGGGGCTGAAGGGGAGCTCTCTGCGGGAGATACTGTGTAGTACGTGAGGCGAAGGGCTTGGAACGAGAAGCGTACGTGGTCGGATCGACGTTCATGTGTGTGCGGCGGAAGTTAGAGTGTATTGGTGAAAAGAAGTAAGACGAATTGTTGATAAGTCGCTGAAAAGACTGCTAGGATGGTAGTCACAACAAAGTTGACGTGAGAGTGACAACTGAGGGTTGAAATAGAGTATTGACCGTGAACGATGAATCACTCCATGGAAGCGGAGGAAGAAACTTTCTTTACATAATCTTTACTCTGACCATAAAAACAATCTTTTCCAACGTATCCGACTGCGATGATTGGACTGATGAGTGATTGCTGCCGCTGGTATCATACGATTCCGAAAGATACTGAATTTATGATGGAAAGAGGTATGTTAAATGTAACTACTCGGAGAGAACGTGAATCAGACCTAATTTCTTCACCACTAACTTCACATGGATTGACCACCATTTGAACCTCAGTACAAAGTCTTCTAAGATGTAATGACAACTGAAATGGTGGTATTACTGTAGACTCTACGGGTAAATTGAATTGTATTTGATGCGTCAATATTTGGTATACCTCACCGTGGCCTTCTTCAGGGCATGTCTGCCTTTCTGTACCTGGCAAATTACCCCCTTTGTCCCGTTTGTGAAAGCCTACAAATTCACCGACATGGCGGGATTGCCCTTACCACCGAAAGACCCTGGCACTAACGACAACAGTCGGGAGCGATGGCAAACGGTGGCAACGACGGTACTTGTCGGGGCGGCGGTGGGTGGCGACGGCGGTGAGGCGCGCAGCGGCGGTCGGCGCGGCGCAAAGCACTAATATGTTACTGTTTTATCGAAATTCGTGGTGGCGTGCGCAATTTGCTTAAGTTAAGCGTGTCGGTCCGCACATCCATCCTGCTATCGCCCGTGTAATGCTAATAGTGCGTCGATAGCGGCCGCCCGATAATTGGCTTTAAATTATTAACCCCCGGCGGGGGAGGCGGGCCCCCCCGAGCCCGTTGTGGGCGGGGGAAGAGGGGGCAGGCAGTGGCGCAGCGAGGGGGGCAGGGCGTAGTTGGCGACCTCCTCCTAAGGGCCTCTACAGGGATGACACACCTGGTGCCCTAAGGCAATTGAGGGCCTTCTAGCAGGCACTTATGAGCGAGAGCTGCATTCAATTCAAAATTTGATAGGCAAAACAAGTCCATTTAAACAATATTCAGAATATTTTGAAACGTTGAAGAATACGCTTGTGTAAAATTTTCCAGTTACTTGATAATTGATTATCAAAAATCGAGAAGTATCTTGAAAACTTATAAAACGATTGAAAAAAACGATAGGAAAATTGAATTGAACCAGTAATTATATTACAGGAATAAATTAAAACTTTATACAAAATATTATATATTATTTGAGACTTCACGTAAGTGCTGCTTAGGGTTAGAGGAGTTAGGATTAGCATTTGCCGTTTATCCCCACTTCCAAAGTACACTGTAATGTTATTAAGATGTTCGTCTAATGGAATGAAGATGGCAAATGACACCTTTTTACCCAATATTTACATAAACATTAGTACATTTGGAACGAAGGTCTGAGTGAACTTTCATTACAAATAATAATTTATATAAATCATAATCATGCATTTATTTAAATTTTCATGACAGATTTCTTTTTAAAATACTGCTGAATGAATGTGGTCAACAAGAAAAATAACCCTCCCTAGGCCAATGAAAAGTGAAACGTTACAAGAAAGAGGATGGCAAAATCATGAATGAAAATCAATTTGCTAAATCTAAATGGCAACAATCTATCAAAAAGCATATTCGCTGAAAGAGCGATCTTTCTAGAGAAAGCGCCACGCTGCACAAAAAGCTCCATTAAAACTTATGAATTGGTTGAAAGAGACGTTATTCATTAAAAAGCAGAAATGCCTCTACCGATGCGAAACTAGTACTGCGAGGAAGAATAGAAGAGAGAATGCGAATGCTACTGACGTTCTTCTCCAAGACTGAGCAATGAACAGAACTTACATTTTAAAGGCTATGGAACATTTTCGTTTTTAGCTGTCGTATTATGTTGGGAAGTAGAAGGTGGAAGATCCCATCTTCTTCGCTGTTGAGGACGTTTGGTTCTAACGCACAGTTCTGATCCCGCAGTGCAGAGCCACAGTGCGGGACAGTCTACTTCTCAGGCGCTCTTATCTCTTCAAGTTCGGGTGATGACTCTGCACGATATGTGCACGTTTTCTTGATACTCTAAACTCCCAGCACTGGGAAAGTACTAGTTGAGAAGGTTGTGAAACGGAAATTGGAGGTCGAATACCAACGGCATATAGCAATTCACAATTATGACGTCATCCACCCCCACATTATATCTGTTCAAATTATAAATTCCTTATTTCGTGTTAGTGATTCTGATTTGAGTATTGGGATTCGAGGCTTTCTCTTTGAGTCAACGATGATTTATTTGGTAATTAGATTATTTACACACTATTTCCTGTAAACAACGTCGGCTTAATTATTTATATTATCTGGTAGAATTCTTTGCCGGGTAATTTGTTAGTAACAGGAGAATGTACCCTGACCTGATCAAATAAACACCTTTATAAAAATAAATAAGCAAGCAAAATGGTTCATGTCATCTGGTTTTCAAGGATTATACACTTAATTTTTTTCAATCTACAATGGCCTTAAGCAGAAACGTGGATACGTTTGTTAAAAGATAGAATAGGAATCAAAATAGCAGTAGTAGAACGCGATAACTATTTTCAAGGCTGATTATTATGATGTCATGTGTGCAAGTTGAAGGACGAAAGTTGACACCGTTGAAATCAAGGAGCAGGAAGAGCTTTCCTCTCAGCTGAGGAATATTTTTGCGTACCTGTAGTTTAGGAAGAATAAATATAACGATAATCACACACATCTGAAATATATGCGCACGCGTGTAAAACAACAATGGCGAATATAACGTCATAAAAATATAAAAAGGTTAAACATTAAATATTTTTTTATATATTTATAATCGGAGGAATGTACTCTAAGTATTATATTTCAATTTTATAAAATTCTTTAAAGAAAAATATATTACTTTTCAAAAGAATGTTTCAAATTACATGTAAAGAGTAGGTGATGCAATTGGTAAATTAATGTCATCTACACAAGATATTTTCGAAAGTTTTATCCACACTGGAGTCTGATGAAAAAGGTATTAATCCATATCTTGTGACTTAAAGAATTATATATTCACATTTTCATATATTTTTAATTGAAGTGCAGTAGTTCCCACATTATATCTTACGGCTACTGACATTTGCTTATGCCAAATTATCTACGCTTCGCAAAAATTTCTATGAAGTTAATCGAACAATAATAGAGGCTGGTTCTTAATCCGATTGGGCGGTTAGAGACCTCACGTTAGAGTTATGAAGATAACATGGAAAACGCTTAAAAAGTAGACACGTCGGTTAAATGTCAAAAACGTAGATGACAGGATGACCAAGCTGCAGCTAAGTGTAACAACACGAGAGGCTTCTGATTAGCGAGCGGGGTTCAGAATAGAGTTGAGGGAATTGGGGATTCGGGATTGGGCTGCTGGATGGGCGTGGCGCCGCGGGGCTGAAGGCGCTGGGGAGTTGATGTGCTGGAAATCAGGTAAA
>JAHLJT010009419.1:24716990-24776723 GCA_031308135.1 Acheta domesticus | reverse complement strand
ATTGCGGTATATGCGGCCTTAGCAACGTCAGCGCAGAGGTTGGCAAGGTCAACAAACTATTCACGGGCTTTGATGACGTCAGGACGCCGGCTAGATGGCTGAAGAACATAAGATGTAATTGGGGCAAAAACGAATGACTGTCTGAGGTCGAGGCTACTCGGATTTGTAAGAGACGCACTGGTTGGCTATTAAAGATCAGATAGTCTAATGTTGCCGCCGTGTTTTGAAATAATAGAAGGATGGACGCCTACCGAGCCATAAAGGGTTTAAAAATGCATTAAAGAGTACATTCCGTCTCTGGGTGTCGTGGAGTGTAGATCGAACATTCTCTCTCTGGGTGCCGTAGCGTAAAGATCGTTGTAGACAATATAGTGGGAAAGTGAGACTTGTATAGTTTTCTTGTGCGAGAAGTGATAGTTTGTTTCCGGACTTTGAAAATAATTTACCAGAAGTGATTTCGCGGCGGACATTGTTCCGATTTTCGGACATTGCAGTTGGACTTCGATAGTTTACATAACCAGTGGGAGAGACTAGGAACCGGGGAGCGTCGGATAAGAACTAACAAATAGTTAGGCAGTGTGGACTGGACGTGTCAGCAGCGGCGCAAGAACGAAGAAAGAAGCGGAAATTGGAATTAACAACGGCCAAGTGAGAAGCGACCACGGAGCGTTGGCATGCACAAACGGTAAAAAATACTGCAGTATAAAAGAGACAATTTATTTCAAAAAGGGTCATGACCATCAGATTAATTGTTTAATTTAAAGTTAAATAAATTGTTGAATTTTGTTCTTTGGAAAAGAAAAGAGTTTTTCATTTGTCAATCATAATTGTTAATTAGTTGGAAGCATAATTATTACATTTCAGATTCCACACCATACTGTACAGTTGGCAGATCAGGTAATCGGCTATCGAGGCGATAGCGAGTATTTGTATCCGGACCCATCGACCCAAGCTAGCTGGATGTTTAGATAATTTTGTTAAATCAGATAGAAAAACTTTGGTAGTAATTCATGTAACCTGTTTCTGGCGCCCAAATCTCAATAAATTTGGAACAGGACATGATTACAGCCACGCTTTTGATGAGACGTTGAGAAAGGTATATTTCAATACTGTTTCTAATTTCCACCGTGGAAGTGGCTCAGGGCGTCAAAGGATGTCACTTCAATGCCTCTGATCAGGAGGTTCTAGTGGTTCTAGAGGAGAATCCAAGCGGCCCGCTGCTCTCATCGGAAGCTTTCAGTAGTTTCTCTGATCAACACCAGGTGAATGCCGGAGAATGGGACACGGACCACGCGCGATCTTTCCTTTCTCTTCCTGGTCCTGTCCTCAACCCTTTCTTACACACACACACACTTACATGTACTATGCAACCACAAATGCCGAGAGACCGATCGGGAGCTTAGAACTTGTTCAGGCTCGGGCCGTGCCCCGCAGGTGAGAGATACCTTTATGTGGAAAACCCGATAACCCATGGTAGGTCGGCGCCGGATCTCGTCATTCAGCGGGGGAAGACCACCACCACCTCTCGAGGAAAAAAAAACACGCAGTGCAATTACAAGTCTAATGACCTTAGCGTTTGACGCTTCCGAAATCACCAACACTCAATCAATCTAATTTCCAATGCGCGCAGAAACCGAAAGGAAAACATGCACCCTCCGGCCACGTGAGATGTGTCTATGGTTTTAGAATAGAATAAAATATTTATTTCGCTACTTAGGATACATGAAATAATTCCGGTGGTAGCGTTTTCTAATTCTAATTGATGAATGACTTTCGGTCAAGAATGAGTTTGTTCTATATGCTGGCATGGTTATCAAGTACCCTACTGTTAAAACGTTCTCCCTCAAATTTTGGCATGTTTTTGCTATGATACTCTTGGAGAAATCTCATTTGCTTGTCCAAAATTCAAGTAATAATTCCGGCCGATATTTGTCAATCGCACGGGCAGAATACCTGTATGCAGTAATGGCGCGCTTAATTCTTACCTATGTGAAGGATTGCATAGAGTTCAGGGGCGCTTAAGACATCACAAACGAATAAATCATCATCAACACCGCCTACATGTCCGATTTCGTTCAAACCACTCTTTAAACACTCCCATTATCAATAATAACAAAGTATGAAAATTTAAGCAAAAGTGATCGAGTAGGTTTTGCGTCTATGGGAGACACACACACATTCATTCCTTTTATTTATTTACAGAAGATGTACAATAAATTACGTGTGGTGTACTTCATTGGCCAGCGAATCGTGCTTTCTGGGCACCCCTTGCAGAAAGCCGCGCAACGTAGCCGCGTCGCTCAGACACGCATTCAGCAGCGGGGTGGGGGGCGTGTGAGGGGGCGGGGTTCTGGGCCTTGATCCTCCATCAGCGACGCGCAAAAGCTGCGGCGGTCTTTCACAGCCCGCGCGTAATGCGGTTACGCAGTAAAATTAGTCGCAAAATTAATTGCACACACACTCACACAGCGTTATTGGAAAGGGCTGTTGTCCGGGTGCGGCGCAGCGTCGTGCATTTCCATAGACAAGTTCGATTCCGGGGGACGGCATTACGGCTTAATAACTCAGCGCGCGCCCGGAGAACGCGTGACGGGCCGAAAGGGCTGGGGGACGTGGATTGGGGGGCTGAAGGGGAGCTCTATGCGGGAGATACTGTGTAGTACGTGAGGCAAGGGTTTGGAACGAGAAGCGTACGTGGTCGGATCGACGTTGATGTGTGTGCGGCGGAAGTTACAGTGTATTGGTGAAAAGAAGTAAGACGAATTGTAGATAAGTCGCTGAAAAGACTGCTAGGGTGGTAGTCACAACAAAGTTGACGTGAGAGTGACAATTGAGGGTTGAAATAGAGTATTGACCGTGAACGATGAATCACTCCATGGAAGCGGAGGAAGAAACCTTCTTTACATAATCTTTACTCTGACCATAAAAACAATCTTTTCCAACGTATCCGACTGCGATGATTTGACTGATGAGTGATTGCTGCCGCTGGTTATCATACGATTTGAAAGATACTGAAGTTATGATGGAAAGAGTTATGGTAAATGTAACTACTCGGAGAGAACGTGAATCAGACCTAATTTCTTCACCACTAATTTCACATGGATTGACCACGATTTGAACCTCAGTACAAAGTCTTCTAAAGATGTAATGGCAACTGAAATGGTGGTATTATTGTAGACTCAACAGGTAAATTGAATTGTATGTTGATGCGTCAATATTTGGTATACCTTACCGTGGCCTTCTTCAGGGCATGTCTGCCTTTTGTACCTGGCAAATTACCCCCTTTGTCCCGTTTGTGAAAGCCTACGAATTCACCGACATGGCGGGATTGCCCTTACCACCGAAAGCCCCTGGCACTAACGAGAACAGTCGGGGGCGATGGCGACGGTGGCAACGACGATGCTAGTCGGGGCGGCGGTGGCGACGGCGGAGAGGCGCGCAGCGGCGGCGGCGGCGGCGGCGCAAATGCACTAAATATGTTACTGTTTTATCGAAATTCGTGGTGGCGTGCGCAATTTGCTTAAGTTAAGCGTGTCGGTCCGCCCATCCATCCTGCTATCGCCCGTGTAATGCTAATAGTGCGTCGATAGCGGCCGCCCGATAATTGGCTTTAAATTATTAACCCCCGGCGGGAGGCGGGCCCCCCCCGAGCCCGTTGTGGGAGGGGGAAGAGGGGGCAGGGACAGTGGCGCAGCGAGGGGGGGGCAGGCGTAGTTGGCGACCTCCTCCTAAGGGCCTCTACAGGGATGACACACCTGGTGCCCTGAGGCAATTGAGGGCCTTCTAGCAGGCACTTATGAGCGAGAGCTGCATTCAATTCAAAATTTGAAGGCAAAACAAATCCATTTAAACAATATTCAGAATATTTTTGAAACGTTGAAGAATACGCTTGTGTAAAATTTTCCAGTTACTTGATAATTGATTATCAAAATTCGATAAGTATCTTGAAAACTTATAAAACGATTGAAATAAAACGATAGGAAATTGAATTGAACAAGTAATTATATTACAGGAATAAAATAAAACTTTATACAAATATATATATTATTTGACTTACGTTGCGTTTGAGATAATTACAAATAATAATTTATATAAATCAAATATAAATCATACCATACATACAAACATTTCAAATCAAATATAAATCATACCATGCATTTATTTAAATTTTCATGACAGATTTCTTTTTAAAATACTGCTGAATGAATGTGGTCAACAAGAAAAAATAACCCTCCCTAGGCCAATGAAAAGTGAAAAGTTACAAGAAAGAGGATGGCAAAATCATGGAATGAAAATCAATTTGCTAAAATCTAAATGGCAACATCTATCAAAAAGCATATTCGCTGAAAGAGCGATCTTTCTAGAGAAAGCGCCACGCTGCACAAAAAGCTTCCATTAAAACTTTATGAATTGGTGAAAGAGACGTTATTCATAAAAAGCAGAAATGCCTCTACCGATGCGAAACTACTGCGAGGAAGAATAGAAGAGAGAATGCGAATGCTACTGACGTTCTTCTCCAAGCACTGAGCAATGAACAGAACTTACATTTTAAACTGGCTATGGAAACATTTTCGTTTTTAGCTGTCGTATTATGTGAAGTAGAAGGTGGAAGATCCCATCTTCTTCGCTGTTGAGTGACGTTTGGTTCTAACCCACAGTTCTGATCCCGCAGTGCAGAGCCACAGTGCGGGACAGTCTACTTCTCAGGCGCTCTTCATCTCTTCAAGTTCGGGTGATGACTCTTGCACGATATGTGCACGTTTTCTTGATACTCGAAACTCCCAGCACTGGGAAAGTACTAGTTGAGAAAGGTTGTGAAACTGAAATTTGGAGGTCGAATACCAACGGCATATAGCAATTCACAATTATGACGTCATCCACCCCCACATTTTATATCTGTTCAAATTATAATATTCCTTATTTCTGTGTTAGTGATTTGAGTATTGGATTCGAGGCTTTCTCTTTGAGCCAACGATGATTTTATTTGGTAATTAGATTATTTACACACTATTTCCTGTAAACAACGTCGGCTTAATTATCTATACTTATCTGGTAGAATTCTTGGCCGGGTAATTTGTTTAGTAACAGGAGAATGTACCCTGATCCTGATCAAATAAACACCTTTATAAAAATAAATAAGCCAAGCAAAATGGTTCATGTCATCTGGTTTTCAAAGGATTATACACTTAATTTTCTTTCAATCTACAATTGCCTTTAAGCAGAAACGTGAATACGTTTGTTAAAAGATAGAATAGGAATCAAAAATAGCCGTAGAACCCTATAACTATTTCGAAGGCTGATTATTATGATGTCATGTGCAAGTTGAAGGACGAAAGTTGACACCGTTGAAATCAAGGAGCAGGAAGAGCTTTCCTCTCAGCTGAGGAATATTTTTGCGTACCTGTAGTTTAGGAATAAATATAAACGATAATCACACACATCTGAAATATATGCGCACGCGTGTAAAACAACAATGGCGAATATAACGTCAAAAATATATTAAAAGGTTAAACATTAAATATTTTTTATATATTATAATTGGAGGAATGTACTCTAAGTCATATATTTCATATTTTATAAAAATATCTTTAAAGAAAAATATATTACTTTTCCAAAAGATATGTTTTCAAATTACATGTAAAGAGTAGGTGATGCAATTGGTAAATTAATGTCATCATACACAAGATATTTTCGAAAAGTTTTATCCACACTGGAGTCTGATGAAAAAGGTATTAATCCATATCTTGTGACTTAAAGAATTATATATTCACATTTTCATATATTTTAATTGAAGTGCCAGTAGTTCCCACATTATATCTTACGGCTACTGACATTTGCTTATGTCAAATTATCTACGCTTCGCGAAAATTCTATGAAGTTAATCGAACAATAGCATGCTGGTTCTTAATCCGATTGGGCGGTTTGAAGTTGGGCGGTTTGCAGATGCGCAGTTAGAGACTCACGTTATGAGTTAGTGAGATAACATGGAAAGCACTTAAAAAAGTAGACACGTCGGTAAATGTCAAAAACGTAGATGACAGGATGACCAAGCTGCAGCTAGGCAACACTGAGAGGCTACTGATTTAGCGAGCGGGGATCGGAATAGAGTTGAGGGAATTGGGGATTCGGGATTGGGCTGCTGGATGGGCGTGGCGCCGCGGGCTGAAGGCGCTGGGGAGTTGATGTGCTGGGAATCAGGTAAACCGGCTAAAGGGAGCTGGCGATTGCCGGGGGGGGGCGGGTGTGGGGGCGGCGGCGGCGGCGGCGGCCGTCGAGGGAGCAGCGGCTTTTGCGTCGCGCGCTGGGCGGCGTCGGTGCGTGTGCGCGGGTGGACAGATCGTGGTCGCGAGGGCGCGCGGGCGGGGTAACAGACGGCGGAAGGGCAGGAGGTGGTCCGTGAAGTGCAAAAGGAGACTGAAGAGAGATGAACATGAAGTGCAAAAGGAGACTGAAGAGAGATGAACATGAAGTGGAAAAGGAGCCTGGAGACAGATGAACGTAAGTGGAAAAGGAGCCTGGAGACAGATGAACGTAAAGTGGAAAAGGAGACTGGAGACAGATGAACATGAAATGGAAAAGGAGACTGAAGATACACGAAGGATGGGGAGGCGGGAAGGAGAAGGAAAAGACAACACACATATGAAATAAACGAGGAACAGGAAGGAGACTGAAAGAGGTCGAGAAGAGAGAGAGAAGAAGAGGATGATGAAGAGAGGGAGGTAGAGAAAAGAGCCAACAAAGAGAAAATTTAAGAAAAGAATACAGAGAGAGGGGCATGGAGAAAGAAATGGATAGAAGTATTGACAGTGAAGTAAAGGAGGGACGAGACAGATAGGGAGATGAGAAGAGAGAAATTGAGGAGATCGAAAAAAAAGGAAGAGGGGATTAAAATGGAGTGAAGGGCGAAGAATGGGAGAGGAGAAAGAGAAAATCATTATATATATATATATATATATATATATATATATATATAGAGAGAGAGAGAGAGAGATGAGAGAGAGAGAGAGAGAGAGAGAGAATAGGAGATAAGCAGTGTGGAATGGCGAGTTGACAGCGAACGGCTGAGCGGCGGGGGATCGCCCGGGCGGGCAATGGGGCCAGTGGGCGGTGGGCGGTGGGCGAGCGGGCGCTGGGGTGGGCGCAGGCGGACCTCCTGAAAAATACACGAGTCCGCAGCGGGCGCCGGCGTCTCGGGGCCTTCGGATTGAGTGCTAATGCACTTACTCCCCGAGCGAGGGGCCCGGCGCGCCCGGCCCGGCCCCGCCGACCCGGTCCGGTCCGGCCGACCGGCGAGCGTAATTACCGCCCATCCATCGCCCGGCCCGCCCGCCTCCACCGCCACCTGGCGCCCGCCCGGGTACAAATTTGCGGGGCGCGCCCAAACAGGCGGGCGACGCGCGCCTCCCGCCCTCTCGGCCCGTCGCGCACGACAACCCCCTCCCCCTCACTCCCCTCCACCACCACGCCCCCCCCCCCCCAGCAAGCAAGGCGTCTTCGTCGCTTGGCCGCACAGAACGGCTTCATCGCAGCGGTCTCGGCCTCCTGGGGCGAGCTGCTACTTTTAGCGAGAGCGCCCATGGATAATGGAATAGGCCACTCTCTCGCCCTCTTTCTAAGCATTCCTACAGAAACTACTTACAAATTACAACGATAAATAACAGGAAATTTATTTCTACTACTGTGCATAGCATTCTTGATTGAAGTAATTGTTAAATAATTTTAAGGGAACGTTGAAATTCCGCTCCGCTGATACACGAGAGGTTCACAACCAAAAGATACCAAGTCCATTTGGCATCACTTCGAGAAATTGAGGTTCAAAGTTTTTAACAGGCTAATAATCAGAGTGAAGTAATAAAATAAAAACAAATGCTCTGTCACCAGTATGAGAACTAAGAACATGGTTACATATGGTAGGAAACAGAAAATGGTTTTCTTTTACCATTAAATCAGATTATTACAATTTTTTCAAAAGGTTAACTTGTTTGTTATGGATGTCAACTTCTCAATACCAAGCAAAGGAAAGAACCATAATGAAATGTAATGAAAAATACTAACTCCATCTCGGAAGAAAATTAGAATGGATTAATGACCGACAGAAACAAAAAATATTTTCTGGTGTTTAAAGTTTTGAAATATTGAAACTCGAATTGCAAGTAATTGGTGAAAACGTTGTGGTGGCTCCCGACTTCTTTTCAAAACGTTTAATTGCTCATAACATATTCTAATACAGTAAACCCTCACCGTAACACGAGCTAAACTTCAGTTCCGGCAAGGAATTACTGTAATACGGACATTTATAATACTCGGATAACACGAATTTTTATAACACGAACTCCAATAATTTCGGTCCCTTGGAATTCGTGTTAATGAGGGTTTACTAATTATTCTCTTGGGTGCTTCAACATTTTCCAAAGCATGCACTTCTCACCTTCTCAGTGAACAAGCGGAGGCTACAAGATTTGGTGAGAGGCGGTCGTGCGGGAGGTGGAGCAGGGCGGGGAGCGACGTTGGGCGACGGGTTGGGCGTGGCGGGGAGCAGGACGGGCGATCAGCGGCGCTGTCCCCTGGCAGGCCTCTAGAGAGCCGTAACGCAATCTGCAGTTGAGGGGTGAGGTACACATAACGCGAGCGACGCGTCGCCCGCCCGCCCGCCCGCCCGCCCTTAAGTGAAGGTTATAGCATCGTAACGCGGCCTGGAGACGCGCCGCTACATAATCTAATGCAGTGGAGTTCTAATACTCAATCGCAATTTCGAAGTGGCAATCAAATTTGCGTTTCCGGTGTCTGTTACGCCATTACGACGCCTGGTATTTACGGAGAAACGATCGAGTGAAATGAGATAGCCTCCCGCAGACAATTACGTCACACTCGCTTAGGCGTATGATTGCTCATCCTTCATTAAAACTTATGGATGTAGTCGTGTTACCAGTAAATCACTTTCCTTTGTATATGAGATGCTTTACACATCATTTTCACGAAAATTGAAGTGCTAATATTTCGATTATTAGAATTTCAAATGGTGTGAATACAATACAAAATTATTAGAGAAACATACAAAAAAGTTGTAATTTGTATGTTTCTCTAATTATTTGTATAAATAAGCTTTTTACGTTACTGAGTTCGATGATATCCCTCGCAGAATATTGGAAATGCCGACAAAATATTGAGATTCTCAATTGTCAGTCAGAAATAAATTCACAATATACGGAAATTATTGATTCATTATTAAATTGAATTATACACACCAGTATTAAACCCAGAAGATAAATTATTGAAGGAAACAATGTGGCTATTATATGTTTTGCTTGTGATAAATGAAATTTTAAAAAGAAATTAAGTACCAATACTAAAATTATTTGAAATTGTAAACATTTCAAAACGCAAATACAAAAAACCGTTGATTCTTATGTAATTAATCTCTTCGAGAAAATAATCAAAGACCTACACATACAGTAGAAATATGAACGGTGTATCTAACAACTTAGAAAAAAAGCATGAGGTGAAGAGCGCCGTAACAAATATTTTAAATTTGGGAACATAAGGCCTTTCAGGTATAGAATGGAAAAGTTAGGTTTTGGAAAGTGACCTCATTTTTCTCAATATACACAGACCTAGAAACTGAAACCTTTCAATATCACTACAGATTTGATAGCGCCAACTCGTTCATTTTGTAAATCATACTACACATTACAGAAAAACTACTCTATTTTTTACTATTTGGCAATTTAGCATTACTGACTCGCGCGATCAGAGATGAAATACAGCTGTGAATCTTCCATGGACGATCACAGGCTGCATGCATACAAGCTTGACTCTTGTACGAATGATAGGAAACGTTTGTCACTATCCTGAACATTGGCTTATTTCAATTTGCAATGATTCGTTAATTATTAAGCCCTCTAGTTTCGTGCTCAAACGCCGCGAAATGTAAAATTGACGTCGCTGATCACTTGCCATTCACACTGAGTACTTTTAGGGACACATTATGAGACGACACAATGTACATTTCCAAATCCGTCATTAAGCATGTTGCATTTGAGCTCGGTGATTACATTTTCACTTAAACCACTAATGCTCGTAACGGCATTGAAGAGCGCTAGTTTAGGAGAAATCTGTATAACCCATTATGTACTGAAACGTTTCATTTCCACTCTCACACGTAAGTAACATCCCCGATAGCCCTGTTCCCTACTAAAGGACAATTCCTCGACGTATTGCATGTGATTATGGTGAATACTTTCGACTTATTAACTACACAGGCAGGAAGCAAATAAACCAAATAAAAAATTAAAATTACAAAAATACAAAATAATTCAGTGAGTGGCAGTTAAACCTAGTTAGAACTGAGTGTAGGTTTAAATTTCACCTATAAGATGGAAAAATTAATACTTAGACTGATATAAAAATATTGCACAGACAATTTATTGATTGTTAGTAATTCTGAGTGCGTCAAATAAGTTCATTATTCCCGTAAGTGTGATGCATGTTGTACGCTCGGGAGGTGGCGGTGATCTTCCCCCCGCTGGACTGGCGAGATCCGGCGCCGACCCACCGACGGCTGGTGGTGTTTTCCTCAACCACGTATCTCCCACCAGCGAAGCACCGCCCCAGCTGGGACAACCTCTAGGCTTTCGACCGTTCTTCCGGCAAGTGTGATAGTGTAGTGCATGTTAGTGAAGTGTGTGTAAGTAAGGGGCGAGGATAGGACAAGGAAGAGAGTGTAAAGAATGGTCCGTGGCTCGTTTGTTAGGGTACTTGCTCCAACATTCACCTGGTATAGAAACCACAGAAAACTACCAATCTGAGCAGGCGGCCACTAGAATTCTCGATCAGACAGACCGACAAATACTTTAACAAAGAATCATTGTTATGAAATCATGTTTTGAAAAAAAATGTTTTTGAAAATAATTGTATGTGAAAATACAACACCAGATAGAACTTCATACATTTCAATCAAGCAGTTACATTTCAACACGTACTGGCAGACCTACTACGTGATAGTGTATGACTACTATCCAAGTAGACTACGCTTACCCCATTACGCTCAGATATGGCCCTTCACAGTTAAGCGTCCATTCGGAGGACATAAGCTGGAAAAACCCTCTTGATAGCGCCCTTTCCCAACAAAGCGGTGAGTCGACGTGGCAGTGCAGGGGAGGAGGTGCGGCTACTGGGGCGCTCCTGGTGGACAGCGGCCGCTTCGCAGCTGTTGGGCTGTTTTTCGCCGGCGCGGCGTCGCGACGTGGCTGGCGCGACGCCAGCGCCTCCAGCGGCAAGAACCGGAGACATCGCCCAGTCAGCCGAAGCCCACGCCGGTCGGCGGGTGGAGGGGACGGGTAGGCCGCTGGACAGATCGGCAGGTGGCTATGAATTACTCAATCAGGCAGGAGGCCCCGTCAGTCAAGCTACACGGTGACAGGCGTAGGACGGGCTGGTGGGGTTGGAGAAGGAGAGGGAAAAAGAGGAGGATATGGTCAAAGAGGTGGGTGTGCGTGAGATGAGGAGGTGCATTGAAGGTACGATGGATATTAAGATAAATTAATTGTTTTACTCGGAGTAGAACCTACAGTCTCTCAAAAAGATTTTTAAAAAACTTCCCATTCATTTTTTTCTTGATAATAACGGGTATATCTTTCTTGTGAAAAATTGGGGTAAATGTCCTTCATAAATAGTATACTTAAAATGCACAAATTTGTAAATGAAATTCTTCATTTGACCGTTTTTGTTTCCGTTTGAATTCTGTTCAGGAATGTGAAGGATAGTAATCGTAAGATTTGTTATTTCTGCTCGCTCACCCAATCTAGTTTCCGTGCGTTCAATTTCTTCGTATTTTTGTCTTTGTAATAAAGGCTAAAGAAAGTTCTAGAACAATTCTTGCATCTCTTCATAAAAATATCTGCAATGAAATTTTAACAACTCATTTTAGATTATTTGAAAATTGTGTAGCATTATTTGAAGCAATGCAAATTGTTTATTTAGCTTATGTTCCTTGCAAGAAGTGCGTAAAGCTGTAAATTTTTTTGGTTAACAAAGCCGAAAACGATCTTTTTGGTCCTTCCGCCTACGATAATTTTTGATCAGTATGAAACGAGCGAGAAAATCTCACAAATTGAAGAAATTTAACCTGAAATAAATTTTCTAGAAGAAAAAGAATCATGTGAATATTTTTGTAATCGCACTCCACATATAATGAAGCATTAGAAAAATCGAAACAATTGGTTTCTTGTTTTAAACAAGGAAAAATAATATTTGAATTTACAAATCAGAAAAGCATTCTTCTGGAATTTTGGTAATTCCTCGGCGACATAAATATGCCAATTAAACACGATTCTCGAATTAACATTAAACATTGACCTATTTGATTTAGATGTTATCATCAGGTGTCGATTTTGGAAAGGACACACACACAGTATACATTTATATTTAACTATCTTTGTCATCATTCGCCATGAAGTCGATGCCGTAATCCATACGCATTGGATTAATTGAACGCTGACGTTGAAAAGCGTGCTCTCCTGTGTTTGCAGTTGCTTTATCTAGTGTACCGCTGTACTGCATTGTTAGTGAATTAATTCTCAATGTTTGCTCTATGTATACGCAACCTAATACAATTCGACAACTCTCGTGTTACTTTCTGTAAATGGTGAATTGGAATTTGTGTCAGATGAATTGAGGATAAAATATATCATTATGTCTGAAATAAATTTAAAAGATTCGAAATTGGGAGGTATTTTAATAAAATAAAGTGGGAAAATTAATACACATTGGTGGGAGGTAGATAAACTGATTATTTCATTTCTTTAGAATTTGAACAATTATATGTTGATTTCATTTTAATTATTATGAATTTGCCGAGTCTCTAAAACAAATAAGTATTAATTTATTTTATTTACTGTACTTAAGTGTACTTAAGTATTAAGTATATTTTTAAATAATTACTTAATTCGAACAAATATTTAAATAAATTTTGTCAAATAAAGGACGGTAAACCAACTCTCTAGGTGTTGGCGGGGGGGGGGGCATGGCCCCCCAGGGATTCGCCAGTGGGCTGCAGGGAAAGCGATTGGTGAGAGAAAGGCTCATAAATGAGTGAAAAGTACAAGAGCGGTTCGGGAGCAGTCGGAAATAAGCTGAGCAGGAAGCAACCCACTTGAACGCGCTCTCGACTCTACTCACAGTTATTATTCTCCTTTCCCGTTCAGGCAAAAATTGCTCTCACTCGCCCCTTCTGTTTACTCGAGGTCACGCCTCCACTCTCGATTCCTTTCCCACCTCCTCACGCACACTCCCATCCTCTTCCCGCATTCTCCTCTCTCGCATTATAGGGATAGTCACGCTCGCGTTTCACTCCTATACGTTCACTCATCCCCATACCATCTACATGATGACAGGGAGAGATGGCTCAGTTCATCAACCTGATGTTACTGCAGTCCCTCTGACCGGGAGGTCCTAGGTTCGAGACCCGGCGGCGGCAGGATTTTCGACACTTGCTTGTCAGCTAGGTCGAATTCAGTCGCTGTCTGGAGGAGAATTCTAGCGGCCTGCTTCTCTGATCGGTAGTTTTCCGTGGTTTCTCCGATCAACACCAGGCGAATGCCAAGATAGTACCCCTAATTAATGGGCGATGGAACGCGCGAGATCTTTCCTTCCTCTTCCTTGTCTTATCCTCTCCTCTTACACACACACTTACACTAACATGCACTACACTACCACATATGCCGAAGACCGGTCAGGAGCTTACAGCTTGTGCCGGCAGGGGTGGTACCCCGCTGGTGGGAGGTAACTAGTTGAGGGGAAAAACCCGCTAGTCGAAGGTAGGTCGGCGCCAGATCTCGCCATCCAGCGGAGAAAAGCTCATGGCCACATCCCGATAAAAACACGTTCTATACTTACGGGAATAATGACCTAAGTAGTTGACGCGCCCGGAAACATCAATCAATCAATCAATCAGTCTTCTACATGATCTCGTCGCCTCTTGTCGCATGTCCCTGTCCTTCTCCCGTACGTTTTCTCCCCGACCATACCCTACCCCGTACACTCCTTTCCCATCATCTGCTCATTCGCGTTTCCACTCCCGCACGTTCAAGTCCCCCCCCATACCCTCTCCTGTACGGTCCCACCCCTCCTGCACGCTCCCGCCGCCTCTCCCGGACGCTTCCGTCTTCACTCCGCCCGCTCGCCTGCCTGCCTGCCAGCGAGCGGCAGCCAGCCAGCAGGGAAGCGGGCCGGCCGCCTTGCGAGATTTACGGTTGGTCGGCGGGGGCGACTTCCGCCAGATTTATGCTGCCAGGTTTTTGCTATTCTTATGCGCCGCGCCGCGCCGCACCGCGAAAGGAGAGCCAGGAGGCGCGGCCCAAGAGGGCTGCCTCAGAGCGGCCCTTTCCGAATATCAGTCCGGCGGAGGGCCGGATCAGCGGTACGCCCTCAGCGCAATCCACTCCGGAGTAGCCCTTAGGCCGCTGAGCGGAGGGCCTTGTCCCTTTGCCGCCCCGAAGCCAAGCGGTCGTCCCTTTGGATTTCGGGCCGAGGGTGGCTTCGCGTTTCCAGAGCTTTTCCCGGGAAATGGGACAAATGCCACTGTTAACAGTTGCTGAGCAGGCGGGGTACTTTCTTGGTAATTTGCATATTGTACGTTCTACACCGAAATACCGTTATTGAACACGCACAATATGTGACTTTTGTTTCTAAAAAGATTTCCGGGTATTTTGCCCAGGACAATATTTAAAAAAGTCGCCAAATAACATAACAAATATTGTTAAGAAAAAAGGAAGTGGTATGATGTAGCCGGCAGCGTAGACAGTGTGACAGGTGAGTGGAGTTGTAAAGATAAGGTGTGCAGTTCCAAGGTGGCATGCTGATTTGGCGTGGTGGAAGGAATTCATATGTAATGAAAGCCAAGAAGTATAATAATGAAAATATGGGGAGGATGAGATGCGATAATCATGGATAGGTTCGAGGTATCCGAAAAATGGTATGTAATTATATAATTTTTATCCAAATTAGTCAAAATTGTGTAATAGGCTAGTAGGTATTAGATGATTTAGCAATTGTTCTTACTTAATGTGCAGACAAATTTGTTTGTTTGCAGCTCTGATGAAGGCTTAATAAAAGCCGAAACGTTGGCAGTTTGAATTGGTGTTTTTACAAACCTACACTAAATAATGGGTCCATATTAGTGAATATTTTCTCATTTTTCACTTCTGATTTCTGTCTTCTTTAATTTTTTCGTAGATAAAAACATATTACGTTATTTTAGTGTAATTTTGGAGTTTATATTTATTACAACAATGACCATTCGTTTCGTTGCCCTGCGGTACTACTTGTTAATCGTACCGGTAGAATCTACTTCTAAAACATTACGATTAAAATAATAATTATGCACGTTATGTAATAAACATTCCAAAATGTTACACGCTGATCGACAACAACGCTTGTAGTATTCGTCACATCAATTTGTTTTTTGCTGCATTGGGCTATTGATATTATATTTTTCCATTCTCCTAGATTAATTTTCATGAATTATATTGAACCTATAATTATCTATTACTGTACTTTTTTCTAATTTATCCAGTGCTTTGAAGTGGTCTCTTAAACTGTCTCATTTTGGGACCATATTTCCAAAATCACGACAAAACGTTCGGGTTAATTTAGCAATGAATACATGACGATAAAGTACTTTAATCTTTCATAAATGAGTGGGAAATACGAGCATAGTGTGGTGGAAATAAGAACATAATTAGTGTATTAGTGCACTACGTTATACGTCTATAAAATGGACATCGACATCCCCGACACTATAATTCGCTTCGCTATCTTGATTTCGCAGGTTATGCCAACGCCATTGAGCTACTAAATGAGTAGCGAGATTAGTTCTTCCGGCCTCCACGCTCTCACTGTACATTTACAGCCATCGAAACAACACGTTGCGACTGCATTGCTGTCATTTAAACAGAGCCATTTGGAAGAGTTCAATACAATGAAAGTGCATTTTCAATTTTAATCTCCAGTAGTGAAACACGTGTTTGTCCACCTCCCCTCACGCTGGATCTCTGTAATGCAGTTCTTTTGAAGCTCCCGTTCGTTGTTTGTGATAGCACTAGTCAAACTCGCCCTATCTCACTGTATCGTGACAAAAGAGGACTGATCACACGTTTTATACATTTTCCATAAAATATATATATAAAAAGAATGAACATTTCATTACGTAGTAGGTGACAGACAATATTTTATTTAAAATAAAAGATCGTTTCTGAATAATACAGCGTTAAATTTACGAAACCGTTGAAAAGTGATCAGTATACTTTATTAAGCTACAGGGTTGCTACAAATTTGCATGTATTTGTTCCAATACCAACCAAAGAGAATATTGTTTTCCGTCAAATTTCTTACAAAGTATCAATTAATTGATTAAAGAGTAGCTGAATCCGAGCGATAACTTCCCTCTTTGTATATGTATGTATGTATTCGGCATTTCTGGATCGATTGGCCGACATTGCATGCTAATTGTATCCCCCTGCCTGGGCCTAGCCTTGATACCTCCCCCCCAAGAGCGGCGAACATGAGAAATTCCTTACACTGCAACTAGCTAACTCCGTCTGCCTGAACTTTTCTTCGTCACACAGCTACAGAAATTGAAACGATTTTAAAGGAAAATTGTAACTCTATTCTTGCATCGATGGGGAATCGACTTCGCGACCACTACCGGAAGCTAGTAGGCTGGCTCTATGTTTTAAAAGTGAAACTTGTGAAGGTGAAACTTTTTTAAAAGCAGACCCTGCCTTTCACCAGTCATCGTCTGAACTGTATGTTATATCATTACGGGTCTGGCACTGAGAAATAATATTACTAACCATTAAACTTGAAATGTCTGTTTGATTTTGTGTGCAATTTAATTTCAATGTAAACGATTATATTTGCCTTTTTCCTTCAATTTAATTTTTATTGAATTTACGTTTCTTCACTTTCATTCACGATTCACCACTTCGATGTTTCGGAGTGGAAGGACACAAAAAACTAAATCTGAAAAAATCCAGAGAGATCTCACTTTGTAGAATACAGCTTAATAAACAGAATTTGGGACCCCCCCCCCTTGCCCGTTCTACCTCCGTTACTTTTCCCACCTCTCTCCCAAAATGTCCCCCCACTTCTCCACGATCTGTTCTCAAAACTCGTGATCCCACAGAACTCAACTTGTTCCGCCGAACTGGTTTTAAGGGTCTAAGAGGCATTATTTCCAAGCTATGCGTGATTGTAATGTGTGTTACAACAATCGTCTTTACGTCATAAGCTGGAAAAACAATTTCGTCTTAAATATGTTGGATGCAGGTCTATGAAGTAATTTCCTCTCAAGCGATAGCACACTTACAGGGTTTCGACAAGATGTTTTTTTATAAAATGCCAAAAACCATAATCTATCTTTGGAATATAATACACGTGTCCAACGGGTAAATATTGAAAATAAGCTAATTGAATGATTGGTACATGTTGCGACAATATGCGGCGTTTCGAATAACGCGCCTAAACAACGGCGCGCAGCGGCAGCCCCGAGTGTAATTGATTGCCACTGATTGCAATCCTTCCACGATATTCTTCATTTCCTCAAAACATCTGAAAGTGTATTTCATGTGCAGCTCTGTTACCGATGTGTCGTGAATACACTGGACTCTTTAAATAACCCAATAGGTTAAAAACAGAGTGAACAAACGGTTGGAGATCTTACTGACAAGATTGAGACACATCGCGGCCTTTACATCTTCTTGAAAACTTCAAATGAATGTTTTGCACATTTTATTTAAATCATGGCGGTGCTTCACAGTTCTGAAAGTATGCGTACATTAAGGAAAGACAGCGAGAAAAGCATATTCTCCAGAAGAGAAGGTTAATTAATTTTCTAAGAACTCCGATGTTGTCTTCGGTAAATGTTCCATGAAGCAAGTAAGGTCCTCTCCTTGATTTCCGACAAACATTTAGGAATAATTATACTTGGAATTGTCTTTTGAGAGTTCCTTATGGGTTTGAAGGAGATCTAAAGTAACTGTTCCTACAATTTATTATTCAATTTCATAGAAATGTAGCTAATGGAATAAGATTTGACTATAATGTTACAGAAAGTTTTTTACACAAAACAACTTCAAAATAAGATCTTAAAACGTAGACGTTACCTCTTTGGGCTACCCCTATAAAGAGGATTCTTGAAATTGCTACTGTGAATAGTGGCTATTTTCGTGTTTCTTCTGTCTTTTCTTTTAACTGTCAACACCAAATGTATGAATGTATTACACATTTGGGGTCGGCTTAACCGCCACATTACAATATTTACTTTTTGCAAGTACGTAGAAAGTCGCGAAGGAAAGTTATCTGAGTGTACAAAGTGTAAAATTGTCTATGACATTTAGTTTTGTATGGATCTGGACCTCCAAATCCCTACATTTTTCAGGCATCTGAACCCGTCAAGCATTTTAATAAAATTTATTATCGCTGTTTCGCACTTATACTGCTATTTTAAACCATATAAACTGTTTAGGAATACAGACCGTGTCATACATATAGGCTTCTCCTGTCTTTAATCTTTACTCCTCTGAAATTGTTGCTGGTAAGTCTTTGGTTCACTGCGTCCTTTGCGAAGACAGTGCAATCGCGTCCGTTGAAGCCCCTAATCAACAGCCGTAAACGCCTCCACGCGCGACCCAATGGCGCGAGGGAGAGACCAGTGCCCGCAGTGGAGCCCTTGGACGGAGAATCAGGTCCCTAAACGGCCCTCGGCTCGCGAGCCTCTGTAAATAACACTCTCCCTGCGCCCGCCCTCGCCCGCCCTCGCCCGCCCTCGCCCGCCCTCGCCCGCCCTCGCCCGCCCTCGCCCGCCCTCGCCCGCCCTCGCCCGCCCTCGCCCGCCCTCGCCCGCCCTCGCCCGCCCTCGCCCGCCCTCGCCCGCCCTCGCCCGCCCTCGCCCGCCCTCGCCCGCCCTCGCCCGCCCTCGCCCGCCCTCGCCCGCCCTCGCCCGCCCTCGCCCGCCCTCGCCCGCCCTCGCCCGCCCTCGCCCGCCCTCGCCCGCCCTCGCCCGCCCTCGCCCGCCCTCGCCCGCCCTCGCCCGCCCTCGCCCGCCCTCGCCCGCCCTCGCCCGCCCTCGCCCGCCCTCGCCCGCCCTCGCCCGCCCTCGCCCGCCCTCGCCCGCCCTCGCCCGCCCTCGCCCGCCCTCGCCCGCCCTCGCCCGCCCTCGCCCGCCCTCGCCCGCCCTCGCCCGCCCTCGCCCGCCCTCGCCCGCCCTCGCCCGCCCTCGCCCGCCCTCGCCCGCCCTCGCCCGCCCTCGCCCGCCCTCGCCCGCCCTCGCCCGCCCTCGCCCGCCCTCGCCCGCCCTCGCCCGCCCTCGCCCGCCCTCGCCCGCCCTCGCCCGCCCTCGCCCGCCCTCGCCCGCCCTCGCCCGCCCTCGCCCGCCCTCCCCTCGCCCGCCCTCGCCCGCCCTCGCCCGCCCTCGCCCGCCCTCGCCCGCCCTCGCCCGCCCTCGCCCGCCCTCGCCCGCCCTCGCCCGCCCTCGCCCGCCCTCGCCCGCCCTCGCCCGCCCTCGCCCGCCCTCGCCCGCCCTCGCCCGCCCTCGCCCGCCCTCGCCCGCCCTCGCCCGCCCTCGCCCGCCCTCGCCCGCCCTCGCCCGCCCTCGCCCGCCCTCGCCCGCCCTCGCCCGCCCTCGCCCGCCCTGGTCTCACCCGCCTACCCTGGTTCTGTCGAGCACCGTTGCTGGGGATGCCCCGTGTCATTCCGATGACATTTCACGGGAAATAAACTTCAGTCCCCGGCTGCGTCCTTGTGCCGCGGGTAATATGAAAACTGGCGGACGAAGGCGATACATGTGGCGAATGTTGCAGTGATCGAGGGGATGATGTCGTCGACAAAAGGGAACGGGGAGCAAACAATGCAAACAATGCAACAAAGCCATGACGAGAAAGTTTACATTTACTTCACATCATGTGAGAATAGTAACTGCCTCCAGCTAACAGCCTCTGTGACGTGAAGGTCACCTTTCCCTAAGCAAGTTGTGAGGGCTGCTACAGGAAACATTGTCTGTGAATGTGTGTGTGTGTGACCAGGACATCGCAGATCTTCGTTCTTCCGCCGCCTACTTCTTTCGCCCTCTTGTGATTTACAAAGCGGGAGCAGAGGGTGGGAGCAGGTACGCCGAGGGCTTAAAGGGCATTTCGTTTCGCAGCTGTCAGTGGTGACACTGCCGCGCCTGGCGTCCATGTCTTCTCTCCTTCCCTCCCACCGTCGTCATTGCCATTCTTTGATAACGTAGCTCTCAGTGTATTCATCAATTGCAGTCCCAATGCTCTAAACCGACAGAAGAGTAGTCTCCCATGCGCTTTAATATCCCCCTGCCCACCGTTAAAAATTCTTCTGCGACATTCCTGAGCCGGTTTTCCAGTCTGGGGATTTCCCCTAACGTTCCAACACCCAGAGCGAAATATTCAATTGTGTGTCTGGTGGCCCCTCTCGGCAAGGACGCTTCTCTTCGCGATCCACCTGCGTGTTTGCTGGTTCAAATTTTCTGTATTTCGCAGGAGCGTTTCACGTATTTATCCCGGAAAGGCAGAATTTCTCAAAAAGGACCTCGTTCTCTTGAAAGTTCCTACCGGAAATTTGCTTTCGCAAATTATTTTTATCATTGATACTCTTTTACGGAAATTTCTTCAACGAAGAAACTAAATGTTTGGACATGTTAACATCAAACATGCACCAGAGATATCAATTTGGATTTAGATAGTTTAATATTTGCCTGAAGATTTATATTGGACTACAAAAATATAAAATTTTACATATTACATGCGAATTGGGTCTCTTTTCTTGTTTAAAGGTTTGATGTAGTACATTATACAACTAGATTATAATGTTATGCTTTATTGCACAAGTACATGTTTTGAAAACATTTAGGGGCGAGTTTTTAAATTTTTACAAAATGCAATAAAGTAATATTACAAATGATTTGCATGCGCTAAATTTTGTAAAACAGCATTGTAACTTTATAAAATAACTAACATTAATATTGGAAACAAATTTCAAAATCAGTTTTGCAGTTGGCAACATAAGATGGTATTCTGTTGTCACGCAGGGGGGACGGGCAGTCGTGTAGCGCTGAGGACAAGCGCTAAGGAAGGACAGTAAGGGAGAACGAGTGAGGTGTGCGGGCGAGGAGGTCGAGTAGGGAGAACTGATAGGGAGGACGGTCGAAGAAAACTGGTTGTGCCATAAAAAGACATGCGTGCCATAAAATCTCTTTTATGAATGATTTCTTGCAACAGATACAGTCTTTACATTCAAAAAATAAATTTTATGTCTTATTAACCATCGTTAAAGATATTGTTTGTCAATGATAGGCTTGGGCACTGAAGGTCAAAATCAAATTACGCAGTGAATCTGTACTAAAAACTATACATTACATTTCAAGTTAGTATAATCTGTGAGAGTGTTAAATCAAAAAGTGCTTGCAGCGAATAGCATACTACGCAAGTGCATGAAACTAAGTTATTCGCACACGTGTAAATTGTTTAGACTCGGTCGACAAACGACAAAGGTGCGAATTATATCGTGTACGAGTTGTTTATATCACTTTTGAACATGCCGTGCGCAGAAAATGTTTCGCACACGCTTCGCAATGTTTCGCACATGCTTGATTCGCACATTATTGAAATGAAAAAAATATAGCTGTTTTGAGCTCGGAAAATAAGCCCAAGAAATCTTGTTTCCCGCACGGCGTGTCAACAAATAATTGCTACTCCAGTGCCAAGATAAGCGGCAACTAATGGTTTGGAATCAGTTCTTTTACTTTAAGATAAAATGCTTTAATTTTGCTACTTTCGAAATCAAATCGCATCGTAAAGATCAGAATATGAGTAAATTAGTCAAGTTCTGCAATTTATTGTTGACATTATGTAAAAACTTAGCGAGTATTTAGCGCCGACTAATATATCATACTTCATTAATTACAGTCTTTATGTCGAATACAAGACATATTCCTCCTTTAGGTTCTCCTTTAGAATTAATCTTCAAAACCCCAGTTATCGCGTCCGGCGAGGAAACAAAGAAATAAATCTCATTCTTCACTTTGCGATCTGAGCCGCGTTCTCACCTCCGCCCTCCGTACGTTACATTCCCCAGCATCCTTCCCCCTCCTTTCTTTTTTCCTGTTCCCCCCCCCTTCCCCCCACGCAAAGTCCTCGCGGCGGCGCGACGGAGTTCCGAGTTTTAATGTCCGCGACCCCAACCTCCGCCGGCAACTCTAAGTGGAATTAAAGGTAGTGTGTGCGTTTCTGAAACACAATTCCCAGATTAAATTTGAGCGAGGGAAACTCCGGCCGGGCGAAGGCGGCCCCGCGCGCTGACCTCCGCGAACCGCGGGCGGCGAGCCGGGCACGTGCGAGGGGGCAAGGGGGCAAGGGGGCAAGGGGCGACGGGCGGTGCAGAGGCAAAGAGGTGGGAGATGGTAGTGGGGGAGAGGTGTAGGGGCGGTGAGGTGGGAGAGAGGGTGAGGCGTGGAGGCCGTGAGGAGTTCGGGTGGGGGGGGGTCCAGGGAGCGGGCTGGGGGCGACGGACGGTGCAGAGGCAAAGAGGTGGGAGATGGTAGTGGGGGAGAGGTGTAGGGGCGGTGAGGTGGGCGAGATGGTGAGGCTTGGAGGCCGTGAGGAGGTCGGGTGGGGGGTCCAGGGAGCGGGCTGGGGGCGACGGACGGTGCAGAGGCAAAGAGGTGGGAGATGGTAGTGGGGGAGAGGTGTAGGGGCGGTGAGGTGGGCGAGAGGGTGAGGCGTGGAGGCTGTGAGGAGGTCGGGTGGGGGGTCCAGGGAGCGGGCTGGGGCGACGGACGGTGCAGAGCCAAAGAGGTGGGAGATGGTAGTGGAGGAGAGGTGTAGGGGCGGTGAGGTGGGCGAGAGGGTGAGGCGTGGAGGCCGTGAGGAGGTCGGGTGGGGGGGGTCCAGGGAGCGGGCTGGGGGCGATGGACGGTGCAGAGGTGCTGCGGAGGCAAAGAGATGGGAGATGGTAATAGGGGAGCGGTGTAGGAGAGACGAGGTGGGCGAGGGGGCGAGGTGTAAAGGCAGTGAGGACGTCGGGGGGGGGGGGAGCAGAAGAGAAGAAAGTGTGAAGACGGTGGAGGTGAGAAGAGTAAGAGCGGGTGTGGTGTGGGGACGGTGAGGAGAACTACACAGAAAACTTGAGAAGGCGGAAAAGTGGTAGTGACGGAGTGAGGGTGACGGAAAAAGGAAACGGAGGAAACTGTGAGCTTCGATGAAGGTCGGCGTGGGACGTCAATGGTTGAGAAGAGGCGGAGGGTGCAGAGGTTGAGGAGGCGGGGAAGACAGAGTACGCGGAAGTGGAGTGCGCGGAAGTAGGGGCGAGGGAAGCTGCGGAGAGAGGAAGCAGGGCCAGGAGAAAGAAGGACAAGGGCAAGAGGAGCGAGGAGAGGAGGGACGAGGGACAGGAGAAGCGGGTAATAGGGGTTGAAAGGAGGAATGGGAGATCGTCAAAGAGGATGGGAAAGGAGGGAAAGGATCGAGAGGAAAAGGGGGCGGGTAAAAGAGAGAGAAGTAAGGGGGCGGAAAAGCATAGGGAGAGGCCAGGCGAGGGAAGAGAAGTGGGAAGAGTGTATGGGGTATTGTCAGTGAGAGGGGAGCGGATTGAACGATGGCAAGGGGAAGGAGGTGCGAGGAGAAATGTGAGAAAGGCGAGTGAGGAAACGACAGGAAGGTGAGATGAAACAAATGGCGGGAGAGAGGTATGGAGGATGGTTGGTGAGGAGGGGATGTGGCGAGTAGCGGGGAAGGAGACGAGGCAAAACAAAACAGGGTGGAGTAGGGGACGAAGAGGACAACTTGGGGCGGCACGGGTGGACGTCGGGCAGCCCGGAGTAAGAGGCGATGCGGTGGACGAGCCGGGCCGGAACGTGCAAAGGGGGTGGGGGCAGGGCGGGCACCGAATGGGCTGAGAATGGGAGCGAAAGTACTTCTGCAAGGTGAGAATTGCTGGGGGCGGTAATGGAGAGCCAAGTCGTTTAAAGTGAGTGTGTGTGAGATCTAGGTAAGCTGGCTATGTAGAGAAAGGTACGTTTGCATGCCTTGCGTGTGCAAGCAGTGATGACAGTCCTCCAGACGTGACAGATTAACCGAATTCGTGGGGTGAATGAGAGGTCACTTGGCATGAAATGCAAGTACGACAAAGATTCTTTCGCGTGAGCTGAATCAGAGAAGAACATGACTACAATAAAAAGTGAAATTCTGGGAAAGAAAGTGACCATTTGTTTTAACAAAACCCTTAAGGAATCATAAAATTATAGATGTAACCTGAAAACGAAGATGAGTCGTGGAATGGGTCATGAATGCAATATTGCAAAAAGTCACGCAGTGAAAGAATTGTGGTTATAAGGTGCAATTATAAATATATACCTATTCGGAAAAATAGGATGTAGTAGAGATGCATGTGAAGAAATTCTAAAACTCACATTTTTGCCCTTCACTTACTTAGCGATCCTTACATAGTTTTAATTTTACTGCAATTACGTGTTTTTGCTAAACAAAATAACAAATTTTGCATTATTCATTATGAAAAATATTAATTTTACTTTATTGCACTTACTACCGTAAGAAGAGAAGGTATTGTATTCGTGTGCCGGGAAACGGTGAATTTTCGGCACAAAACTCTTAATTACATCCTGAACCCAAGTGCATAAACCGTTCAGCCGATTTTCTCCAAAATTGATATTCCACAATCTGGCTGATGTTGCGACCCCTGGAATTTGAAACCGATATTTTAATTTTGGGGGGTACTTTACATGAAGCCCCTCGGACATTTTGCAAATTTTCAAAAATGGCTCCACATTTTTTGATTAAAGTTTGTTCTTGAATAATGCAAAGGACGTTTAAAGGAACGGTAAAGGTGCCACTTTCGTTAAAATACACAATTTTTCGAAAACTGCAAAAAATAATTTAAAACTACAAAATTCGAGGTAGAGATTTTTGGCTCAAAATCTATTGTATTAAATTAACTTTTCACATTTTTTTTGAAAAATAACGAGTACTTTTTAATTAATTTGCGCAAATATAAAAAAAGCATCAATCAATGAATCCACGTTTCCAACAACCAGAAACTTCTTCTTCTTCTACATTTCATGGGTTAGGCTTACGCCTGTTCCGTCTCCACTATATCTTCCCATCTTTTCTTGGGTCTTTCCATATCTATTTTCCCTCTCGGTTTGTACTAATCGTGGCAGTCTTGTTTCTTCCATTCTTTCTAAGTGCTAAACCACTTTGCCCTATTTACTTTCATTATATTATTTATGCTATTTACATTCAATTCTCGCCTAATTTCATTTCTTATCTGGTCTTCTAAGATGCAACCTTTTGTTCTTCAAAGGAACCTCATCTCTGAGCTCTGAATTTTGCTTACTCTTTTCTTCACTACCAGAAACCCTCCCCAAAAATTTCTTATTTTTAGATATGATCCTTCTTTTTCCGCACCCGTCAGATTGTATCACACATCACAATATGCATTTGGCTCCTCGCCGCCCAGAGTCTCTCCTGGATGTTGCGGCGTAGCGTTCCCTGTGGCAGCTGTTCGTGGAAATGCTTGGCAGTGGGGCTCCCAACGCAATTGAGACGGCGGCGGTTGGAGGGGGATTTGTCGGTAATGAGCACGTCGCTTCCTTGTGGAACGTGCCGCTGACGTCCTGCCCTGGAACACGTGGTGGGCAGTGAACGACGGGTCGTCGGCGAACTGTGATCGACCTTAGACGGTGAGCGGTAAACTTTTGACTGCGAACAGTTGGCGTCAGGCACTGAGCTTTGCGCGGTAGGTAGTGACTGGTGGCTAGTGGATAGCGGCCGGTGGATAGCGGCTAGTGGCTGGTGAATAGTGGCTGGTGGATAGTGACGGGTGGATAGTGACGGGTGGATAGTGACGGGTGGATAGTGACGGGTGGATAGTGACGGGTGGATAGTGACGGGTGGGTAGTGACGGGTGGGTAGTGACGGGTGGGTAGTGACGGGTGGGTAGTGACGGGTGGATAGTGACGGGTGGATAGTGACGGGTGGGTAGTGACGGGTGGATAGTGACGGGTGGATAGTGACGGGTGGATAGTGACGGGTGGATAGTGACGGGTGGATAGTGACGGGTGGATAGTGACGGGTGGATAGTGACGGGTGGATAGTGACGGGTGGATAGTGACGGGTGGATAGTGACGGGTGGATAGTGACGGGTGGGTAGTGACGGGTGGGTAGTGACGGGTGGGTAGTGACGGGTGGATAGTGACGGGTGGGTAGTGACGGGTGGATAGTGACGGGTGGATAGTGACGGGTGAACAGTGACCCGTGATTAGTAAGCTGCAGGTTTTTGCCTATTTGCCGAATTTTATCCTTTAATTAAAAACGCACTATTTTAGGTTTCTTACTCATTTTGAAGCATTAGGTGTATTAAAATATAGTACTACTAATGTCTCAAACGAATAAATGACCTAAAATACTGCATTTTTAATTGAAGGATAAAAATCGGCAAATAGGCAAAAATCCGCAGCTTAGTGGCCGATGGACAGAGGGTGATAGGAGCAGGGCGGCGGGCAGGGCGGCGGCGGGCAGGGCGGCGGCGGGCAGGGCGGCGGCGGGCAGGGCGGCGGCGGGCAGGGTAGCGGGCAGGGTGGCGGGGGGCGGGCTGCGGGTGGGGCAGCGGGCAGGTCTGCAAGCCGAGTGGTCATCAGAGCCGGAGGACGCCACTACAGGCGGAAGGCAATTGAGCTGGCTCATTCCCCCATGCAATGGGCGATGCCTATGCACACGATTCGCCGCCAGAGAATGTCGCGGGACTTGTCGCTTGAGCTGCTTGTTTGAGGCTCGCCAGCATCAACGGCAGGGTAGTGCCGCGGTGCGTTCGACGGACGTCGGCCGACGACTAACGTGGATCCCTTGTCAGTCGTAAAAGGGCTGGAGGCACCGTTGGGGGATTGGTTGTGGGGCAGTTGGAATTAAAGAGCCACGCTCGTTTATACGGGATGTATTATTTGGTTCGTGTTCGTTACGTAAGTTTACAAAGCAATTTGTGAGGGCTAATGTTTCTCAGAACAATGGATTAGAAGGAGTGAATATAGAAAAGAGCAAATAAAATTGAATCAGTATTATTCATTAACATAATAGTGATGAGAATTTTATAACCGTAGAAATAATATGAATAATAATAATAATAATAATTCGAGAAACGTTAAGATTTTACGCATTTTATTATGAAAATCGATTTTATAAACAATTATTTAAATGTAAATTCATTCAGCTACAAAATATGTGAAAGGAAATAATTAAAATAAAGGCAGTAGATTAAACCTGCCATTGCACACAGGTTACTGTATCTCAAAACCAATTACACTGGTCAACAACATTGTCTTCACAAGAAAACTGATCAGTGAAACTAGTGTGTTTTTTCATACTGAATTCAGATATGCTATTTGTAATTCCTATGATTTGGAAGAAATCGAAGGATAATCTAAGTGATTGTTATTTCTGTTTGGCAAACATTAAGGAATCACAAGTCCCTGAGAAATGTGTTATATCTCCATTTATTGAATTCTGAACTATATATTTACAAACATTGTATATTAAATTAGGAGGAATGAAAAATTTCATAAAACCTGTGGATTCTCATGGATTCTTGGACTTGAATCTAAATTTCACCACAGTAAGTGATGCTAAATTGAAAGAAAAGATTTTAGGACCACAAATACGGTAACTAATCGCTAGTGAATTTTTGAAGAAATGTTAAAACCATTGGAAAAAGCAGTCTGACAGACATTAAAAAAATTATATTGCGATTTCCTTAGAAATCATAAAGCAGAAAACTATCGAACATAGTGGCTGCTCTTCGGAATTCTTATAAAGGTATGGGATGTAATGTCTTTGAAAATTCACTTTTTAGACTCTGACTTCTAAGGCTTCTTCCCAGAAAATCTTGAAGTTGTTAGCGATGGGCATAGTGAACGCTTTCATCTGTAAATTTCTACAATGGAAAACAGGTACTAAGGCAAGTATAGTTCTAATATGTTGGCTCACTACTGTTGGACCAAAAAGAGATGTTCCAGAAACAGAATATGTCAGAAAATCATCATTACCACTTTCCAGGTTTACAATGAGTAGTCAGAATGTAAGTCAGGACGAATAGTATACCATTTACAGTTGGATAGCTATTTAATATTTTATTAAAAATTGTAAAAAGTTCGAAAGTATATCACACAAAACTCCTGCCTGATGGGGAAAAACTGAAATGATGTTTAAATTCAGAATGAAGAATATAGAATCCATTATTTTCATTCTTGTGAAAGAAAAAAAGTTTTTTTGTAGACCAGTGTTATCGTAACAAAGCTATTAGAATGGCTTATCAAAATAACCTCAAAGAACTGGACCATCGGGTTGTTGTTTTTTCTCCTTTGATTCTTGGGCAAGCTTTCAATGAAGTTCAACTTATGTCACTGAAGTAGGATGATAATAATGTGTAACTTGGTGACTTTATATCCACCGAAAAAGGCCTACATACAAACTATTATGAACATGATTAGAAAATCAGCTACAATGTCTTCCATAATGTAGAAAAGGCAGAATATGCACACTCTTCAGTATAAGACAAACTTATTCGATGGTTAAAAATGACAACGCGATAAGGATACGAATAACAGAACATTTAGCTATTTTTTTCTAGGATGAAATCTCTTAAAATTTATCGAAACTCGATCTTTGCCTTACTATGCATTAGGTATAATTGGAAATTCACATCGCAAAAATTATTCATGCAGTGTATGAATAAGATTTTAATTAAAAATGGAATAAAATGATTAAATATCTTGTTATAAAGAACATTTCATTGTATTCCCCTAGACTATTGCTGCAATAATTTTAATCTAAAATAGGCACGTCATTACGAATGGAACTCTAGCCGCAGCGTGTTCAGTCGTAGAATCTAAATATGTCAATTTCGGTTGCATCGTCAGTAAGCGAGTCTCATTCATTGCATTCGATTCATCTCAGGCCATGGCCGCAATCTCGGTGTAACTACATAAGCTGACGGACTAACCGAAAACATTCACCCCAAATCACCAATTCCATTAAGCAAATTAACTTCACGAGCAAACAGAGGCATCGAATCATGCTGTCACATTCGACACGACAGGTTAAGTGTTCTCCGAAACCATTCAATTTGACGATTTGCATGATACCTCGCTTTGTGCATATAACTGACTGACCATCATTTCCCAAATTAACAGACATTTTGATGAATATCTAGAATCGAATTCTTTACGCCAATACGTTTCTTGTGATGCAACAGGGGATAAACATAAATTAAAGTGTAACCTCGATAGTTAAGTAACATATTTTTCATAAAAAATATTAACTGCAAACGTTTATTTTCTGGTTTTGTCCGTCTTAAAATACGAGAGTGGCTCCAGATTTTTAATTTTCTTCCCTACACATGGAGGAAAAGCACTGGTATCACCTTAACAATATGACCACGAATATAAGCCGAAATCCAATATTACGATTCGTTCAGCTGCAACACTTCGCATAAAAGTCAGAATTAATATCTATTAGTGGTATTCCAACGATGCTTAAGATTGGTTCAAATCGAGAGGAAAAGCATGAACTTTTGGACCCGAAAATAGATTTGCAAAATGAATAAAAGGTATGATGTGTCACGCATAACTGTTAAATTTTTACGCTGTGGCCCTAAATACATCAAAATCTGGTTGCACCGGTTTTGATGTTATTAAGATATTTTAATTTTTGGCCATACTTAAAAAAGGAAGACCTTACGCCATTTCTTCTTGAAATTATTTTGCTGCAATAGAAGTGAATTTACAGGTATGATACAGTTCCAATTTTTATTAAAACCGCCAACATTTAAACAACTGCAAAAATCTTTACATTTAAAACCCAAAGTTTTTCCGTTTAGAAAGATGTTTGAACTTTCCACTCAAATTTCGAGATATTTGCTTCAAATAGTTTCCAGATGTTTATCGTTTGCTTGTTTTTTATATCAACACTTAATTTTAATATGCACTGAATTAATGTTTATCTTCTATTATCTGTGCATTTTTTCATTCGTGTGAGTTGTAATCGACCTATTGAAAGCATTCGATTTTCCTCTTTGAAAAAATATGTGAGTGGAAGGTGGTTGTTGTAGGTGCCAGCACAGCACTTATTTTTTCAAAAAAGCTTTTTAAATACTAAGGTTATTATTTAAATATTGTTGAGGTGTATGTAAACGCAGTATCCATTAATAGTCCAACACATGTGGTCTTTCAGAAAAACAATCAGTGTTATATTAGGGGCTGTCGCCCCAAACCCTTGCTGTTGTGATAATCACTAAATTCTTCAAATAAAATACATGTAAATTTATTAATGAACCGAACTATATTATTTTCATGTTTATTGTACTTCATTTAATTAATCAATTAACTGATTATTTCAGTATTGTTCATCCTAGAAATTAATTTTATAGCCAACGTAATTTTACAATCAACGCATTTTTAGAATTTATATACCTTCCTCACTTTTAACGGAATTTCTTTTAAACGGAAGTGTATTGTATTGACTTGCTCTTTTACTAGCACATTTACGTACCCGAAACTATAAAACAAAACGTTAGAAATGATAAAAGGACTTCGTGAACTTCTGACCAACCCAGATATCAGAAAATCAAGATTATATCTTGCTAAATACAAAACATTTACATTACATTCTCAGAAACATGTTGAATAGTGTGATGACAATGAACAGAAAATATATTGTTCCAGAATTTATAAACCTCCCTAATTTCATTAGGCGACGCGACTTAATACTAAATGACATGACATGTTATTGGGGTTTTCTGTTTTCCATCTAGTAATACGTACAACTTTTCTAACTTTTCTGCAGTCACACCCCAAACATCTAATTTTCGGCGAAGATCCTTAGTTCCCGAAATTTAAAGATATATCCCAAATTTTGCTATTATTCAATCACCGATATTGAGTCTTGTGTCTATGATGTTTCCTGAATAAATTCATTCAATTGTAGATCTTTAAAAGTGGTCATTCATATAATTTTAATATCTTAATAATTGTTGAGCAATACCACGAAGAGAAATAAAACTTTAAGAATGACGGGTATTCCCATTAGTTTCTTTAAATTTTAGTTCTATTAGGGGAAATTCGCTTTATAATATGCAGTAGGTCTGGCTTTGATTTAAATCCGTGGAATTTCGAAAATTACCGAAGTTCAAAGTTTTATCGACACTGCCCTACAAATACACAATAAAAGCTAGAGATTTATATGATCGCATAAACACGTTTTTGAAAATATTAATGGTTATTGCGTAATTTTGTGTCTATTCTTCTACAAAAATGCCTATATAAACGAATCAAGAAACGGCTTCAATTTTGTTTTAAAACTTTTGTGAGGATAAAAAAAATGAAGTCAGTGAAGTAAAAATGCCATGTTTATTAAAAATGGAACAATTACAATTTTGAAGTTTCTAAAAAAAAATATTGTTTTCTAATCTCTTGCACCTTGCTTAGTAAAGAATTATTCATGAGATTGTTGAAGCATTTATAGGACAGAAATAATCTATAATATTCTATAATCTTTCAAAAAATAAGAGAAATTAAATGCTGGTTAGTGTTACTCGTTATCTCATGTGAAGTCACAAAAATTAAGTTCTTGAAAATTATACGAATATTTTAAACATATCTGAAGAACATACTCAAATAGAAATTTTCTTGAAGATAGACAAAAATCTAAACAAAATTGTTGAGAAGTAGAGAAGCAAATGCATATAAATAATTTTAAAATTGTAGGAAATTTCGTTCATCGAAGTATTTTAGGTAATGTGTACTACCCCTCTGCCTCGTATCTCCTTTCATTAATAAAACTATGTTTTTTGTTCACTTATCACATCTATTTCTTTCATTCTGTAGCTCACGATTTGTAAACAATACAGAACAATTCGGAACTTTCAAGGGTTTCAAAGTAGTGCATTATAAACTTTTATTCTCACACTTGGCGTACAACTGACAGTATCTCTCCCTCATTGGTTTTACATTTTAAATGTAATGAGAAGGAAACCGAAACAAGTACAGCTCTGGCGAACGATTATGTACAACTAAACTTTGAAGAATTATGTAGAATGAAATAAGCAACCATTGTACAGAATAGCATTGGTGAATTGCGAGAAATACTGTTACTGAATAATATAATACAAATTCTTTACTAAGCAAGGTAACTTGAGTGGATTACAAAGCAAGGACTCTTAGCCACATAACAGAAGAACAATAAACATATGTCGGTATCCATCCTAACCATGACAACCCAACATCCGTCATACATTCGGTCGCCGTGTAAGGTCTAAGCATATCTGTCATATATATATATCAACAGATTACTTGTAGATCCCTGGTGCAGATCACTTATTTCTGGCTGCATGTGCTCCATGTGGAAACTTGTATGTTCAAAACGGGTTTGCGGCAGATTTCCCAGGGTTTTCACTTTTCTCCTTTGTTTTTATTCAGGTATCGCTTTGATGTTTAAGAACTAACATTAAAATAAATATAAAATCCTACGCACGTTTGTGGATTTCCCTGTGCTTTAGAAAGACGAGGTGACTTTGCGTCTTCCTAGAAAGACGAAAGAAGACGAGCTAATACACGAGGCGCTAGGCGACACAGGTCTGTGCCGTTGCACTATCCGACAAGTAAAATACCCGCCACCACCCCAAGAAGACATCTAGAATGGGGGGCGAGGGTGGGGGAGGGGGCGAGGGTGGGGAAGGGGGAGGGTTGAGGGCTGGGGAGGGGGCGGGTCGAGGGTGGGGGAGGGGGCGCGGGCGTGGTGAGGTGAGGTGAGTTACGTCCCCAACCACCCGCAGACGCTGCCCAACGCGCCCCCCCCACCCCTTCTACCACCCGGACGGGTAAAATATGGATATTACGGGTCATTGGTACACCTTTCATCCGCGGGTATCGCTGCCACCGCGTAGATTTATATGCTAATCCACGCAGCCCCGTCGCAGGGGGGAGGAGCCGAGGCGGAGGCGGCGGCCGATAAAAGGCATTGTTCCACATGTAGCGACGCCCCGCCCCCCGGGGACGGATCCAATTATTGATTGGGCGCGGCGACGTGTGGGCGAGGCGGGCGAGACGAGAAGCGGCGCAGGCGGAGAAAGCGGAGGTGACCGGTTTGTGAAATGACGGAGGAGACGGTTTAAGATACGATAGAAGCGTATCTCAGAAAGTGGACAATGACGCCGGCGGTGTAAGGAAGTTACAATGGTTGGGGAGAGGGGGAAAATGAAAGCGCTGCAGCGCGCCAGCTTCGACTGATTAGTGATTCCGGGTGCGTCAACTGCTAAAGTAATTCGTCTCTAAGTGCAGTCCCGTAAGTGTAGTACATAGCTCTCTCGGGAGGTGGCGGAGATCTTCCCTCGCTGGAGTCATTGTCCAAATTATGAATCGGAACATGTAGAGTGGAGATGTGTTGGGGTAAGTAAACACTGCCATTAAGATTAATTAAAGTGTTTGGCGGAGGAGATGAAGCACATAAATAATAATCATGAAAACGTTACTACTTGTAACATGACGACGGTTCGTAAAGATAGGTCAGAGGTATACAATGACAATATCTGGGAACGTGACGAAAGATGTAAATGGTGAGAAACGTCTCTACGTTAACAAGATGAAATGCAAGGTAATTCCTATCTGGTAGATGAGAATGAACGGAAAACACAAAGCTGACAAAAATAAATTCATTGTCAATTATTAAAAAAGACGACAAAAACGTCGAAATTGCTAGATGGAAAGGAAGAGCGGCAAGTAGGGAATGATACACCAAAACTGTATGAAGATTACTGATATGGATAAGCCAAGAGACGAAAAGGGAAAGGTCGAATGTAGTGAGAAAATACGAGATTAAAGAGACAGGGTAGATAAAAAGAAATGTATACAACATCTCATGGTTAGAAAATATCGAAAAAAAGGATCGCAGAACATCGAATAACATATGGGCTAAATCAGATAATGGCAAATATGCTTCACAGCTCACCGCTCGGCCGAACTTTGCTTATCTTACCTGGCGCCAGAGCATTTTGGCCATTGGTTTGAAGAGCAAAACTTTTATATATATATGTATATATACATATATCTATATATATCTATATCTATATCTATATATTTATTTATTTATTCATTTTACTAATCAGGAACTAATTTTTAATCGATGTGCTTAGGCAGTTTAAAACTTAGGATACATGTCTTTGAACCACACTCCAAAATTAACCGCAAAAAGACAGTTTTTGTGTTAATACTACAGACCACTTCCTCGTACGAGTGATGAAGGTGAGAACAGTGACGATGCAGCAAAGTCGCGCGGAAGAGAGCGCCAAAGGGGCAAGATCGGTGCTGGCACCAGGGGAGACAAAACAAAAGGCGTTGGACAGTAGATCAATGGTGGTTCCCTTATTTCAAAGAAATTACGCCCCCGCCAATGTTTAAACAGAATTAATTTCTCCAGACAAGAGAAATAACAATTCGGGATTAATTTGAATTAATAACAAATGTAATTATCTTTTACTGATACGTTATATCCTGTTATTGTCTATGAAACGGAGCTCGAAATTCACTGCATAACTTACCTGGATCTAACATCAGCATAATTTACTTGAAGTTACAGTCTAGTTAATTAGAAAATAAGTAAATATGAATCAATTAAAGTAGGCAAAAAAAGTAAAATCATGTGTGTAGCACGGGAGTTAACGAGTTCTGAAGATCTCGGGCGACAAAGAGCCCTCGGGCATTTTGTCGCCCGAAATCATCAGAACCCTTATTTTGTCCTTGGCGCATAAATAACTGTTATTTGTTTTCTATGCAAAAAAGTGGTGGCGTCAATTAAAATAGGGACTGGGGGCAGGTTGCCCCAGCTCTCCCCATTCCCCCTTCTGGGCGCCTCGGGTACGTCCAGCCAGTGGCGCCAGCCGGAATAGAAGGGTCTTTCCCTGGGGGGCGTGGAGGAGGGATAGTGGACTGGGAGGGGTGTGAGGGGGGGAGGTGTCGGCAAGAGGGGGAAGGTGTCGGAAGGAGGGGGAAGAGGTCGGGAGGAGGACGTGGGGTCGGTTGGAGGGGGAGTGGTCTGGTAGAGGGGGAGGGGTCTGGTGGAGGGGGAGGGGTCTGGTGAAGGGGAGGTGGCGGTGGGGGAAGGGGCCGGGAGGAGGGGGAGGGCGGGGTCGTCTTGGAGCAGGTGCGTTCGCGGCGCCACTGTGACAGCCGCGGCCTCCGCGCGCGCCGTAACTCACGCGTGACGTCACGTCCGGGTTTTCCCCACCCCACCCCTCCCTGTCTCACTCGGCCCTCCCGCGGCGACGCGCCCGCTGTCGCGGAATTCCCCGAAGAGAAGGGGTTAGCGCTTTTTTCTAATGACTGATGAATGGGTTTCCTGAACCCGAGGTCGCTAACTCACAAATGGAGGTTGATAAATAACAAAGAGAAGTTAACACGCAAAACTGGTGTAGGGTGTCAGGGTACAGATCTTTGCTCCATTTCGTTCCTAGAACATGTAGAAGTTGTTGTTGTTGTTCTTGTCATTTTGTCCTCAATGGTATTAGAATAAATAATTGACTGATTGATAGATGTTCCTGGGCACGTCACCTGCTAGGATTATTAGTGTCGTAAGGGTTGTACATGTTTTATCCAGGGAGGTGGCGATGATTCTTTCCTTTTGAATGGTGAGATCCGGCGCCGACGTGCACCTGGGCTGGTGGGTGTTTCCCAACAGCAGGAGACCGCCCTAGTCGGGACAACCACTACGAAAACTCATAAGCTTCCGCCTGGTTTCCCGACGTGTGTGAAAGTTTTTCAGTGTGCATGTGTGTGTGTGTGTGTGTATGTGTGAGTGAGTGTGTGTGTGTGTATGTGTGAGTGTAACTGTAGATGATAGAACTAGAAAAAGGAAGGAAAGATAGCATGTGGTCCATTACACTCCATTATGGTGGTGCTCTGGCATCGAGTGGTAATAATCAAAGAAACCATGGAAAACTAACAGAGAAGCCGGCCTCTACAATTCTCCTCCAGACAACTGCTAAATCCATTCTAGATATATAGCTAATAATGAATTTCCGCTACAGTCTCGTCTCAAAATCTGGGACCTTCCGACCAGAGATGCTTTAGAGACAGCAGCAATGCTGGCTCTTGAGCTAAACTTGACCAATGAATAAAATTGTATTCAACTGCCTCAGACGAACTGTTAATCTAAGTATAAGTGTAGGTAAAATTAAAACACTTTGCCTATGTGAGAGAATCTTGCAAATAAACAGTAATCAGAAATTTAAAGCTACATCTCTGCATTTGTGGAACGTGCTGGTTTAAGTCTCGTTTCTCTCTATTGTTTGTTGCACAATAATCGCCTCATTAACAGGATTTATACATATCAAATAAAATATATCAGCTGCTGATATATTTTATTATGAAAATTTCGGATATAAATTATATCAGCTGCTCATTGCATTTTACAATACATTAGGGAGGTACTTATTCAAATTCAGTTATTAAATATTTATTCCTTTGCGACTCATAAATATAAATTAATTTCTGTGCTTAAAGACAGGGAATTAACGAAACATATTTTAGATGCAAACGTTTTTCTACAATTGGGCTCATGTTGCGCGCTAGCAGAATATGATTTATTCCTTATGGATTTCTATACAGATAAACACAGAGTATTACTTACGACTCTTCTAAACACAAAATACTGGTTTCAGAAACACTTAAAATTCTTTCCAAAGCAAGCCCTTTAATTCTCATCGCCACCCCACAGTGCAAAGGAGACACACTTCCTTCGCTAAAGAGACGCAGTCCTTTTCTCGCCGCTTCCACGGTTAGTTTCTAGACTTAGGGGTTCAATGTTTAAGGGTCAACGTGATTAAATTACCGACGACTTCTCAGAATGAAAGTTCCTCCGAAGAGCCTCACCCCATGCGACCCATTAAAGCGCCCGGAACTTCTCTTCTTTTGCGCTATTTAATTGGAATTTCCATCAGGGGGATTTCGTATTCAAAAAAAATTTATTTAAATTCGGAATCTCCATTGCAATGTGATCGGGCTCCCAGCCCCAGGCAAGTCGATTTTCCTCCTTGTCAATGAACGACCTTGTAGTACTGTGAAAGAGACACTTGCTTAAGACTGTGAGCGTGTGTGTGTGTGTGTGTGTGTGTGTTTGGTGTTATGTAGTGTTCTCTTAGGTCATTGCCGAATGAGGTGGTGTAGGCTGCACCATTCAGAGGCATAGAGGAAGTTTATAGGTTGGGAAAGAAAAAGATTATAGTTATTCATGTGCGTTGCTATTGGTTACGTATTCACTAGTTAAATATGCATGGCGCCCATACTGACACATTTGGTCAAGGAAGAGCCAGGATAAAAAAATTGGCGATAGCAGACAAGCGGTCGATAGCAAACAAGCGAATATGCCAAATGATATTTCAACGTCTTCCTATTATAGTGGATCAGTCGCGGCTCGTGGTTTTATAAATAGAGGAGGCTGCAAATGCATTGCATTGCATTACAATGCATTGCATTACCTGCATTGTATTACCTACATTGTATTTCTATTAATAATTAGTTTGACACAGATGATTGAGAACGACGCAAAATACCGTGAGATATTTCATCCTGCGGCCCGTTTCACAAAGGTTACAAGTTATAAGTTACTAGTACTAGTAATCACAAGTACTCGTAAGTTCTGTTTCACAACGATTTTGCCGGGCCCCAGAAGACAAGACCTCATGCGCCAAGAAAGAAAAACCCAAGTATAGCGCTCCTACCGCATACTGGGAAAACTAGTTGAAGCGCAATGCTACTCGCGGAGCTGCCCAGTAATGCTATCTGGTGAGCCCGTCGTTCTTCAGACCCTGGGCTCCACCGAAGGCTGTCTCGCTGCAGCCTTCGTCTGCTGGTAAGCGTCTGCAGTGAATGCATGACGTCACGCCTCTTCATTTTGTACAGGCCTTATGGGAGAATAAAGTGGGAGCCTAACGCTTCCCTGTCAACAGCTTTAAATGCGTTACGGACGGCCGTTAACGAACCGACAAAGAAAAATTTGATACGATTGCAACATAAATACAACTCAGAATTCCATTATTAATTAATAAATACATTTGCAAACATTTTTAAATTTCTTTTGGACGGCGATTTCTCTAGGAGAGGCTCCGCCTTACAGCCTTTAATGACGAGCCGCGCCTGTAGTAGATGATTTGCCCTTGCGACAGAAACATGGAAAGCAAATGCAAATCACACTACAAACTAAGTCTTAATAACGTTCGCATTGCCAATTTCGATTGTTTACAAAACTTATTACTTTTCGATTGTTTATAAAACTTAACAATTTCGATTGTTTATAAAACTTAACTTAAAAAATTACATCTGTTAAAAGCATCGCAAAATGCGTTTCGTTCTCATTAGGAACGTGAAGTTAGTACATAATTGAATAATTATTTTGTGTCCCCGGGAGCATCAATGGCAATGCTCATTAGTCCCGCTAGCGTATTTCATGTGTGATCATGAGAGGTAGCGATGTTCCTCCCCCATTGGTAGTGAGATCCGATGCCGACCTACGGGTCCGCTAGGGCGCTTGACCCGACATTTGTGGTAGTGCACTGCACGTACGTGTGTGCAAGTAAGGAATGAGGATGTGACAAGGAAGAGGAAGGAAAGATTGTGCGCAGCTCTGTTCGTTAGGGTACTGCTTGTGTTGAACGGAGAAACCACCGAAAACTACCGATCAGAGCATCCGGCCACTAGAATGCTCCTCGATACAGCGAATGAATTCAACCTGTCTCGCTAGGGTCGAAAATATTGCCACCCTTGAACTCTTGAATTCGCGGGTCAAAGGCACTGCAGGGACATTAGTTGATGCCCTGAGCTATTTCAGCCGGTAGTATTAAAATTATACAAAATTCTAATATTAACTGTAAATATTCAAAGAGAAGCACAATTTGAAAACATGACAATAATTCGTAAGTCCACAACATTGGTAATATCGAAATATTTTCAAACATTAAAAGTTAAGCCTCTGGAATGTGACTGCCTAAATTGTGTGTGTATTTCCAATTAACTTCAAAAGTATATTTTGAATTTCACCTTCACATCTGACGGAATGTTCAGTGTCAATGAACTAAAAAAGAACAAATGTAGGCACGTGTTCATTCATTTTAAATTTTATCATGATCATTAAATTTAATTTCATGGGGCTACGGGAGTGGAAAATATTAACAAATAAATCAGTTTCTGTTCCTTCGCCCAGCACTGTCACACAAAACGGAATTCATTTTGAGTTCTGCACATTCATGCCGAATTTTGCGGGACAAAGCGAATTCATACAGTTGGCAAACGCTTCATGCTACGTCCATTTACAAATATGCGAAATGTTTTCGTAATCAGATCTAGTGTCATTTTCAGCGAAGGGCTAAAATCGTGCCTGTAATACACAATTCAAAACAAACTAAACTACGCGATCCGATCATATTAGAGAGGAGGATGAAAGTTTGATAATGGGAGAGATTTTCTGTGGGATTATTTGATTGCTTTTTAAAAGCGGGTTCAATGGTGCTCAAATAGGTGCGGACCCTTCATTTTTTGTGAGCGCTATCCTGCAGTGATGTATACAAATACTATTCGGTTGAGACACTCATTTATGGTCTACAAGTGTGTAGCAGCGGTGTCAACACAACAATTACTAGGATATGTTTTATTTAATATTGCATTGTATTTGCCTGGAAGAAACAGGCAGTGATACAGCAGAAATAATGTTTTTAAAACAAGTGTATAGCAAATGTTACTGATTGAAGCATTTCAATGTGTATAAAATTATATCAAATATCCCAAACATCCAATTTACTGAAATGTTTGTTCATTTTCAAACATACACTAAAAATGCAATTAATTATAATTAATATAATATTTATAGAACTATTACAATTAAGGAAGTCAGAAACAAGTCACCAATTACTTATATGACGTTTCTAAGTATCACTAAATATGTGCATCGAAAATTCAATGAAGTCTGAAAGCTGTTAAAATGGTTTTATTCACTATTTAATAGGTTTCGTAATTTAAAATAAAATTATTAATTTATCTTCATTTTTAGCATATAGTTATGTAGCATACGTAATTTCCAACATAAATATGAACTGTGTGAATATCAGTCTTTGTGATTAATATCTGACCTCGCGTTGTGCATAACTTTGCAGTAATCTATTACCACACGTTCTCATTAAGTACCTGCAAATACAATCCCGCCACCAATACATCGCAACGGATCCATACGCCAGCGACATTTGACCATTGGAAGTGTCTCAGCGACCGACCATTTTTCCGTCCATTACGTCGTTTGCGGTGGCCGCCGTCGCTGTCCGCTGCTGATTGCGGTCTCCTGTTGCGGTCACCTCCACCGCAGCCGCATTGACTTCTCGTCGTCACGCCCCGTCACGCACCAAAACAGTGGGCGCGATCATATTTAAATTAATTATTATTCATTCAATAGAGTGAGTAAAACAGCCAGTACGCGCGCATCAAAAATATTTTGTTTCGAGGCCGGCAGGCTGGAAGAGGAAAACAAATGAAAAAAACGCGGATAAAAATTTTATACAGCGCTGAGCGACATGCTGTAATGGAATTACGTAATAATATAATTAAAATGCACAAGTAGTGTACCGGAAACTGATGCCAGGGTCACGACCCCCGGTCGGTGAACTGCGCTGGAGAGGACGGGTGGGAGGGAGGAGGGTGGTCGGGGGTGAGGGATGCGAGAGCGTTCGTGGTCGCAGCACGGGGTGGTGAGTGACGGATCCCGGCGGAGGGGTGAGCAGGGGAGGCTGGGAGGGGAGGGGTAAGCAATGGCGAATGGGATGGGGCGGGGAGGGGACGGGTGGAGTGGGATGGTTGTCGGATTGCGCCATGAGTGGCGAGGGAGTGGGAGGAACAAGCGAAGAGATTATCGGAGCACAGCGAAGCCGACAGTGGCACCCGAGGCGAGATAGAGCGGCACTGGAAGGAAGATTTTGTTGATTAATTTTATAAATCGAAGACTCCTGAATTTGCTATGCAGCCGTGCAATAATTCAATTCAACGATGTCTTATTTTGGCGAAACACAGGCCATCAAGTTTGCTATACCACCTGATCCCGCAAATTTGGCTACGCTTCTTTCCAGCCATCACGCGGACAAAGAAAGTATCACTCGAACACCGAAACAGGCAATTTGAATTTGGCTCATATGTTTCTTTTATGATTGATGAGCATTTACATCCAGTAAATCTGTATGAGACAGCGGGCCTTACATCCCCTACGATGATAAGTGTGACAAGGATTTATTTTCCCTTACAAACCCACTGCTTTGTTCGGGTTTGAACTTGCGAAAATGGGTGTAACAGTGCGATACGCTAATCCTTTCAACATCCAAACCGCAAAAGAGTTTGGATATAACTGAAAGGGCTAGGAGAACACAGTGGGACTTTTAGAAAAGTGTAGGTGAGAAAAGAAGAATGAAAAGAAGTTCGAAAGGATGAAATAATACGAGAGAAAGGCCTGAAAGAATGGATGTGAAGAAGTAAGGAGAAATTTGCTGAATCTGAACTTCATACTGACAACATGACGCGATTAATAAGGGCAAGTATAATGTTAGCACATTTAAACAGGAGGAATAAGACGGAATTTGCATTCGAAGCAAGGGCAAAACCAGAAAGGTAGGGAAGAGACCAGTGGTCTGAGTAAGTGGGCACAGGCTGAAAAACTGAAAAAAGTGAAGGAAAGATATATGCAATGCGAAGAGAAGGTTACACGGATAAAGAGGACAAAGGAGAGCGAAGAGGAACAAGACTGATCGAGAGATATATTAAAACGAATCAGAAAGCACAACAGAAAAAAAAAGATTGGTGTATCAAAAAGTGTTGAGTAATATGGAGTGCATATAAAAAGCCCATTGAGAGAGAATTAACTAGTATACAAAGAGAGTACGAGATTCTAAGCAAACCAAGGAGACAGAAAAACATAGATAAAGTTCAGGAGACTAAACAGAATATAGAGACAACAACGGAAGAGAATAAAATGTGGGAAACAACAGAAACAGGAAAATGAACAGCGATAACTAAAGCCAGAGAATAAAAGCGAGGCAGACAAGAGTAGAGAGGAACGTATGTGGTGGATGTCGGAGAGGGGCATTGAGGGATCACAGCGGGCGGTGTTCTGTAGGAGGGGGAGAAGGGGCGGCGGGGGCGGTGGGGCAATGGGGGCGGCGGCCACAGCGCGCGCCCGGCGCCTGACGTCCCTTTCTCCCCCTCCCTCTCCGCCGCCCCCGCCCCTATCCCCAATCGCCCGCGCTGACATCCGACTGTCGCGACCCGCCGCGCTGTGACACCCCCTCGCTCCCTCACCCCACCCCTCCCCCTGTCACCCTCCCATCCCCTCTCGCGGGCCACGCTGTTTCATGGAGGCGCGAGGGACGCGACGGAACGGCACAGGACGGGGGGGGGTGAAATGGAACGGGTGGGGGCGACTGCAACTGCGGATGGATCGACGTTCTCGATGACCGATGGACACATGGCTCAAGGTCGGGACGCTTCATGCCCTCGTTTGTGTCCAGAGGTATCTGCTTGTGAGTAAATGCGATACCTACTGGCTGAGATAAAAAATGCCTAACGGCCCAGAGTTCAGCGTAAAAACTGTTTTCACCAAAGAATGAATATTACACGTCTTGAACAGTTTTTCATAAATAGAGGAACATAAGGTTAAGTGAAAATAAGATGTTGGTTTCACTTGTTGCGAAAGATGGCGGTGGAAAAGTAATTTTGGGGTACTAAAAGAAATAAGAAAAATATTATTGTAGCTGTGTTAAATCACTGGCAAAATAAAGAAAATAGAGCTAGCCCCAATAACATATTCTTATTTATGAAAATAGGGCTAATAGGAATGGAATAATATTACAATGGAATAATACGGAATAAAACGGAATAAAATACATTTTTGTGATGTTGCATCACAAAAAAAACAACAATTTTCTCTTTAACAAACACACTTCATAGAAGAAAAAACATTTCGTTATCTTCGATGGAAAACAAACATCATCTTTCCATCATATCAATACCAGTCACAATCATAAAACATTTTTTCAGGTGTAGAAAGTAAACGCCTGGCGGAATAAATAACCTTCTAACTGCGGCATCTCAACTGTAGAGCAACGAATGGTAAGTACAATGGAGTCATCGGCAAAGCATGAAAGAATTACTCTCGAAATAGCGTGATTGCGAGTAACGGCTTCCGGGCGATTTATTCGCAGGCTCATTCCGGCGCATTTTTTAGCAGGCGGAGCGCCAACGGAGCGAGTGGGTTTCACACCTAGCGCTTCGCTTCGTCAACACGACCGGCCATTCCCCGGAGCGTTCTTTTTGTGGCTCCGCGAAGCGTCATTGGACTCGATGCGTCTCCTGGCGAGTAAAAGCAAAACCGCGAACCAAAATATGAAATGAGCCTGGAGCCAAAGTTTTACACTATAAAATACACAGTCATTAAAATATTAGATCAAAGTTGTTTCGGAAATTAAAAAGGAACACCCCCTATTATTTGTTTATACGTTTCAATTTTAACCAGCTATCAGTGGATTATTCTGAAAAAACAAATCACCACATACACATTGTTATACAACTTAAGTTGAATCAAAACAGTTATAATGCGTTGTGTGAGTATTTATTATTGCGTAATGGTAAAGCACTAAATATGATTGATAAAAACGCAAATGATCAAAACATCGAGCAATGTAGTTATGGTTCGTTACATCTGCATCGGAGAAAAATTGTAGAACCTCAATCACCAATACAACCACAATAAAAATTACACAGTATACACAACCATCCCAATCCCCATAAAAACAAAAACATAACACCAAATCATAACAACATAAAAAAATTGATTTCTTTATTTGCGCCAGGATTATCTTAAGATTCAACTATTGTTTGTTTTTAATTCCAGCACATTTTTTGCAGACCCGCGGCTAAGAGCTTCCAACGTGCAACGAAGCACGCATGCCTCCAGCAACAGACACAGACGTGCGCGTGTGTGCGGCGTAACGGAACACGCAAGCGCTCCGAGAGTTTTCCGGCGCGACCGCAGCTTCGCTTTCCCCGACCCCGGCCCCGCCCACAGCCTCATCACCGCCCCTATCCCCGCCCCAAACACCTGCCCCTCTTCAGCTCCGGTTCCACCTCCACCCCCGCCCCCGCCTCCACCTCCACCTCTGCCCTCTCCTCCGCCCCGCCTCCGCCCCGCCTCCGCCCCGCCTCCGCCCCGCCTCCGCCCCGCCTCCGCCCCGCCTCCGCCCCGCCTCCGCCCCGCCTCCGCCCCGCCTCCGCCCCGCCTCCGCCCCGCCTCCGCCCCGCCTCCGCCCCGCCTCCGCCCCGCCTCCGCCCCGCCTCCGCCGCGCCTCCGCCCCGCCTCCGCCCCGCCTCCGCCCCGCCTCCGCCCCGCCTCCGCCCCGCCTCCGCCCCGCCTCCGCCCCGCCTCCGCCCCGCCTCCGCCCCGCCTCCGCCCCGCCTCCGCCCCGCCTCCGCCCCGCCTCCGCCCCGCCTCCGCCCCGCCTCCGCCCCGCCTCCGCCCCGCCTCCGCCCCGCCTCCGCCCCGCCTCCGCCCCGCCTCCGCCCCGCCTCCTCCCCTCCTCAGGCCCTCACCTGCGTCCCCACCTCCGCCTCCTTCCCCGCACCCGCCCACGGCTCTGTCCCCGCCTCCGCCCCCGCATACGCCCCCGCCCACGGATCTGCCCTGCCTCCACCCCCGCATACGCACCCGCCCCACCACCGCCTCGCCCGACCCGTACTGCCGCCTCCGCTTCCGCCATTGCTTCTGCCCTGCGTTGCCTCCACGCGCGGACGACGCGGCCCCGCGCCGCGCAGCGCCGCGCCGCGCAGCGCCGCGCCGCGCTGGCTCAGCCGCGCCACGCGTAATAAGTTTACCGCACGAGCGGAAACATAACGGCGAGAATTAACACGCGCGCGCAGAGGTCAAAGGTAATAAGCTCACCGCCGCGCTCAGCGCACGGCCCGGCCAGGAGATGGACCTTAAAATCCCGCGTGTGGAGGGATTGCCGGAGTCAGAAGCGCGCACACCGCATCGCCGTGGCAAAATTTTTTCTCGGCTACAAGGCGTTCCGCAGGGATTTATTTACCTGTCATCTATTTGACAAGAGAAATAAAAACTCTTAAAGTGTAAAATAGAAGTAAATGTATTTATTTTTACAAATGCGTTATTGCTTGATATTGCCTTTGATACGGAATTCGATTTACGTTTTATAACTTATCTCGATCGACAGGATCATGGTTACGAGAGAAAATGGAAACATCTGGACGACGCTACCTACATATTCGCTTATAGGGGGAATTATGAGAGGGAAGAATAAAAGGAATTATGGAAGGGAAATATGAAAGGACAGATGAAAATCAAGATATGACAAACCGAGTCAAATTAGTTAATTAGTAAATAATTAATTAAGCTAGTTAATTAGTAAATAAATACATTTGAATAATTAAGATACTAAAATATAAAATATTGTATTTAGCACGGGACGGGAGTTAAATGATTCTAATGACTTCAGACGGCAAAATGCCTTCGGGCCAAAGGGCATTAGAGTTTACGTCAGCACACAATCATTATAACCCTGATAACGTCCTGGATACATAAATAACTATTACGTCTCTGCCCTGCCACATCCGGCTCCGTTCCGATCCACTTCCCACCAACAATACACTTTCACTTTCCTAATTTCTGTATTTCTGTATTTGCGTTTGTATGGCAAATAGCCAATTTCTGCCTTTATACTGTAGATACAAAATGTCTCAGACGATATGTTTTCTAGGGTACGTAACAAGCAGAAGATGATTACTCCTTGCCGATGAATGTTGAAAATCTCATTTAACGAAGAGAAACGGATACGATTTGAAATCTCGCGTCGCTGATTAAAAGTCAATTTATCCAGGGCCGATGTTTGGCATGTATACGTTCTGACGTACTCAAAGAGATTTCCTATACCTTACGTGAATTAAGTGTATTATTATGAATGCCACGTCGATTTCGTATCTCGTGGCAACAATATTTTATCTTCTGACATGACCATGTTAAATGATGTACGAATTGCTACCGGCCAATCATGTATACATGAATCGGTGGCCAACAGCATAATCAAAAGTTATTCTAGAGAATTGAATGATCACCGGTGTTGTCATTGCCAACAATGTTGTTTATTACAAAAGCAGCTTTCGATGGCTTAGCCATCATCCTCAGTTGTCTGCTGTCTGGAAGCCACGAAACGACTACAACGACGACATGACAATTTTAAATGCCAACGACATTTCACCACTAAACCAATATTCTACAGTTATTCTAGAGATCGTGCCCCCGGTGGATGTAAGTAATAGGAACAGTGTCGTACGTGGACATTGCAGTCCTTCATGGCAGAAACGCTCATCAGTGTCCTGAAAAGCTAAGAAAATAATTGAGTGATGTTGAGTTGCCATTTCGGACTCCTGCACACTGGACGGAGCCTTTCAAATTTGAACGAGTCTCAAATGCCAACATGACCCGCAGTGAACGAAAGGCAGTGCACAGACATGAATCGCGCACAGCCTATACCAGTGGTCGCCAACTCAATGGTCTGTGACGTCATAGAAATCTGCTCTCTTGCTCCGAGCCGACTGACCGAGCAAAGGTAAGAGCACGTCGTGGCGACAAGCGCACAGTGTTCGAATGATAGTACGGAAGTGGAAAAAAAGGTTCGCTTGGAAAATCGAAAATTAAGATGTTTAACTGGTAATTATTATTTATAATGTTTATTATTTAATAACAATATGAAGAATTATATAATAGAAAATACATTATTACATAACTCAAAACAATATTCAACTCTTTATCATAAGCAGTACTGTAATTCCACTACAATAGTATATAATATAATATTTTCTACAATAGTATATAAAATAACGAATTAGTTTGTTCTGAATCAATAATTTAAGTTAACAAAAAGGGTACCGTACCTGATACCGGTCACGTAAGAGAATTTTGACCCCACACTTGATTATTATTGATGTACAGTTCTGTCTCAGAATATTGTAAATCCTCGTGATTTTCGGAATTTTTTTCATAATCTTCGATCTGCAAATTCCTTTACTTATTCCATGATTGCAAGCTATGTCAATTCTCAGAATTATTTTAATCTCCCAGATTTTTCTGGGTCGCAAAGCTACGTAATGCATCAATAAGTTGGGTTTTTTAATCAACTGCAGTTCTTTAAAACACTGCAGTTCTTTCAATGCATTTTAAATCAGCAAAATCTAGAATAAGTAAATATTGTGCATTTTAAGTAAAGATTACCAAATGAACCCATTCCAGCCCCATGTTTAAACTTGCATCATCTGTTTGGAAACATATACATGGATGGAAACATGGATTATTTTAGATTTTTTTTCAATTTTTTTCAAGATGAGCATTTTGAAAAAACTCAAAATCAAAATTTTAAATTCAAATTTGAAAATGTTTTTGAACGCAACCCCGATTTAGTTGTATATCTTATAAAAGGTCATTAATAAAGCTGCAAAATAACACCTGTTTCAGCTCTCTATCTTAATTTGGAGAGGTTCAACATCAATTTAAAAAAAATCGGGAACTCAATTTTGTAAAATTGTACATGGCTGTATTTCACAAACGGGTTGAAATATTTTACTCAAAATTTGTAGTTTTCTTATTCTTCATTCATACTACCTATGTGTCAAATTTCATCTGAATCTAAAATGGAGAGGTAAAATTTTAATTAAAACTGTGTTGATTTCATATGGAATGACTCAAAAGGATGCCTTCTTTCTTAACAGAAAGAGAATTGACGGGTGTAGATGGTTTCCCTCTCGTGTTGCCTGAAACGCCGGCAAAGGCCCACTGTTTTCGGTACCGGCGACCGCCGTCTGCCCCTCCTTCCCTCCCCCATTTGCTCGCACCGCTTCTCCGAGTGCCTTATCTCTGAGAGCAAAGCAGCTCCGACGTCATTCCTTATCCAGTTGGCAATCTCTGACCTATACCATTGAAAGGCTTCCTCGTCAACGGAAAAACTGCGTGGAAACCTTTTCAATTTACACTGCATATGCAGCGCCCCCGAGGCCCTAACGCTTTTTTATTTCGGCTTTTACTCTGCACAGTTGAATTACCGAGAGCTTTCCCTCCATGTAAACTTTTTTCTGTTCTCCTATTTTTATTTTACTCGCTGAGAAAGAAATATTTCTCAAAAGTTCTGCAGATGCATTGTCGTAATAAAATCAAATTTCAGGACATAGCTATATGACTTTTAAGGCCCTATTAATAATTATTTAAATGAATAATTATTTGTTGAATATTAAGAAATGACTTTTATTGAAGTTCTTAAGAAATGAAGTTATTAAGAATGAAAAACAATTGTATGTGCATTTTTGGACAGCATATTGTCCAGGGCATCAGAGACCCTGCCTATGCATTTATATAGTTTTCAAGGCTCATGCATCCTAGGGTTAAACGTTATACAATGCGACAATGAAATTTGTTGCAGAACAAAAATATGTGATTGTTATGTAGTTTAGTCCCCTAATGACAATAGTGAATTTTTGCTATCACCTAAACTTTCTTTTGGAAACGCAATTTTTTGTGGGCTCGACAGCTTTATTTAGTATTTTGTTATAGCGCTTACCATATTCTTTTATTTTAGAAATAATATTGCTTAGTGGTTGGAGTAGAGAGAGGGGATATAGTCACTTGGGGTAGGTAAAGAAAAGTTGCACTTGCATCAATCAATAGATTGTGAGATGAAAGTCGTATGCAAGTTGACGTATGTAAATCTGCTAACGTGAAGAATATTGTTTGTACTTGTTCTTGTTTCTTATACTCAACGATGTCTAGGAAGTCTGTTAATTCACCAAATCGTTTCTGTTATGTGGGTGTCAAGTTAACGACTAAGTCACAAAGACACTCCATTTCTATGATTTTCAAGAAGTTCATACACATTTTTTCTAATGAAATCTGTTCATTAAAGATAATTTTGAAATTAGGATTTGTACAATTTTTTTGAAAATTTGAGTTCTGTTCGGATAATTTCACATATTACATAGTCATTAACAATACAGGAAGAAAGTACTGAAAGCTGCTGTAGCACCACTAGTTTATATTCTTGATTTGTAAAGAACTGTCGTACTATACTTTGTTATTGCAGTATTCGTGAAGACTGTATTCAATTAATTTATTACCGTGTTAAAGGAAGTATTTTGATAATCTTGAGAACAGTGCCTGCTGCATTTGGAATCAATTTTTCAATGATTTTGTTCCACAGACTTTTGCGCTGTTGCAGGCCACAAGTTTTTACACGAAAGTTCCATAGAACCCTAATCGCCAGCCTCAGAGCATTCATAACTAGTTGTAAATACAAAATCGAAGTGTGATTAATATTTCAATGAAACTCCATTTCATGGAATTGTCTACTTTCAATATTGTCTCTGCAAATAAATCACTCAGAAATCTCATAATGTAATTGACTTTCATGCCAGTGTTTAGTTTCAAAAGCCTACTCACAATCCCAAATCTAATATTACTGAATTACGAAATTTAAACCCGTTTATGAGTAATTACGAGTACGTGTTGTTGTTGTTATTGTTATTATTATTATTATTGATAATGACTAAATGATTTGTAATAACCAGCAGATTTATCTGGGCTAAGTCATACCTGCGTGAAATAATTTGAACGATAATATCAATAGCAATTGTTACAATTATTATTTTAATCAAGCGCAATTTGCACTAAACCTTCCATTTACCTCACATGAGATAACACCTCTGCAGGGCTTATTAGCAAATATGCAAATTCTGGTCAGATTTACACTGTACCTTAGCACATGTTAAAATATACTTCTAAAGTGTCATTGCCTGAACTGTAGTACAACTAACGTTTATTTTAATTGTCGAACTAGTTTCTTCCGGGGATATATTGTATGCAATTAAATTATATGGCATTATTAATTATTTAGCGCTACTTTTTACACTGAATAGTTTCAAAATCAATGAGGCAAACAATTTTCAGTGGCCGAATTGATCATAACTATGATGGTGAAACAAGTTTTGAAAAAAATCTGCTTCCAAAAATATTTCCTTTTTTGATTATAAGTACACCGATGTTCAGGATTTTATAAAAGTGAATTTTTTCTACACAATCATGGTGTCAGTAAGTAAAATGATAGAAAATCGCTCCCTATGCAGCAGATGTAAGAAAGATCAATCTCACGCCGAAAACAAAATGTGTTTTAGAAAGAACACCAATAGAAGGAATTCAAGATGAAGTTTAAATGACATCTACTGAATTAAATATCTATTGACATAAATTCGACGAATACTTGCACAAGAAATCTGGACGTAAATTTCGGAAACTTTAAGACACAAAGGCAAACTCGTTGACTCCTCTGCACTTCATGGCCATTTTATACACGTAACTTGACTAGCGTCGCTTTCTGGAACGTCGACAAACAACTACTTAGCACTTAACATTCATTTGACCAAGGCCCATGAACCTGCTGCTTCTTTGAACTTATTTGATGTTACTTCGACATCTTCCGCCAATTTTCCTGTCGCTTTGTGTCTCGCTGCCGATTTTTGCGCTCTTCCTTTCCACTTTTCAACGCGGGTACATCTGTTTCGCTTACCCCGCACCGTTTGCGTTCGCCAAGTGTAAGACATGATGTGCTAACACACGATGTGGCAATGGTAATAATTACATGGTACATGCAAATTACACGTGGTAAGTGTCGATGCTGGAGCGAAAAGAGTATAGGAGGGCGTAAGATGTGAAAATGAAATATCAATTATCTCCATTACATGATAATAAGAATAATAATGGATTGTAAACAATGAAATAGGTAAGGGAAAAATGGAGATTTTTGACTTGTAAGAACGTTGGATATTATCGAGCAGTTGAGCATACTGTGAAATATTCATCATGACGGTGGAAACATTGACCATGATGGAGATAAGTTTGTCGATGACAGGGGTTGATGACATCGTTGATAGTTTCGGAGAGATTGAGAGATCTGGAGGTGGATGTGATGGTGCCCGCGCACCGTGACGTGTTGGGGGCGGAGTGGCGAGGGCGGGGGTGACGGGCGTCGACGCCGAAAAGCCATTAATTTAGAGGTCACTCGCGCGAGCACGCGGTCAGCGGTCGCGCGCGACCGAGCGAGCGCGCTGCGGGGAGAGGGGGGGCGGGGACGAGGGTGGGATCGGGTGGGGTGAGGTCGCGGGTGCAAAGGGGATCACGGATGGAGATGGGTGCAGGGACGGACACGGTGTGGGAGGGGGCGGGGGCATAGAAGGGGCAGGGATGGAGATGGATCACGGATGGAGACGGGTGCAGGGACGGCCACGGTGTGGGTGGGGCGGGGGCATAGAAGGAGCAGGGATGGAGATGGATCAGGGATGGAGATGGGTGGAGGGACGGACACGGTGTGGGTGGGGGCGGGGGCATAGAAGGGGCAGGGATGGAGATGGATCACGGATGTGAGACGGGTGCAGGAACGGACACGGTGTGGGAGGGGGCAGGGGCATAGAAGGAGCAGGGATGGAGATGGATCACGGATGGAGATGGGTGGAGGGGCGGACACGGTGTGGGTGGGGCGGGGGCATAGAAGGGGCAGGGATGGAGATGGATCACGGATGGAGATGGGTGCAGGGACGGACACGGTGTGGGAGGGGGCGGGGGCATAGAAGGGGCAGGGATGGAGATGGATCACGGATGGAGACGGGTGCAGGGACGGACACGGTGTGGGTGGGGCGGGGGCATAGAAGGAGCAGGGATGGAGATGGATCAGGGATGGAGATGGGTGGAGGGACGGACACGGTGTGGGTGGGGGCGGGGGCATAGAAGGGGCAGGGGATGGAGATGGATCACGGATGGAGACGGGTGCAGGGACGGACACGGTGTGGGTGGGGCGGGGGCATAGAAGGAGCAGGGATGGAGATGGATCAGGGATGGAGATGGGTGGAGGGACGGACACGGTGTGGGGTGGGGGCGGGGGCATAGAAGGGGCAGGGATGGAGATGGATCACGGATGGAGATGGGTGCAGGGACGGAAACGGTGTGGGTGGGGGCGGGGGCATAGAAGGGGCAGGGATGGAGATGGATCACGGATGGAGATGGGTGCAGGGACGGACACGGTGTGGGAGGGGGCGGGGGCATAATAAGGGGCAGGGATGGAGATGGATCACGGATGGAGATGGGCGCAGGAACGGCCACGGTGTGGGTGGGGCGGGGCATAGAAGGGGCAGGGATGGAGATGGATCAGGGATGGAGATGGATGGAGGGACGGACACGGTGTGGGTGGGGGCGGGGCATAGAAGGGGCAGGGATTGAGATGGATCACGGATGGAGATGGGTGCAGGGACGGAAACGGTGTGGCAGGGGGCAGGGGCATAGAAGGGGCAGGGATGGAGATGGATCACGGATGGAGATGGGTGCAGGGACGGACACGGTGTGGGTGGGGGCGGGGGCATAGAAGGGGCAGGGATGGAGATGGATCACGGATGGAGATGGGCGCAGGAACGGCCACGGTGTGGGTGGGGCGGGGGCATAGAAGGGGCAGGGATGGAGATGGATCAGGGATGGAGATGGGTGGAGGGACGGACACCGGTGTGGGTGGGGCGGGGGCATAGAAGGGGCAGGGATGGAGATGGATCAGGGATGGAGATGGGCGCAGGAACGGCCACGGTGTGGGTGGGGCGGGGGGCATAGAAGGGGCAGGGATGGAGATGGATCACGGATGGAGATGGGCGCAGGAACGGACACGGTGTGGGTATGGCGGGGCATAGAAGGGGCAGGGCTGGAGTTGGATCACGGATGGAGATGGGTGCAGGGACGGACACGGTGTGGGAGGGGGCGGGGGCATAGAAGGGGCAGGGATGGAGATGGATCACGGATGGAGACGGGTGCAGGGACGGACACGTGTGGGTGGGGCGGGGGCATAGAAGGAGCAGGGATGGGAGATGGATCAGGGATGGAGATGGGTGGAGGGACGGACACGGTGTGGGATGGGGGCGGGGGCATAGAAGGGGCAGGATGGAGATGGATCACGGATGGAGACGGGTGGAGGGACGGAAACGGTGTGGCAGGGGGCAGGGGCATAGAAGGGGCAGGGATGGAGATGGATCACGGATGGAGACGGGTGCAGGGACGGACACGGTGTGGGTGGGGCGGGGGCATAGAAGGAGCAGGGATGGAGATGGATCAGGGATGGAGATGGGTGGAGGGACGGACACGGTGTGGGCGGGGGCGGGGGCATAGAAGGGGCAGGGATGGGGTTAGTTTCGGTGACAGGCGAGGGAAGCGGGGAACAGGAGTGAGAGAGAGAACGTTATAGGCGAGGACGGATTGGGTGGGGATGTGGACAAGAGCAGAGATGAATCGGGGATGGGAACGGGTAACGGAGGGAGGATGAGAGCGGGAATGGGAGTAGGGATAGGAACGGAAAAAGGAACGAGAATGGATGCGGATACGTATGTGAGCACGTAGGAGAGCAAGAATGGAAGAAGTGATGAGAGCGGGATGGGAGCGGGATGGGAGCGGGATAGGAGCGGGATGGGTGCGGGATGGGAGCGGGATGGGAGCGGGATGGGAGCGGGATGGGAGCTGGATGGGAGCGGGATGGGACCGGGGATAGGAGCGGGAGTGGAAGTGGTGATGGGAGCGGGGTTGAAAGCGGGTATTGGAGTGGGGATGGGAGCGAGCAAGGGTGCGGGAATGGGAACGAGAATGGGAGCGGGTATGAGAAAGGGGATGGGAGCGGGGATTGGAGCATGTATGAAAGTGGTATGGGAGTAGGAATGGGGTGAGATGGGGGTCAGAGAGAGTGCTGTGTCGACGAAGGTAGAACGCTGACGGGGCAGGAGGAAGGTACACGAGTTCGGAGGTGTATATATTAGAGATCAGTTAGAAAAATCTCACACACGGCAGTGGATCTAAATGCCAGCTCTTCAGAAGTATCGTGTGAAATTAAAGTTTTTTACCTTCAAAAATGCTCTAGATTTGAAAACCTTAAGAACTCAGGAGTTGAAGTCATTGAAAGACGTACGAAAACGTAGGTAACCATCGACCGTGTTTGCATTAATTGTGGTGAGCTCTACCTGGACATTCCAATCTTTGATCCAAACTGCCTTCCAATGCGCTAAATGCGATACGCAACACCACACAAATGCTGGAGCAGTACCCTAACAAACGGGCCACGGATCACGCGCAATCTTTCCTTCCTTTTATTTGTCCTACCCTCCACCTTCCCCTACACACACTAACACTTACCATATACTACATTACAACACATGTCGAGGGACCAGTCAGGAGCTTAGAGTATATCCCGGCTGCGGCGGTGCTCCGCTTCTAGGAGATACCTTGGTGAACAAAACCCCGCAAGCAGACCTGTAGGTCGGCGTCAGATATCTCCATCCACCGGGGAAAGAAAACCTTCATCTCCCATGATAAAAATTGCAATACACTAGCGGGATGACCATAGCAGTTGATGCGCCAGCATACAAGAAATAATATCACTCAATCCTAGACAATTCATCTTTGATCAAAACAGTCTTGCAACACGCTGGCTGCATCACGATCGACTATGGTAATCGTCGGTACCACGTTAAAAAACAGATCCAAACTGTAACTAAACTGTATAAAATGTAGAAGGACCTCCAAGAATTACTCTGAACATTTGCGATTGCAAATAATTTTATATTTCAAACAATATTATCCAAATGTATTTTCTTATCTGTAAAAAATATGTATGTATGCAACATCGTGAACGACTTCATAGGTCGAAAAACTATACAAACTGTTACGAATATGCTACACGAAGTACTATAGAAAATACGGTTGATAAAGTATTTAAAAAAGCATGTTTAGTTCGAACAATAAAGTAATTTCAATGGTGTTCATTTGCTTTAGTTTTACATTGCTCAGTTTTCTAACTTCAAACTAATTTGAACTACTAAAACCTTTGATTTCAAAGTTATTTGATGATTTTATTTGAAAAATATGTTTTTCAGTTTCATCAAGTGTTATTAATAGAACTACGACAACAGCTAGTTTTTCGGGTCTCGAGAATTGAGAATGGAGAAAAAATCATTGCATTTTCTCTGAATTTTGTAAAGGACAAAGTTCCTTGCCATAGGAGGCAGAGACTTTCATAGTCGACGATTAAATCGTACAAAAGAGTTTATTCCCACCTTTTATATCTAATTTCCTTCCTAAATTAATTTTGATAATGTAAATCATTTTGTATACTGTGTCGAGAATTAAATGACAGAAAAGACACGGTATCTGCTGGTAAAATCACGACATTAGCATCGCATCATCAGAAGCGCTGCGTGCTTAGAGAATGTTTTCGTTTTTTGTATCATTTTAAACGTCGGTGAACCATATCAGCATTTGTTTTCACCAAACTCAGTGTCGCGTTACAGGTCATAGTTGCGGAGCAAACATATCCCATGACACACAATATATTTTAGCATATTGTAAAATTATATGTACGGTAAAATTGAGCGCGTTTACAGCTTTCACTCATACTGCCGAGAGACGGTATATTTGCTTTATTCCCTTGTTGGACAAGGAGGTACATTTTAACATAGCATTGCAATCGAGTAGAAACGAATTTTTTATTAACTGTTTTGAACGTAAATGAGTTAATGAGAGGCATAAGCATTCCGGTGACAAAGTTATTATTTAGAGATGTTAGAAAAATCTTTTTTATCTGATGTTAAATAATTTTAACAACACTTAAAATGTATTCAAGGAAACGAAATAGCCCAGAAATTTCTTATATCTGTCATACGCCTGAAGATAAATGAACAGCTAAAGCTCTCGTTGTAAATTAAAAATATTCAACTCACCTGTACAGGGGGATTCCCGCATCGTCCTTGAACCAAAACACCATGTAGACCTTGTCGTAGCCAGGAGGCGTTACGTTGCACGGGAGCTCGACACTCTTGCCCTCTACGGCCTGCACGTCGACAGCCACCACTGCCAAGGGGAGAAGCCAGTCGTTAGAAAATGAAGTTAGTCGAGGACATATTACATTTCCTTACAACAGTGTGGTCAAGGTCGATGCCACCAGCGGGAGTCCGTGGCACGAGTGCCACGACGAAATCGCCCCTCCACGCAGTTCATTACTCCGCCACCAGATACAACGCCATCCCTATTGTAAAACGGCGGGGTTACTAATAGTTCCTTTCCCGACACTAGTTGCGCAGAGAAGCTCTTGGCGTGGCACAATATCACAACGCGTGCCACTGCCACCAGTAGTAGACCTTGACACCACTGCCTTACAACTATCGAAACTTACAATGCTGGGTTTTACAACAACAATTTACTTCAACAACTCTATTCTACTTTTCTGATTTCCTCTTGCCCACTTATGCTAGGTAGGGTACTTGTGTTAATCAAGCTGATATATTATTTTATGATAGCTACATTGCAATGAGTATGGTAATAGTATTATGTGGAATAATGGACACTAACGTGTTTGTCATTTTTTCTACATTCTGATCGTTTTAGTTACTGTACATTTCTGCTAAAATTGTTGGTGCTTCTCTTAGCACAAAAGAATGAATTATAAAATTCCATCAAATTGTCGGTGTTTAATATTTTAATTGACAAAACAAAATGTACTATTTATTTTATAGAAACCAATGCTATTAATCATTTTCTGGAATCGATTTGCGACACAAGTTTATTTTAATATGCAAACGAAATTAAAATGCATTATATAACGTGCAAGTAAGTTGAATGCACATTTGTATTACATGTTTCATCTTATTTTTCACTTAGTTGTGCTGAAATATATTGTATGTGTATGATGTTTTTGCATACTTATGTTTTGTATCTGAGTAATGTAAAGTTCAATTTGTTTGTTTAAATTTCACTACAGGTAGGTAAGTGGTAATTCACCCTTAAAAACAAGTACTCTTTTAAGGAGCGTAGAGCATTTAGTAACCACACTGCAATGCCCAGGGCAATTAAGTAAGCATATAATGCCGGTTAGTAGTAAATATGCATTATTCCAGAGTTCTTCTTTTCTACATCAGTTTCCGGAGCACTTCGTAAACCACACACACATACCCACATAAATTCAACGTAAATTCGCGAAACATTAAGTGGAAAGTGGAAACACAGAGATTATAAGTAAGCTCTTGTCAACCAGGTAACTTAATGTTAGGCAAATTACTGGGGCGATAAAAGAGATACAGACTAGTAGTCTGGATTTAAAAAAATGCTATTGATCTAACAAAGTGGTTTTACAAACTGTAGCATGCACACTGCTGAAGAAAAACAAAATGAGCTCATCTCTCCAATAATTTCATACTCAAACATCAACTCAATACCACACGCCATACATTACAAACCTCGCCAATACAGACTACACTCAACACCAAGAAAAAACTGATACCCTTTTTACGCCTTGCTTAACATATTTTCAAACAATTGTTGACAGTAGGTTCAGATTGTAGCTTCCTGAACCTTCCTGTAGTTAGAATTAGTTTTTTTTATATTAGGAAATAAGAATAGTTGTAAGCCGTTCAGTGCATACGGAAAAGTAAATATAAACTAACTACGTATTTCCTAATTAAAAATCAATATGTGTGAAAAAATCTCAAATAGCCATCGGCTGCAAATTTTTCTTTCAATTTGAAGTTAAAAATTCAAAAATGTCAAAAACTTGCATCAATAAAATGAGGATTAAACACAAAATAACACTTACCCTTAATTTTATTTATTGTACATTGTAGATTTATTTATTGTCGGGGAAAAGTTCTTGTACTTTAATACCAAGAAAGTTTATTCGGGATTATCAGAATAATTTGAAATGTACGACACAGAAGCTCGAAACGTCAGTATTGTAACACAAGATACTGTCCAGAATAAACGCCATTTCACCTCAAGTTAGTGAGGTAAATAAAAGCAGCTTCTTGAAACGAAACGGCAAAGAAACAATGAAAAAACCCCGCACGCAAAATGCACTGTTAACCTCATTAGTCTTAAAGTGAGACAGTGCGAGACACAACAGCCACTGCGCAAGAAGTCTAATTATTTTGAGCACATCTTCATCGTCCTCGGCCATCTCTTTAAATGTTTGATCTGCGCAGGTTCCTTTAACAAAACAGAGTCTCCCTTGAGGAGGGCTGGAGGGGGCACGAAGAAGGATGAGACGTCGAGGGAGAGTCGGGGTGGGGGACAAAGTCGAGGGGAAGTGGAAAGGAGAGGTGAAAGGGGGTTCAGAAGGCGACGGAAAGACGTGGAGTTGGCGATGGCGGTAAGATGGGCGTTGGGCAAAGGGTGACTGAGGGTTTAGGCAGCCAAAAGTCGGTTTGGCGAAGGAGGACGGGGGGAAGGGAACGGAAGTAGGGAGTGAAGGGTGGTTGAAGGACCAAGGGCGGGCGGGGGCGCGGGTAACGAACGAGGCGGAAGTGAGGTGTGATGCAAAGGAAGGTGGGGAGATAGAGGTGGTAGACGGCAGTGGAAGGCGTGGTGTTGACGGGAGTGCAAAGAACGGGAAAGAGAGAGAGCGAAGGATGGGGTAGGGTAGGCAGCAAGGGCTGCGAATGGCTGGAGGGAAGTAAGAGAAAATGGAAGTGGGGAACTGGGCAGGGACCAGAAGGGTTCAGAAGTGCGAAGGTTGGCGGGAGTAGGATGTGTGGGCGGAGGAGAAGTGTGATGGAGGAATGGAAGGGAGAGAGGGTTTTTGGCGAGGGTGTGAAACTCGGCGGGGAAGAATGGTGGACGACTGGGAGCGAGAGGGATAAGGGGGGGATGAAGGACGAAGGCGTAGCAGCGGAGGGGCCGGAGTCCGGGATGGAGGAGGTCGAAGGATGGCGGGAAGGAACAAAGAGGAGAAGGAGAAGCGAGGTGAGAGGCACAGGTGCAGCAAGGGGAGTGGTACGAAGAACGGGTTGGAAGTGGGACATGGAAGATTGGGCAGTTGGGGTTGCGGATGGCGAGGAGAGAAACAGGAGGAAGGGAAAAAGGGAACTGGGCAGAGGAGAGAAGGCGGCACAAGGTGAGTGCGGGTGCAGGGGCGGAGGGGAGGGGCGAGGCACGAAGAGGGCGGGTGTTTGGCGAGGGCGTGAAGCACGACGGGGGACACTGGAGGACCATTGTGGGCGGAGGGGGCAGGGTGGTGGGGGTGAGGCGGAGGGCGAGGCTGTCGCTGGCGGAAGCGACGGAGGAAGAGGTGGAAGGGGGAGGAAGGGCGAGGGCTGAGGGAGGGGCGGCTGTTTGACGAAGGGGGGGAGGACGACTGGGGGAGAAAGGGCCAAGGGCCGGGGGTGAGGTGTAGGGCGAGGGGCCGGAGAACGGGGATGGAGGTGGGGGAAGCGACTGTCCTCTTGCAGGGGTGCGGGCCGTCCCCAGGCGCCCGCCGTGACAGCCGAGCATCGCGCCGGGCCCCGTAGCCACTGCGCATGCGCCGTGGGCTCGCGCTCCCGTAATTGGCCCCGCGGGCGGCGACCGGGGTCACGCGTTGCGGCGCGCGGCCTTGTCTGCAACTTTCTAATCGACTTTATCTTGTTAGCAGGCCAAAGAAAAATGCTAAGTACTTAAGACTTCAACTTTGTTGTTGTCTGCACGGGCACCGGAGAAAAAACAC
>JAHLJT010009419.1:24696561-24715990 GCA_031308135.1 Acheta domesticus | reverse complement strand
ATATTTACAATAATAACATAAAAGATTATGATACAAGATTGAATCCCTTTGGCAACCTTTCGATTCTCTAAGCCGCGAAATCCCGCGACTGTCCCTAGGCCAAGCCCAGTACCTCTGCTCGAGAGCATGAGAAAGCTACGCGAAGTGCGAGCTTTCGGACATAGAGTCCCCCGTAACTAGAAATGTTACATGGCCTGATGCCAACTTTGATCTTACACCCGAAGATCACGTGCAAGGTTGCACTGGAGATACCTCCCGTCTTTCGACTTACTAGCGTATCCCGCGAGCGCATGTCGGCGCTGCAATAAATATCCCACGGCTCGTCCCCCACTCTACCAGCGGCGGGCGTCATACGGCTCGCTAGCCAGCCCTCTCCAGGGAGCAACCGTCATTACCTAGACGCGCGCCCGCGCGCGCCCTGTTGTCCAAGTTATTTTGGGACTAGGATTTTCCTGCCCCGCGCGCGCCGGCGAGGCGCCGCCGCGTTCCACCCCCATCCCCCATCCGGCTTAAGACTGGGATTTCCAAGCGAAACGTCATGCCGGAGCGAGAGCTACGTCGCGACGCTACACAAGGTTGGGGATAGGGGGAAAATGCAAGCACTGCTGGAATCGATTGATTAGTGATTCCGGGCGCGTCAACTGCTAAGGTAATTCGTCTCTAAGTGCAGTCCCGAAAGTGTAGTCCATAGTTTTCTCGGGAGGTGGCGGTGATCTTCCCTCACTGGAGTCATTGTCCAAATTATGAATCGGAACATGCAGAGTGGAGATGTGTTGGGGTAAGTAAAAACTGCCGTTAAGATCAATTAAAGTGTTTGGTGGAGGAGAGGAAGCTCATCAATAATAATCATGAAAACGTTACTACTTGTAACAAGACGACGGTTCGTACAGAGAGGTCAGAGATACACAATGACAATATCTGTGAACGTGACGAAAGATGTAAATGGTGAGAAATGTCTCTACGTTAACAAGACGAAATGCAAGGTAATTCCTATCTGGTAGATGAGAATGAACGGAAAACACAAAGCTGAGAAAAATAAATTCATTGTCAATTATTAAAAAAGACGACAAAAACGTCGAAATTGCTAGATGGAAAGGAAGAGCGGCAAGTAGGGAATGATACACCAAAACTGTATGAAGATTACTGATATGGATAAGCTAAGAGACGAAAAAGGAAAGGTCGAATGTAGTGAGAAAATACGAGATTTAAAGAGACAGGGTAGATAAAAAGAAATGTATACAACATCTCATGGTTAGAAAATATCGAAAAAAAGGATCGCAGAACATCGAATAACTTATGGGCTAAATCAGACAATGCAAATATGCTTCACAGCTCACCGCTCGGCCGAACTTTGCTTATATTATCTGGCGCCAGAAGCATTTCGGCCATTGGTTTGAAGAGCAAAGCTTTTATATATATGTATATATAAATATATATAAAATTATATATATATATATATATATATATATATTTTTATTCATTTCACTAATCAGAAACTAATTTTAATCGATGTGCTTAGGCAGTTTAAAACTTAGCATACATGTCTTTGAACCACACTCCAAAATTAACCGCAAAAAGACAGTTTTTGTGTTAATACTACAGACCACTTCCTCGTACGAGTGATTAAGGTGAGAACAGTGACGATGCAGCGCTGCGCCGCGAAGCGCCGCGCCGCGAAGTCGCGCGGAAGAGAGCGCCAAAGGGGCAAGAACGGTGCTGGCACCAGGGGAGACAAAACAAAAGGCGTTGGACAGTAGATCAATGGTGGTTCTCTTATTTCAAAAACGTTACGCCCACCGCCAATGTTTAAACAGAATTCATTTCTCCAGACAAGAGAAATAACAATTCGGGATTAATTTGAATTAGTAATAAATGTAATTATCTTTTACTGATACGTTATAGCCTGTTATTGTCTATGAAACGGAGCTCGATATTCACGGAATAACTCACCTGGATCTAACATTGCATAATTTTGCTGAAGTTACAGTCTAGTTAATTAGAAAATAAGTAAATATGAATCAATTAAATTAGGCAAAAAAAGTAAAATCATGTGTGTAGCACGGGAGTTAACGAGTTCTGAAGATCTCGGGCGACAAAGAGCTCTCGGGCATTTTGTCGCCCGAAATCGTCAGTACCCTTATTTTGCCCTTGGCGCATAAATAACTATTATTTGTTTTCTATGCAAAAAAAATGGTGGCCTCAATTAAAATAGGGACTGGGGGCAGGTTGCCCCAGCTCTCCCCATTCCCCCTTCTGGGCGCCTCGGGTACGTCCTGCCAGTGGCGCCAGCCGGAATAGAAGGGTCTTTCCCTGGGGGGCGTGGAGGAGGGATAGTGGACTGGGAGGGGTGTGAGGGGGGTCGTGAGGGGGGAGAGGTGTCGGGAAGAGGGGGAAGGTGTCGGAAGGAGGGGGAAGAGGTCGGGAGGAGGGCGTGGGGTCGGGTGGAGGGGGAGTGGTCTGGTGGAGGGGGAGGGGTCTGGTGAAGGGAAGGGGGCGGTGGGGGAAGGGGCCGGGAGGAGGGGGAGGGCGGGGTCGTCTTGGAGCAGGTGCGTTCGCGGCGCCACTGTGACAGCCGCGGCCTCCGCGCGCTCCGTAACTCACGCGTGACGTCACGTCCGGGTTTGCCCCACCCCACCCCCCTGTCTCACTCGGCCCTCCCGCGGCGACGCGCCCGCTGTCGCGGAATTCCCCGAAGAGAAGGGGTGCGAAGGGGTTAGCGCTTTTTTCTAATGACTGATGAATGGGTTTCCTGAACCCGAGGTCGCTAACTAACAAATGGAGGTTGATAAATAACAAAGAGAAGTTAACACGCAAAACTGGTGTAGGGTGTCAGGGTACAGATCTTTGCTCCATTTCGTTCCTAGAACATGTAGACGTTGTTGTTGTTGTTGTTGTTGTTGTTCTTGTTCTAGTCATTTGTCCTCAATTGTATTACAATAAATAATTGATTGATTGATGTTCCCGGGCACGTCAACTGCTAGGATTATTAGTGTCGTAAGTGTTGTACATGTTTTATCTAGGGAGATGCCGATGATTCTTTCTTTTTCAATGGTGAGATCCGGCGCCGACGTGCACCTGGGCTGGTGGGTGTTTCCCACCAGCAGGAGACCGCCCCAGTCGGGACAACCACTACGAAAACTCATAAGCTTCCGCCTGGTTTCCAGACGTGTGTGAAAGTTTTTCAGTGTGCATGTGTGTGTATGTGTGTGTAACTGTAGGTGATAGACTAGAAAAAAGAAGGAAAGATAGCATGCAGTACTCCATTATGGTGGTGCTCCGGCATCGAGTGGTAATAATCAAAGAAACCATGTAAAACTAACAGAGAAGCCGGCCTCTACAATTCTCCTCCAGACAGCTGCTAAATCCATTCTAGATAAATGGCTAATAATGAATTTCCGCTACAGTCGCGTCCCAAAATTTAGGACCTTCCGACCAGAGATGCTTTAGAGACTGCTGCAATACTGGCTCTTGAGCTAAACTGGACCGATGAATAAAATTGTATTCAACTGCCTCAGACGAACTGTTAATCTAAGTATAAGTGTAGGAAAATTAAAGCACTTTGCCTATGTGAGAGAATCTTGCAAATAAACAGTAATCAGAAATGTAAAGCTACCTCTCTGCATTTGTGGAACGTGCTGGTTTAAGTCTCATTTCTCTCTATTGTTTGTTGCACAATAATCGTCTCATTAACAGGATTTATACATATCAAATGAAATATATCAGCTGCTGATATATTTTATTATGAAAATTTCGGATATAAATTATATCAGCTGCTCATTGCATTTTACAGTACATTAGGGAGGTACTTATTCAAATTCAGTTATTAAATATTTATTCCTTTGCGACTCATAAATATAAATTAATTCCTGCGCTTAAAGACAGGAAATGAACGAAACATATTTAGATGCAAACGATTTTCTACAATTGAGCTCATGTTGCGCGCAAGCAGAATATGATTTATTCCTTATGGATTTCTATACAGATAAACACAGAGTATTACTTACGACTCTTCTAAACACAAAATACTGGTTTCAGAAACACTTAAAATTCTTTCCAAAGCAAGCCCTTTAATTCTCATCGCCACCCCACAGTGCAAAGGAGACACACTTCCTTCGCTAAAGAGACGCAGTCCTTTTCTCGCCGCTTCCACGGTTAGTTTCTAGACTTAGGGGTTCAATGTTTAAGGGTCAACGTGATTAAATTACCGACGACTTCTCAGAATGAAAGTTCCTCCAAAGAGCCTCACCCCATGCGACCCATTAAAGCGCCCGGAACTTCCCTTCTTTTGCGCTATTTAATTGGAATTTCCATCAGGGGGATTTCGTATTCAAAAAAAATTTATTTAAATTCGGAATCTCCATTGCAATGTGATCGGGCTCCCGGCCCCAGGCAAGTCGATTTTCCTCCTTGTCAATAGACGACCTTGTAGTACTGTGAAAGAGACACTTGCTTAAGACTGTGAGCGTGTATTTGTGTGTGTGTTTGGTGTTATGTAGTGTTATCTTAGGTCATTGCCGAATGAGGTGGTGGAGGCTGCACCATTCAGAGGCATAGAGGAAGTTTATAGGTTGGGAAAGAAAAGGATTATAGTTATTCACGTGCGTTGCTATTGGTTACGTAGTCACTAGTTAAATATGCATGGCGCCCATAGTGACACATTTGGCCAAGGAAGAGCCAGGAAAAAAAATTGATCAACAAACGTATGACCTCCATGTGCGAGCGGTCGATAGCAAACAAGCGAATATGCCAAATGATATTTCAACGTCTTCCTATTATAGTGGATCAGTCGTGACTCGTGGTTTTATAAATGGGGAAGGCTTCAAATGCATTGCATTGCATTACAGTGCATTGCATTACCTGCATTGTATTTCTATTAATAATTAGTTTGACACAGACGATTGAGAACGACGCGAAATACCGTGAGATATTCCATCCTGGGGCCAGTTTCACAACTGTTACAAGTTATAAGTTACTAGTACTAGTAATCACAAGTACTCGAAAGTTCTGTTTCTCAACGATTTTGCCGGGCCCCAGAAGACCTCATGCGCCAAGAAAGAAAAACCCAAGTATAGCGCTCATACCGCATACTGGGAAAACTAGTTGAAGCGCAATGCTACTCGCGGAGCTGCCCAGTAATGCTATCTGGTGAGCCCGTCATTCTTCAGACCCTAGGCTCCACCGAAGGCTGTCTCGCTGCAGCCTTCGTCCACTGGTAAGCGTCTGCAGTGAATGCATGACGTCACGCCTCCTCATTTTGTACAGGCCTTATGGGAAAATAAAGGGGGGCCTAACGCTTCCCTGTCAACAGCTTTAAATGCGTTACGGACGGCTGTTAACAAACCGACAAAGAAAAATTTTGATACGATTGTAACATAATACAACTCAAAATTCCATTATTAATTAATAAATACATTTGCAAACATTTTTAAATTTCTTTTGGACGGCGATTTCTCTAGGAGAGGCTCCGCCTTACAGCCTTTAATGACGAGCCGCGCCTGTAGTAGATGATTTGCCCTTGCGACAGAAACATGGAAAGCAAATGCAAATCACATTACAAACTAAGTCTTAATAACGTTCGCATTGCCAATTTCGATTGTTTACAAAACTTATCTTAAAAATTACATCTGTTAAAAGCATCGCAAAATTCGTTTCGTTCTCATTAGGAACGTGAAGTTAGTACATAATTGAATTATTATTTCGTGTCCCCGGGAGCATCAATGGCAATGCTCATTAGTCCCGCTAGCGTAGTTCATGTGTGATCATGAGAGGTAGCGATGTTCCTCCCCCATTGGTAGTGAGATCCGATGCCGACCTACGGGTCCGCTAGGGCGCTTGACGCGACATTTGTGGTAGTGCACTGCTTGTAAGTGTGTGAAAGTAAGGAATGAGGATGTGACAAGGAAGAGGAAGGAAAGATTGGGCGCAGCTCTGTTCGTTAGGGTACTGCTTGTGTTGAACGGAGAAACCACCAAAAACTACCGATCAGAGCATCCGGCCACTAGAATGCTCCTCGATACAGCGAATGAATTCAACCTGTCTCGCTAGGGTCGAAAATATTGCCACCCTTGAACTCTTGAATTCGCGGGTCAAAGGCACTGCAGGGACATTAGTTGATGCCCTGAGCTATTTCAGCCGGTAGTACCAAATTAAAATTATACAAAATTCTAATATTAACAGTAAATATTCAAAGAGAAGCACAATTTGAAAACATGACAATAATTCGTAAGTCCACAACATTGGTAATATCGAAATATTTTCAAACATTAAAAGTTAAGCCTCTGGAATGTGACTGCCTAAATTGTGTGTGTATTTCCAATTAACTTCAAAAGTATATTTTGAATTTCACCTTCACATCTGACGGAATGTTCAGTGTCAATGAACTAAAAAAGAACAAATGTAGGCACGTGTTCATTCAATTTAAATTTTATCATGATCATTAAATTTAATTTCATGGGGCTACGGGAGTGGAAAATATTAACAAATAAATCAGTTTCTGTTCCTTCGCCCAGCACTGTCACAAAAAACGGAATTCATTTTGAGTTCTGCACATTCATGCCGAATTTTGCGGGACAAAGCGAATTCATACAGTTGGCAAACGCTTCATGCTACGTCCATTTACAAATATGCGAAATGTTTTCGTAATCAGATCTAGTGTCATTTTCAGCGAAGGGCTAAAATCGTGCCTGTAATACACAATTCAAAACAAACTAAAGTACGCGCTCCGATCATATTAGAGAGGAGGATGAAAGTTTGATAATGGGAGAGATTTTCCGTGGGATTATTTGATTGCTTTTTAAAAGCGGGTTCAATGGTGCTCAAATAGGTGCGGACCCTTCACTTTTTTTGAGCGCTACCCTGCAGTGATGTGTACAAATACTATTCGGTTGAGACACTCATTTATGGTCTACAAATGTGTAGCAGCGGTGTGAACACAACAATTACTAGGATATGTTTTATTTAATATTGCATTGTATTTGCCTGGAAGAAACAGGCAGTGATACAGCAGAAATAATGTTTTTTAAAACAAATGTATAGCAAATGTTACTGGTTGAAGCATTTCAATGTGTATAAAATTATATCAAATACCCCAAACATCCAATTTACTGAAATGTTTGTTCATTTTCAAACATACACTAAAAATGCAATTAATTATAATTAATATAATATTTATAGAACTATTACAATTAAGGAAGTCAGAAACAAGTCACCAATTACTTATATGACGTTTCTAAGTATCACTAAATATGTGCATCAAAAATTCAATGAAGTCTGAAAGCTGTTAAAATGGTTTTATTCACTATTTAATATGTTTCGTAATTTAAAATAAAATTATTAATTTATCTTCATTTTTAGCATACAGTTATGTAGCATACGTAATTTCCAACATAAATATGAACTGTGTAAATATCAGTCTTTGTGATTAATATCTGACCTCGCGTTGTGCATAACTTTGCAGTAATCTATTACCACACGTTCTCATTAAGTACCTGCAAATACAATCCCGCCACCAATACATCGCAACGGATCCATACGGCAGCGACATTTGACCATTGGAAGTGTCTCAGCGACCGACCATTTTTCCGTCCATTACGTCGTTTGCGGTGGCCGCCATCGCTGTCCGCTGCTGATTGCGGTCTCCTGTTGCGGTCACCTCCACCGCAGCCGCATTGACTTCTCGTCGTCACGCCCCGTCACGCACCAAAACAGTGGGCGCGATCATATTTAAATTAATTATTATTCATTCAATAGAGTGAGTAAAACAGCCAGTACGCGCGCATCAAAAATATTTTGTTTCGAGGCCGGCAGGCTGGAAGAGGAAAACAAATGAAAAAAACGCGGATAAAAATTTTATACAGCGCTGAGCGACATGCTGTAATGGAATTACGTAATAATATAATTAAAATGCACAAGTAGTGTACCGGAAACTGATGCCAGGGTCACGACCTCGGTCGGTGAACTGCGCTGGAGAGGACGGGAGGGAGGGAGGAGGGTGGTCGGGGGTGAGGGATGCGAGAGCGTTCGTGGTCGCAGCACGGGGTGGTGAGTGACGGATCCTGGCGGAGGGGTGAGCAGGGGAGGCTGCGAGGGGAGGGGTAAGCAATGGCGAATGGGATGGGGCGGCGAGGGGACGGGTGGAGTGGGATGGTTGTCGGATTGTGCCATGAGTGGCGAGGGAGTGGGAGGAACAAGCGAAGAGATTATCGGAGCACAGCGAAGCCGACAGGGGCACCGAGGCGAGATAAAGCGGCACTGGAAGGAAGATTTTGTTGATTAATTTTATAAATTGAAGACTCCTGAATTTGCTATGCAGCCGTGCAATAATTCAATTCAACGATGTCTTATTTTGGCGAAACACAGGCCATCAAGGTTTGCTATTGTAGCGTCGCGAGGTGGCGCACGTGCCGTTTCGCTGGAAAGCCCGGCCTTAAGCCGGATGGGGGATGGGGGTGGAATGCGGCGGCGCCTCGCCGGCGCGCGCCGGGCAGGAAATCCCAGCCCCAAAATAACCGGGACAACTGGGCGTGCCTGAGTGCGAGTCCATTGATGACCGCTGCTCTCTGCTGAGGGCTGGCTTGCGAGCCGAATGACGCCCGCCGCTGGTAGAGTGGGGGACGAGCCGTGGGGTATTTATTGCGGCGCCGACATGCGCTCGCGGGATACGCTAGTGAGTCGAAAGACGTGAGGTATCTCCGTGCAACCTTGCACGTTTTGGCATCCGGCCATGTAACATCTAGTTACGGGGACTAATGTCCGACAGCTCGCACTTCGCGCAGCTTCTCATGCTCTCGAGCAGAGGCACTGGGCTCAGCCTAGGGACGGTCGCGGGGTTTCGCGGCTTAGAGAATAGAAAGGTTGCCTAAGGTTTTCAATTTTGTAACATTATCTTGTAATTTATTATTGTAAATATACTGTACATACTATTCAGAATCTGTCGTCTGTGCTTTTCATGTCCAGTACGCCACACTATACCACATGATCCCGCAAATTTGGCTACGCTTCTTTCCAGCCATCACGCGGACAAAGAAAATATCACTCAAACACCGAAACAGGCAATTTGAATTTAGCTCATAGGTTTCTTTTATGATTGATGAGCATTTACATCCAGTAAATCTGTATGAGACAGCGGGCCTTACATCCCTACGAAGATAAGTGTGACAAGGATTTATTTTCCCTTACAAACCCACTGCTTTGTTCGGGTTTGAACTTGCGAAAATGGGTGTAACAGTGCTATACGCTAATCCTTTCAACATCCAAACCGCAAAAGAGTTTGGATATAACTGAAAGGGCTAGGAGAACACAGTGGGACTTGTAGAAAAGTAAAGGTGAGAAAAGAAGAATGAAAAGAAGTTCGAAAGGATGAAATAATACGAGAGAAAGGCCTGAAAGAATGGATATGAAGAAGTAAGGAGAAATTGGATGAATCTGAACTTCGTACTGACAACATGACGCGATTAATAAGGGCAAGTATAATGTTAGCACATTTAAACAGGAGGAATAAGACAGAATTTGCATTCGAAGCAAGGGCAAAACCAGTAAGGTAGGAAAGAGACCAGTGGTCTGAGTAAGTGGGCAGAGGCTGAAAAACTGAAAAAGATGAAGGAAAAATATATGCAGTGCAAAGAGAAGGTTACACGTATAAAGATGACAAAGGAGAGCGAAGAGGGACAAGACTGATCGAGAGATATATTGAAACGAATCAGAAAGTAAAACAAAAGGAAAAGATTGGTGGATCAAAAAGTGTTGAGTAATATGGAGTGCATATGAAAAGCACATTGAGAGAGAATTAACTAGTATACAAAGAGAGTACGAGATTCTAAGCAAACCAAGGAGACAGAAAAACAGAGATAAACTTCAGGAGACTAAACAGAAAATAGAGAGAACAACAAAAGAGAATAAAATGTGAGAAACAACAGAAAACAGGAAAATGAACAGTGATAACTAAAGCCAGAGAATAAAAGCGAGGCAGACAAGATTAGAGAGGAACGTATGTGGTGGATGTCGGAGAGGGGCATTGAGGGATCACAGCGGGCGGTGTTCTGTGGAAGGGGGAGAAGGGGGGCGGTGGGGCAATGGGGGCGGCGGCCACAGCGCGCGCCCGGCGCCTGACGTCCCTCTCTCCCCCTCCCTCTCCGCCGCCCCCGCCCCTATCCCCAATCGCCCGCGCTGACATCCGACTGTCGCGACCCGCCGCGTTGTGACACCCCCTCGCTCCCTCACCCCACCCCTCCCCCTGTCACCCTCCCCATCCCCTCTCGCGGGCCACGCTGTTCATGGAGGCGCGAGGGACGCGACGGAACGGCACAGGACGGGGGGGGGTGAAATGGAACGGGTGGGGGCGACTGCAACTGCGGACGGATCGACGTTCTCGATGACCGACGGACACATGGCTCAAGGTCGGGGATGCTTCATGCCCTCGTTTGTGTCCCGAGGTATCTGCTTGTGAGCAAATGCGATATCTACTGGCTGAGATAAAAAATGCCTAACGGCCCAGAGTTCAGCGTAAAAACTGTTTTCACCAACGAATGAAGATTACACGTCTTGAACAGTTTTTCATAAATAGAGGAACATAAGGTTAAGTGCAAATAAGATGTTGGTTTCACTTGTTTGCGAAAGATGGCCGTGGGAAAGTAATATTTGGGTACTAAAAGAAATAAGAAAAATATTATTGTAGCTGTGTTAAATCACTGACAAAATAAAGAAAATAGAGCTAGCCCCAATAACATACTCTTATTTATGAAAATAGGGCTAATAGAAATGGAATAATATTACAATGGAATAACACGGAAGAAAACGGATTAAAATACATTTTTGTGGTGTTGCATCACAAAAAATCAACAATTTTCTCTTTAACAAATACACTTCATAGAAGAAAAAACATTTCGTTATCTTCGATGGAAAACAAACATCATCTTTCCTTCACATCAATACCAGTAACAATCATAAAACATTTTTTTCAGGTGTAGAAAGTAAACGCCTGGCGGAATAAATAACCTCCTAACTGCGGCATCTCAACTGTAGAGCAACGAATGGTAAGTACAATGGAGTCATCGGCAAAGCATGAAAGAATTACTCTCGAAATAGCGTGATTGCGAGTAACGGCTTCCGGGCGATTTATTCGCAGGCTCATTCCGGCGCATTTTTAGCAGTCGGAGCGCCAACGGAGCGCGTGGGTTTCACACCTAGCGCTTCGCTTCGTCAACACGACCGGCCATTCCCCGGAGCGTTCTTTTTGTGGCTCCGCGAAGCGTCATTGGACTCGATGCGTCTCCCGGCGAGTAAAGACAAAACCGCGAACCAAAATATGAAATGAGCCTGGAGCCAAAGTTTTACACTATAAAATACACAGTCATTAAAATATTAGATCAAAGTTGTTTCGGAAATTAAAAAGGAACACCCCCTGTTATTTGTTTATACGTTTCAATTTTAACCAGCTATTAGTGTATTCTTCTGAAAAACAAAACACCACATACACATTGTTATACAACTTAAGTTGAATCGAAACAGTTACAATGTGTTGTGTGAGTATTTATTATTGCGTAATGGTAAAGCACTAAATATGATTGATAAAAACGCAATTGATCAAAACATCGAGCAATGTAGTTATGGTTCGTTACATCTGCATCGGAGAAAAATTGTAGAACCTCGATCACCAATACAACCACAATAAAAATTACAACAGTAATCACAACCATCCCAATCCCCACAAAAACAAAAACATAACACCAAATCACAACATAAAAAATTGATTACTTTATTTGCGCCAGGATTATCTTAAGATTCAACTATTGTTTGTTTTTAATTCCAGCACATTTTTTGCAGACCCGCGGCTAAGAGCTTCCAAGTGCAACGAAGCACGCATGCCTCTAGCAACAGACACAGACGTGCGCGTGTGTGCAGCGTAACGGAACACGCAAGCGCTCGGAGAGTTTTCCGGCGCGACCGCAGCTTCGCTTTCCCCGACCCCGGCCCCGCCCACAGCCTCATCACCGCCCCTATCCCCGCCCCAAACACCCGCCACCGCCCCCTCCTCAGCTCTAGCCCCGCCTCCACCCCTGCCCCCGCCCCCGCCTCCATCTCTGCCCCCTCCTCCACCCCCCTCCCCTCCCCTCCGCCCCGCCTCCGCCCCGCCTCCGCCCCGCCTCCGCCCCGCCTCCGCCTCCGCCCTGCCTCCGCCCCGCCTCAGACCCTCACCTGCGCCCCCGCCTACGTCCCCGCACCCGCCCACGTCTCTGCCCCCGCATACGCACCCGCCCCACCACCGCCTCGCCCCGACCCGTACTGCCGCCTCCGCTTCCGCCATTGCTTCTGCCCTGCGTTGCCTCCACACGCGGACGACGCGGCCCCGCGCCGCGCTGGCTCAGCCGCGCGCCACGCGTAATAAGTTTACCGCACGAGCGGAAACATAACGGCGAGAATTAACACGCGCGCGCAGAGGTCAAAGGTAATAAGCTCACCGCCGCGCTCAGCGCACGGCCCGGCCAGGGGATGGACCTTAAAATCCCGCGTGTGGAGGGATTGCCGGAGTCAGAAGCGCGCACACCGCATCGCCGTGGCAAATTTTTTCTCGGATACAAGGCGTTCCCCAGGGATTTATTTACCTGTCATCCATTTGACAAGAGAAATAAAAACTCTTAAAGTGTAAAATAGAAGTAAATGTATTTATTTTTACAGATGCGTTATTGCTTGATATTGCCTTTGATAGGAATTCGATTTACGTTGTATAACTTATCTCGATCGACAGGATCATGGTTACGAGAGAAAATGGAAACATCTGAACGACGCTACCTACATATTCGCTTATAGGGGGAATTATAAGAGGGAAGAATAAAAGGAATTATGGAAGGGAAATATGAAAGGACAGATGAAAATCAAGATATGACAAACCGAGTCAAATTAGTTAATTAGTAAATAGTTAATTAAGCTAGTTAATTAGTAAATAAATACATTTGAATAATTAAGATACTAAAATATAAAATATTGTATTTAGCACGGGACGGGAGTTAAATGATTCTAATGACTTCAGACGGCAAAAAGCCTTCGGCCCAAAGGGCATTAGAGTTTAAGTCAGCACACAATCATTATAACCCTTATAACGTCCTGGATACATAAATAACTATTACGTCTCTGCCCTGCCACATCCGGCTCCGTTCCGATCCACTTCCCACCTACAATACACTTTCACTTTTCTAATTTCTGTATTTCTGTATTTGCGTTTATATGGCAATTAGACAATTTCTGCCTTTATACTGTAGATACAAAATGTCGCAGACGATATGTTTTCTAGGGTATGTAACAAGCAGAAGATGATTACTCCTTGCCGATGAATGTTGGAAATCTCATTTAACGAAGAGAAACGGATACAATTTGAAATCTCGCGTGGCTAATTAAAAGTCAACTTATCCAGGGCCGGTGTTTGGCATGTATACGTTCTGACGTACTCAAAGATTTTCTATACCTTACGTGAATTAAGTGTATTATTATGAATGCCACGTCGATTTCGTATATCGTGGCAACAATATTTTATCTTCTGACATGACCATGTTAAATGATGTACGAATTGCTACCGGCCAATCATGTATACATGAATCGGTGGCCACCAGCAGAATCAAATGTTATTCTAGAGATCGTGCCCCCGGGTGGATGTAAGTAAAAAGGAACAGTGTCCGTATGTGGACATTGCAGTCCTTCATGGCAGAAATGCTCATCAGTGTCCTGAAAAGCTAACAAAAGAATTGGGTGATGTTGAGTTGCCATTTCGGACTCTTGCACACTGGACGGAGCCTTTCAAATTTGAACGAGTCTCAAATGCCAACATGACCCGCAGTGAACGAAAGGCAGTGCACAGACATGAATCGCGCACAGCCTATACCAGTGGTCGCCAACTCAATGGTCTGTGACGTCATAGAAATCTGCTCCCTGGCTCCAGCCGACTGACCGAGCAAAGGTAAGAGCACGTCGTGGCGGCAAGCGCACAGTGTTTGAATGATAGTACGGAAGTGGAAAAAAAGTTTCGCTTGGAAAATCGAAAATTAAGATGTTTAACTGGTAATTATTATTTATAATGTTTATTATTTAATAACAATATGAAGAATTATATAATAGAAAATACATTATTACATAACTCAAAACAATATCCAACTCTTTATCATAAGCAGTACTGTAATTCCACTACAATAGTATATAATATAATATTTTCTACAATAGTACATAAAATAACGAATTTTGTTTGTTCTGAAACAATAATTTAAGTTAACAAATAGGTACCTGATACAGGTCACGTAAGAGAATTTTGACCCCAGTCTTGATTATTATTGATGTACAGTTCTGTCTCAGAATATTGTAAATCCTCGTGATTTTCGGAATTTTTTCCATAATCTTCGATCTGCAAATTCCTTTACTTTTTCCATAATTGCAAGCTATGTCAATTCTCAGAATTTATTTTAATCTCCCAGATTTTTCTGGGCCGCAAAGCTACGTAATGCATCGGTAAGTTGGGCTTTTTAATCAACTGCAGTTCTTTAAAACACTGCAGTTCTTTCAATGCATTTTAAATCAGTAAAATCTAGAATAAGTAAATATTGTGCATTTTAAGTAAAGATTACCATAATAACCCATTGCAGTCCCATGTTTAAACTTGCACCATCTGTTTGGAAACATATACATGGATGGAAACATGGATTATTTTAGAATTTTTTCAATCTTTTTCAAGATGAGCATTTTGAAAAAACTCAAAATCAAAATTTTAAATTCAAATTTGAAAATTATTTTGAACGCAACCCCCATTGAGTTGTATATCTTATGAAAGGTCATAAATAAAGCTGCAAAATAAAACCTGTTTCAGTTCTCTATCTTAATTTGGAGAGGTTTTACATCAATTTAAAAAATCGGGAACCCAATTTTGTAAAATTTTACATGGCTGTATTTCGCAAACGGGTTGAAATATTTTACTCAAAATTTGTAGTTTTCTTATTCTTCATTCATACTACCTATTGTCAAATTTCATCTGAATCTAAAATGGCGAGGTAAAATTTTAATTAAAACTGTGTTGATTTCATATGGAATGACTCAAAAGGATGCCTTTCTTTCTTAACAGAAAGAAAATAGACGGGTGTAGATGGTTTCCCTCTCATGTTGCCCGAAACACTGAGACAAGTTCACTGTTTTCGGTACCGGCGACCGCCGTCTGCCCCTCCTTCCCTCCCCCATTTGCTCGCGCCGCTTCTCCGAGTGCCATATCTCGTAGGAGAAAAATGCTCCGACGTCATTCCTTGTCCAGTTGGCAATCTCTGACCTATACCATTGAAAAGCTTCCTCATCAACGGCAAAACTGTGTGGAAACCTATTCAACCTAGACTGCATATGCAGCGCCCCCGAGGCCCTAATGCTTTTTTATTTCGGCTTTTACTCTGCACAGTTGAATTACCGAGAGCTTGCCCTCCATGTAAACTTTTTTCTGTTCTCCTATTTTATTTTACTCGCTGTCAAAGAAATATTTCTCAAAAGTTCTGCAGATGCATTGTCGTAATAAAATCAAATTTCAGGACATAGCTATATGACTTTTAAGGCCCTATTAATAATTATTTAAATGAATAATTATTTGTTGAACATTAAGAAATGACTTTTATTGAAGTTCTTAAGAAATGAAGTTATTAAGAATGAAAAACAATTGTATGTGCATTTTTGGACAGCGTATTGTCCAGGGCATCAGAGACCCTGCCTATGCATTTATATAGTTTCCCAGGCTCATGCATCCTAGGGTTAAACGTTATACAGTGCGACAATGAATTTTTTTAAAATTTATTTTTGCTTGGCCTGAGGCCCTCAGCAGCCGTGAACGACTGGTACAGTAGTTGATTTTATTTTATATAGCAAGTTTGCAAGATATTTTCTTTTATCGTGATTATTACATTTTCAGAAGCACTTTATATTGCACTTTTATAGCACTTTTATATTATTTGTTGTAGAACAAAAATATGTGATTGTTATGTAGTTTAGTTCCCTAATGACAATAGTGAATTTTTTGCTATCACCTAAACTTTCTTTTGGAAACGCAATTTTATGTGGGCTCGACAGCGTTATTTAGTATTTTGTTATGACGTTTACCATATTCTTTTATTTTAGAAATAATATTGCTCAGTGGTTGGAGTAGAGAGAGGGGATATAGTCACTTGGGATAGGTAAAGAAAAGTTGCACTTGCATCAATCAATAGATTGGGAGATGAAAGTCGTATGCAAATTGACGTATGTAAATCTGCTAACGTGAAGAATATTGTTTGTACTTGTTCTTGTTTCTTATACTCAACGATGTCTAGGAAGTCTGTTAATTCACCAAATCGTTTCTGTTATGTGCGTGTCAAGTTAACGACTAAGTCACAAAGACACTCCATTTCTATGACTGTCAAAAGGTTCATACACATTTTTTCTAATGAAATCTGTTCATTAAAGATAATTTTGAAATTAGGATTTGTACATTTTTTTGAAAATTTGAGTACTGTTCGGGTAATTTCACATATTACATAGCCATTAGCAATACAGGAAGAAAGTACGTCATGCTGCTGTAGCACCACTGGTTTATATGCTTGATTTGTAAAGAACTGTTGTACTATACTTTATTATTGCAGTATTCGTGAAGACTGTATTCAATTAATTTATTACAATGTTAAAGGAAGTATTTTGATAATCTTGAGAACAGTGCCTGCTGCATTTGGAATCAATTTTGAATGATTTTGTTCCACAGACTTTTGCGCTGTTGCAGGCCACACGTTTTTACACGAAAGTTCCATAGAACCCTAATCGCCAGCCTCAAAGCATTCATAACTAGTTGTAAATACAAAATCGAAGTGTGATTAATATTTCAATGAAACCCCATTTCATGGAATTGTCTACTTTCAATATTGTCTCTGCAAATAAATCACTCAGAAATCTCATAATGTAATTGACTTTCATGCCAGTGTTTAGTTTCAAAAGCCTACTCACAATCCCAAATCTAATATTACTGAATTACGAAATTTAAACCCGTTTATGAGTAATTACGAATACGTGTTGTTGTTATTATTATTATTGATAATGACTAAATGATTTGTAATAACCAGCGGATTCATCTGGGCTAAGTCATACCTGCGTGAAATATTTTAACGATAATATCAATAGCAATTGTTACAATTATTATTTTAATCAAGCGCAATTTGCACTAAACCATCCATTTACCTGACATGAGAGATAACACCTCTGCAGGGCTTATTAGCAAATATGCAAATTCTGGTCAGGTTTACACTGTACCTTAGCACATGTTAAAATATACTTCTAAAGTGTCATTGCCTGAACTGTAGTACAACTATCGTTTATTTAATTGTCGAACTAGTTTCTTCCGGGGATATATTGTATGCAATTACATTATAAGGTATTATTAATTATTTAGCGCTACTTTTTACACTGAATAGTTTCGAAATCAATGAGGTAAACAATTTTCAGTGGCCCAATTGATCATAACTATGATGGTGAAACAAGTTTTGAAAAAAAATATGCTTCCAAAAATATTTCCTTTTTTGATTATAAGTACACCGATGTTCAGGATTTTATAAAAGTGAATGTTTTCAACACAATCATGGTGTCAGTAAGTAGAATGATAGAAAATCGCTCCCTATGCAGCAGATGTAAGAAAGAGCAATCTCACGCCGAAAACAAAATGTGTTTCAGAAAGAACACCAATAGAAGGAATTCAAGATGAAGTTTAAATGACATCTACTGAATTAAATATCTATTGACATAAATATTGACATAAATTTGACGAATACTTGCACAAGAAATCTGGACGTAAATTTCAGAAACTTTAAGACACAGAGCCAAACTCGTTGACTCCTCTGTACTTCATGGCCGTTTTATACACGTAACTTGACTAGCGTCGCTTTCCGGAACGTCGACAAACAACTACTTAGCACTTAACATTCATTTAACCAAGCCCCATGAACCTGCTGCTTCTTTGAACTTATTTGATGTTACTTCGACATCTTCCTCCAATTTTCCTCTCGCTTTGTGTCTCGCTGCCGATTTGTGCGCTCTTCCTTTCCACTTTTCAACACGGGTACATCTGTTTCGCTTACCCCGCGCCGTTTGCGTTCGCGAAGTGTAAGAGATGATGTGCTAACACACGATTGTGGCAATGGTAAATAATTTCATGGTACACGCAAATTACACGTGGTAAGTGTCGATGCTGGAGCGAAAAGAGTATAGGAGGGCGTAAGATGTGGAAATGAAATATCAATTATTTTCATTACATGATAATAAGAATAATAATGGCATGTAAACAATGAAATAGGTAAGAGAAAAATGGAGGTTTTTGACTTGTAAGAACGTTGGATATTATCGAGCAGTTGAGCATACTGTAAAATATGCATCATGACGGTGGAAACATTGACCATGATGGAGATAAGTTTGTCGATGACAGGGGTTGATGACATCGTTGATAGTTTCGGAGAGATTGAGAGATCTGGAGGTGGATGTGATGGTGCCCGCGCACCGTGACGTGTTGGGGGTGGCGTGGCGAGGGCGGGGTGACGGGCGTCGACGCCGAAAAGCCATTAATTTAGAGGTCACTCGCGCGAGCACGCGGTCAGCGGCGCGCGCGACCGAGCGGAGCGCGCTGCGGGAAGAGGGGGCGGGGGCGGGGGCGGGGACGACAGCGAGGGAGGGATCAGGTGGGGTGAGGTCGCGGGTGCAAAGGGGATCACGGATGGAGATGGGTGCAGGGACGGACACGGTGTGGGAGGAGGAGGGGGCATAGAAGGGGCAGGGATGGGGATGGATCACGGATGGAGATGGGTGCAGGAACGGACACGGTGTGGGAGGGGGAGGGGGCATAGAAGGGGCAGGCATGGAGATGGATCACGGATGGAGATGGGTGCAGGGACGGACACGGTGTGGGTGGGGCGGGGGCATAGAAGGGGCAGGCATGGAGATGGATCGCGGATGGAGATGGGTGCAGGGACGGACACGGTGTGGGAGGGGCAGGGGGCATAGAAGGGGCAGGCATGGAGATGGATCGCGGATGGAGATGGGTGCAGGGACGGACACGGTGTGGGAGGAGCAGGGGGCATAGAAGGGGCAGGCATGGAGATGGATCGCGGATGGAGATGGGTGCAGGGACGGACACGGTGTGGGTGGGGCGGGGGCATAGAAGGGGCAGGGATGGAGATGGATCGCGGATGGAGATGGGTGCAGGGACGGACACGGTGTGGGTGGGGCGGGGGCATAGAAGGGGCAGGCATGGAGATGGATCACGGATGGAGATGGGTGCAGGGACGGACACGGTGTGGGTGGGGCGGGGGCATAGAAGGGGCAGGGAGGGAGATGGATCACGGATGGAGATGGGTGCAGGGACGGACACGGTGTGGGTGGGGCGGGGGCATAGAAGGGGCAGGGATGGAGATGG
>JAHLJT010009419.1:24639355-24695561 GCA_031308135.1 Acheta domesticus | reverse complement strand
TATACTCGGGGTATAAAGTTGTATGCGTTTTATTCCCACCGTGGAATAAACTTTTCTAATATTTACAGGAGTTGTCCGTGGTAAGCTTCAATGCCTCACGGTCGTGATTTTTAAAGGTGTTTTGTTTTGTAGATCGAGGCCAATTTATGACACAAACTATACAACAGTTTAAGATGGTTGTCAAACACGCAAAACCGTTGTCATCAAGTATAGAATTTTATCTCTCGAACGTTCTGGTTATAGTGAAAATTAATCCGTATGCGATCCGAATGTTTAATTTTCTCTTTGGATTGTCTTAATTTTGCCATGCGTAAACTATTTTGTTTTATTTTAAAGAGCATTAATAAAATCGCTAATTTGCCCTAACCACCCAATATTTTGTCTTAATGTGTACAATTTTCTACCTTATACTGATTACCAGCACACAATAATCATACTATCAACGCAACTGATTATTTATTACCTACATGCCTACGATATATCAATTTTCACATTACATAATTACAACAACATTCGCGTAGATTTAGTACAACGTTTCTTGTAACACCATGAAAATTGTCATTAGTTTTGAATTTAACTAATCACTTTATTAAATACGACAAAACAGAATTAAAATTACGTTTGGAGTATTCTTAAACATTAAATACATTTCTTCTTTTTTGATAGAACTAAACTAGGAAAGAAAGAAACGTATTACTCTGCAAAAAATAATTGCTTTGGCTGATGCCGAAGAACGAAGGAAAGAGATGAGTCTGATAAATTCACGCCAATTCATGGCTTTGGGATTATAACTATTTTATCCATATTTTTTTATGTAGAATTTTAAACACATTATTTACTATCCTTGCAAAAAATGTTCATGTTTCCACAACTTTTGTTCAGAACTACCTACATCTTTTATTGCAAACAGAAGCAAATATGAAACTAACAAACCAGCAATAGAAACTACAGGTAATGAAAGATTCTTTGATTACGTTTCTTTGACTGTGTAAAAACATAAGAATGAACTAACATTATCTGAACATTACTGCATGACCTGATCTGATAGCGTGGTCCCTAACTCCTAAGCAGGTGAGGGATTCCACCGTTTTGGCCGCCTACAGACTACCCACGTGCTTCTTCATCTCACCCTAGCACTGACTCTTAGAGTTTTGCCACGTCAACTTCTCTCAGGCTTATGCCTAATCGACTACTTTGCACGCACGAATATCTTTCTCCTGCGCGACTGTATCATTTTTCCGCACAACACCATTACAATTTTCAAAGATGCATAAACGTGTGGGGCGAATAGTATATTTGCGTAGAAAACAGAAAAGAAGCTCCTGTGCAAACTACGTTGTATTCGAATAAAAGATAAACGCTGAATTACCCCCATTTGTTCATTCGTACCAAACTTTAAAATCATACTTTGGGGCATCTCGACAATATTATGTAATTTAATTGCTTTATTAATCCAATTAACATTGGCACAGGCATGAATGCCATGCGAATTGATAACCTTTTGAAATGTTAATACTGTCACACAAATAGAATAGAATGATTTGCATGACATCTGTTTGATGCAGTTTTTAATATACGAGAGATTAAAGACATTGATATAATATTATTCAATTATTCCAGTGCGTACGTGTAAAATAATATTACGTAAACGCAAATGCCAATGTTTGTCTAATTGAGATATTTTAACAACTGTTAAAATTTCATAATTACTCCCAGAGGAATTATGAAAAGATCCGACAAAAAACATTGCATCCTTTCATTCTTAGGACAAAATATTTTGAACTATATCTATGTAAAAACAGGTAAATATGACAATGTACCAAGATACAGATTTATGATTTTATCAGTGGTCGCACGTAGACACGAATTGCGTAATTCTGTCGGAGCGAATCGTGCCCGTAAAAAATATCGCGCCTAAAACTCCCACTCGAAGCGTGAACACAAGAAAGAAAACGTCCGTTTCCCGATCTCCTCCCGCGAAATTCTTCTCCGTTTCCTCGCGGGGCGAGTCGCTGAGCAGGACGTCCTCCGGCGCGGCACGGGCGTGCGTCGTCGCGGCGTGCGTGCGTGGGAGGCACGCGCCGAGGGCGAGGGCCTCGCCCCGGACAATTTATCGCGCTAAGTACCTTAAGTGCGATATTTTTATTTAGAGGGCAGACAGCTTCTAAATAATGCATCGGCCTGGCCCGAGCGCACGCGCGCCGCCCGCCCGGCGAGTCGCCGTTGCGCCCGCGATGCGTCATTTTTACTGCGCGGGCGGCCGGAGCGAGCGCCTCCCACGCCCCTGGGGCGGAGGGAGGGGGGCGCAGGAGCTTGAGGAAATGGGCGTGGGCGGCAGATGCAGCCCTAGAGAAAACGGGAAGGAAAAGAAAAGAGTACGGAAAGTGAAAAGTGAGAGATAACATGAGAAGGAGATATTCAAAGGAAAAAACAACAAAGTGTGCTGGTGCTAAGAAAAATCAACATATATCAAATTTCTTTAGATTTTATTAATAAAATAAGTGGAGGTGAGAAACAGGTCACCATGTTAAAATTAAATAAATTGGCCTCCAGATGTAGTCCTAGAGATAAACGAATGAATAGAGACTAAAGAAAGAAGAAGTAATGAAACATAAAAAGAGGGGATTCTTCACAAGAAATATTAAGGTGTACTACAGCAATGTGATATCGAAGTAAAATATTATTTTAGATTCACTAAAATCTATACAGAAATGTCTTGAAATTAACTTCAGGTTAGACCATTTAGGTCAGACAAATAGTAGGGAAATTAGAGACAAAGAAGCGTGATTTTTCCATAAACAAGAGAAAGATCCATTAACTTGACCATAAAACTATGAACTCCGCTCGATTACTTCAACTTCGATGAAGAAGTAAACGCCCCTCAACGTTTATAGTAACGAATAGTAATGAATCATTTAACGTGTCAGGTATGACGATAGTGGGAACTGGACAGTTCTGTGTTCACAAATGTTGGAAACAAATTCTATGAAATAAAGAAAACAACAGATCACAAAGGCAAATTTTGAAGTGCCACTAAACTCAATTAATATCAGAACAGAGAGGTTTGTAAATGAACAAAACGAATCTTCAAAGGCTGTTGTCGCAGTTGCCGCTCGACAAGCCATTGCTACCTGTTACGTATTGTGAATTGTTACTCCGCCCGAGGTGAAGAGTCGTTCGACGGCGGGGCGTTCATATCACGTGGCGAATGCAGCGGAATTGCAATGCATACAAGCGCAATGCGGCAGCTCAGACGGCGGAGAAGCGCTTCTTTTCACTGCAGTTTCTCTGCGAGTGGAGCTCAAAGGCCGTAAACCTTTTTAGCGGAATAGCAAAAATGTTTCACGCGCTGAGAAAAATTTAACTCGCTACTTGTTTTTAGAACTGTTTGTTTACGTCCTGTAATCCTCAAGAATGAAAAAAGTGTAAAACAACTCGTTTTTTAATGTGTGTGATATTTTATATATAATTTACCTCTGTATCATAATAGAACGTTTTTATCATAAACTTATTTACAAATGAAATAATGAGAGTTCCAATATTAAAAAAAATTGTGAATTAGTATAAAAATGTAGAAAAATGTATGAACGAGCACCGAAGAGAAAATAAATAACGCATTGTTTCCAAGCATATTTATAATTATTTAAAAATACTTTAATGCTCGTTTTGGTGGTCTCCATTCAAAACGTTCCTGGAAGTGAGTGATGAGAAAACCTTACAAAACCATGAAAAAAAGGAAAAGTGTACACAGTGAGGACACTCGCGAGCATGATTGGAATTGCTGGGCCGGCTTAAGCCATGAGGAGGAAAACTGTGTGGAAGGCCAGAACGCTTGAGTAAAGGGAAGAAGAAAATTAGACAATGGAATGCGTGTGTGAGCATGTGGGCGCCAGTATACGTGTATACGGATAACGTGTGCGTGTGTGTACGAGGATTTGTGTAAGAGAGTATGTATGCGTGTGCATGCAATACGTCATTGGATGGGGAGGAGTCAAGCACGAGATATAGGCGGTGGATTTATTTTTTTTTTTACATTTTTTCAAACAGCAAGACAAGAGCTTTATAAGAGTGATTAGAACTGAAACTGCAACTTAGCACGCGTAGCACTAATAGTCACAAATAGGAGAGCGAGGATACTCCCACTGGAGACCTCAATGATCAATAGTTATTGTATTGTATTATGTATAGGGGTATATATTACAATTACAGGAAGAAAAAATTACAAAAAGTAATTTTGGAAAATCGTCCGTTTCTCTTTAGATAGGTATCAATTTATTTTTTGGTAATCTAGATTTTATCCTTTGGCATTAGTTATAGGTTTTTCCTGGTCTGAACGTGGAAGTTGCAGGCGGTAGAAATGACGGTGTACGTTTGAGAGTCGAATCGGAATCTGAGTTGAAAGTGCGGGCAGAGGGGCCGAGGCGTGGGTGGAGCGGTGGCGGCTCCCTGTCAGACCGTCGTCGTCGTCGTCGTCGTCGTCGTCCGCTGGCGGCACCGAGCGGCGCGTCCGCTAGGGTGCGCGGAATGCGGGGGGGGGGGGTGGACGGTGGAGGGGAGGGTGGGGCCGATAACCGGCCGTCCAAACGCCGCGTGCTGTCTCTGCCATCCTTCCCCTTCACCTTCACCTTCAGTCCTCTCCGTATCTTTTCTTTCATTCTTCTTTTCACCGAGACAACCGCAGGTTCGCATAACTTTTCAATTGCTGTTACAATTACATACACTTTCTTACAATTATTTACGTAAGTTTGCAATAGAGTGATATAATTCATCGAATGTATTTATAGAATTTCACCAGACTTTTCTTTCACAATATTTCAGGGTCTCAATATGGGAACCTTTCCCTGATTCAGAATGGTCAGTTTCTCGGCATTCCACAGTTCGAGTTATCATGTTATGCCTCCTTACCTTTCTAATGTTTCTTTTTTATCCTCTTCAGATTCAGCTACCATCGACGTATTTCTTTGCGTCGCAATGCTTTCCACTGCAATTCTATGAAATGTATTTCCTAGTATCTGCCTACCCATCTAATTCCCCGGCCTAGCATCAATACCCATCATCATCTCATGGCTAGTACCTAAGGCAGTTCGCCGCAGATACATGTCTCTCAGCCTCCTCTTCGTCTTCTTGAAGTCTCCACCCAACCTCCATGTGCCTTAGCACCGTGTTGACCATTCATTTTTGCTGACCGTTGTCTCCTAGCTTTTGTTTCTATTTGTCATTGTTTACAAACCTTTCGTATTCTTCAGCCATACATCGGGCCAAATTGCCCTTTGTCATCATGCTTGACCCTTCTCATCGCCCGCCACATCCTTCCCTTCTTTTGCTCTGCCTCGTCCCTTCTGCAGAGAGCGAGCGTGGCCTTTCGTAACGGTGGCGCCCGGGAACGGAACGAGCGGGCAAGAGGAGTCTTATCGCTCGGACGACAATGCTCCCCTTCACCCCCTCCCTCCCTCCCCCCTCCCCCTCTCCATCCACCCCCCTGCCTCCCCCGCCCCTGCGCCTCGGCCGAACACCTTGCAACGTCAGCTCAGCGCTGAAAGAGCGCAAACAAGTTAAGTTGCCGGGGAGCGTCGCGCGTGCCTTCAGCGCCCCGCCACTTCCCCGCCCGCCCCAGCCCCACTCCCGTGGATTCAATGAGCGCGATTTTCAGCACAAAATCTGCTCCTGATGAACACACAGACGCGGGGGAGGAGGCCGTGTCGGAGGCGGTGGCGAGGGTAAGGAGTGGGGGGCGGAACGGGCGAGGAGAGTCCGACGGCGCGCAGTGGGTGAAAATGCGGTTCTTTGTGCTCGAAATTGCGAGCAGCTTTTCCTGCGTTGGTGCTGGTTCTTCTTTCAGGTAGAGAATTGCGTTGTGGTGGTTGTCGAGCTGCACGCAACTTCAGGGTTGCTTCACGGAAGGTGAAGATGCTTATAAATTGAATTGTAGGCGAGTAAAAGTAGAATTCTCACTCTTTGATCTACGGCGCACAGACAATTTTTTGTATAAAATAAAAACATAAATTTTTGCGACGATTTCAGATTAATGCACTCGAACTATTTATAATTTGCCGATAAAGTTGACGCTAAATTAAAATAATAATCGTGTACCCACTACTCAGGGTGGCATTATAATAAAGTATTCATCTACTTATTTATTTACTTTTCGTAAAGAAGCCATCACTGATCGCTACCCTTATTCACAATCCAGGCTTTCTTTCAAGGACCGTCGTAGGTTTGAATGAGGAGCGCATTGCCTCTTGCAGCACTAAGATATGGCTCTCATTTCCTCCATTTACTGGCTTCCACATGTTGAGAAAACGTGAAGATCACGTTAAGACGGAAAATTGTCAGAATATTTAATTTTCCTGGTCATTCAGTGAGGTTTCTTCTGTTGCTCGCGTACACTCCGTATTTTCTGGCCTTCGACCATGCACAGCCGCCAGACACGATTTAAACCGTGTGAGTTTTGAAAACCAATGTGCAATCGACATACAGCTTGGGAGGGCATTACGACGGAACGATGAAGAAGAAACGATTGAATGAATGTTAGACGAAAGAATGAACTTAAAACAGAAGAATCCTATTAAGTTCTCTAAGTATTAATGCACAACAAAAACCTTGGGGGAAAAATATGATCGATGAATGAAATATGTTGGAGTTTCTGGGTTTCAGTGAGAAAATCTAAATCTTATAGGACAAGATTTTTTATGGGTAAACCATCAAAATACTAAACAAAAATGTTGATAATGACATGTTTATCAAATATTCTGAATATCATCTCATTAATCAGAAGAAGAACACTGTAATCAGAAAATATTTAAATATTTTCAATCTAGCAAAACTCATGAATTTGTTTAGAAGTCAATAATTCGAACATTTCAAAATTTTTAACTCTAATCGATAACCTCTCATTATAATTAAATATCAGCTTACCGGAAAATGACCAACCGGTAGGCACAGAGAAAGGAGGGGTAATTGCTTCAAACATAAGATTCCTAACAAAAGACCAATAATGATTTGCAGCGTTAATTTGATTTCGAGTGTCCTTATTTCTTTATCGAATACTAAATGAAGAGCTGAAACTACATTTGCTATAACGAAACTACATTTGCAAAAAGGGGTGAAATTCAAGCAGAAGGAAAAAATGCCAATTTTATTCAGTTAAATTGATACACAATTTAATTCCCAGTTAACAGCAAGTCGCCAGTCTTTGCAAATGACAAAGTTAAAATGTATACAACCAACGTAAAATTCCGAACGTAATTTTGTGCCAAAATACAGATGCGACGTATCTTTACTAGATTCGCGCAACTATTTCATAAGTACTTCTACGTAATTTTAAATACGCACATTCATTACGTGTTCCATTACTCCACACGTTTTAGCTGAAATGAAAAAAGTAATCGCCTTTCCGACAGACTCGATTTCCACGAACGCAATTGTCATTTGCAAATGTCTCGTCCAGTCGCGCAAGCATTTCTGCGGATCGCCGTTCTCGCCCACAGCTCATTGCGAGCAGCAGGTCAGTGGGCTGGGAGGGTGAGGGCGAGGGTGAGGGAGTGAAGAAGGCTCTGAGAGGTCGTTTACGGGCCGCACGCTCTTTCACTACTGCCTTTGGCCGCGGTGGATTTTTCTTTCGCTGCCGTCCGCGAGCTGCGTCTGCCGACTATGGGGGTGGCGACGGGGTGGCGACTGGGTGGCGACGGAGTGGCGACGGGGTGGCGACGGAGTGGCGACGGGGTGGCGACGGGGTGGCGACGGGGTGGCGACGGAGTGGCGACGGGGTGGCGACGGAGTGGCGACGGGGTGGCGACGGGGTGGCGACGGGGTGGCGACGGAGTGGCGACGGGGTGGCGACGGGGTGGCGACGGGGTGGCGACGGGGTGGCGACGGGGTGGCGACGGGGTGGCGACGGGGTGGCGACGGGGTGGCGACGGGGTGGCGACGGGGTGGCGACGGGGTGGGGACGGGGTGGCGACGGGGTGACGACGGGGTGGCGACGGGGTGGCGACGGAGTGGCGACGGGGTGGCGACGGGGTGGCGACGGGGGGACGAGGCGCTGGACAGGGCGTGGCGACAGAGTGGCGACGAGGGTGGCGGCTGTGGGGCGGGGCTGTGGCGACTGTGGCGCTTAATTACGGAACAAACTCTTCACCTTGGCTTCAGGGACGTGAACTAGTTAAATAGTGTCAGCGTATCAACAATCGTAGCAACACTACCATCATCAAATGTTATCGCATTGATAACATCTCAAATAAATAGATGCCACACTGATAAGCTGATTTCAAAGGTTGAACAATCATTATATCTTCCGTTGGAAATCAGACAAATTCTTAAATTTCACGCGACAGAGTTGATGATGGCTTCATACCACCAAAAGTTGCTTATTTTACAAAACCACAGTGTCTGCGGATTTTCTTTTCTTTAATTTATATGGTCATTGCTTTCAAAATTATTTCTATAAAAAAGTATATCATCTTGGCCATTAGGTTGAGGCGAAACATTTTTTTATATTTTTATACAAATATACGGTTTTATTTCAATGGGGAATGAAATTTTGAACACTTACAAAACAAAATAAAAGTTACTTTCTACATGATATTTTGCAAATGCTTCCCGTATCCTTGTTTCAAACCTCTTAAAGCATACTTCCAATTCATACTCTAAGTTTTTCGCGATTATGTCAAACATGGGAAAGAAGTTCATCAAAATGGATAAGAATATTCTAAAAGACCATTAAAACTGCATTATAAATGCTTTGTGATTCATTAAGTTGTTTAAGATTCATTAAGTTAATTCATTAAGATAGCGCAATAATTACTCGGAGTATTTCAAGACCAAAATTGCAAATTAGTACCGAGGCAGAGGAGCAGGATGGGTTGGAGGGGGGTGGCAGTAGGAGTAGAGCAAGGAGAGTGGAACATGTGGGATGGCGGACAGAGAGGGGTGAGGGAATTTGAGCTGATTGGAGAGGGTTTTGAACGTACTAGAGCGAGATGAAACGGAGTAGAACGTGGCATCGCTGGAATGAAAATAAAATTACTTCCATTTTGCACTGTAGACAGCGGAGGGGATCATGAGGTTCCGCTCCTCTGTAAGTCAATGATACATACTAAAAAAGTGTATTTTCTAATTTTTATACTAATCTTTCAATATATCAATTTTGACATCAGAAAAAATACTTTGAAGGCAAAGCATAAAACTACATTTTACAAGGGTGTTCTAATATAAAAGGGAATGATTGTTTTCAAACACCTCACCGTGTATAACAGCTGCGTCAGCTGGTAAGAAAATAGCCACAACCCCTCACCTCCGACCTGTGCAAGTTAGAACCTGGTCAATGGAGTCTGGGTGTCTGCACTGAGTGAACAGAAGGTGTCGCTGAGCGTAAAACAACGCATTGTCATGAAAATGCGCAATTGATAAACGTCCAGCCGTCAGAAATTTTGCAGAGACTCAAAAAACAGTGTGAGAAGAGTATCTCTCACGAACCCGTGTATTTGAATGGTGTAAGGGTTTCAGAGAGGGACGAGAGCGCATTGAGAATGAATCTCAAAACCGTCGGCAACGAACATCCACGTTAATGCGGTTATTCGTGAGAATATGCGCATCACTATCAAAGAACTCGCGTCAGTAATTGGCATCAGTGCGGATCCAAACAGAAGAGTGGTGGAAAACGGGTAGCATTCCTTCAAGACAATGCACGACCTCATACTGTTAAATCAACCATGCCAACCTTCAGAAAATTGAAATGAGATTATCTCCCACATCCGACATACAGTCCAGATTTGGCCCCAAGTGATTTTTACAAGTTAATACAGCTTACATCACACTTAGAAGGCATGCGGTTTGCAGAAAATGACGTCGTCAACCGTAGTGTTCAAGAGTGTATGTTCAGACAACCAAAATACTTTTAGGCAAAAGGCATTAAGATGATTCCAGAACGTTGCAAAAAATACATAGACTCTGCAGAGGAGTGCTTTGAAGGGCGGCATGTACAAATGCACTTTTGGTAATGAAGTATTTCGTAAAAATATAAGTCCCGGCTGTACTTGAATGTCCTTGTATATACAGCAGAAATGAAAAATATTTTATAAAAAAACATCAAGTGAATAATATACTCGTACCTGTAGTCTTGCCTCCGAGGAAAATTCTGGATGCAGTTCTGACTATAGCTTAAGTTAATTCCTTACTTTACCTCGATGAATGCTCGGAAAACGTCGGATAACCTTCGCGAGCGTAATTAATGAATGCGTTGGTAAAGACATCGGTTTTATAAAACAAAAATATAGGAATTTTAAGAACAGTAAGTATTGTAGCTTCCCTTCTCCCCACTCCATTCTTCTCCGCCACCCAATCCCCGCGCGCCCAAAGCTCACAGCCGCCAGATTGTTTGTAGCTCCCCTCCCCATGCCCTCCCCTCCCCATGTACACAGCGCGTCCGGCTCAACTGCCATTTTTTTAATAAACCGAGAGTATTTCAATATTGAATGCTTTTACATGCTCTGAATATTTAATAGGCGGTATGAATAGCCCCCTTTCACTAGCTCGGCGCGCGCAAAAAAAAAAAAAAAATGAGGGGAGCATCTCTCGTCTTTCGTGTGCTGGCCAACTAGCCGGAGTCGGCAACTGCATTTTTCATCGGAGCCCCACCTGCTTAGCGAAAACGACGCCTGGGGAACCGAGAACCCGTTGTTTCGCTCCCCACGACCGGCGGCGAGCGCGGTTTGAGGGTAGCTGCGGGCTGGATTTGCAGCACGTTACTTCTAGAAGAGTTGTATAAATATTTAAACGAATTCTGCGCCATTAAATTTTTTAGTAAAGCCTTGGGACGTATTTTGCGGTTCCTCTTTCTTTCCTCGGATATCCTCCTCCCACACAAAGAAGCACATATTTTTCTCCGGACGCCTTTTTCTCTGTGCTGGCTCCGTTGCTTTTTTTTATTTTTATTTTTATTTTTATTTTTTTTTTTTGCTCTCGAGAACGCCGCCGCGAGAGAAAATCAAAACGCCTAGGTCGCGTGCGAAAATTTACTTGCCCGGCGTAATGCGCGCGGCGCTCCTTAGAGGCGACTTCACTTTAGCGTAATGCTGTATTTGCGCGGCGCGCGGATACGGAAGCGTGAATGTGTGTGGATAAGGACGAGTAATGTGTGTGGATAGCGGAGCGCGCGAGGATTCGCCAGATAGCGGATGAGGCGGCTAACACGAGGCGCGGTGCGGTTTGGGGCTGCGGTCGGGATTCAAAGCCCGGGCCTCGCAGGAGCGGCGGCGCTATCTGCAGACACCTCGACGCTCAGTCGCTCAGATCGGCAGATACCTCCCCAACTCCGAGACTTAGAAATCGGTCTCCTCTCCAGTCCAGAAGGGGATCCTGCCAACCATTTTTGGGGGCATCGTAGATGTTTGCAAATAATAACATCTGCTAATATATTGTATATTATTTACGTACAGTACATATGAAACTATACACTATTATTTAAATGATTACATAATTGAAATGTAAATAAATATTTAAATTTATTTTAAATTAATTTAATAAAGGAAGGTAAACAAAAACTATAGACCTTTTAGGGGATATTGGCCCCCATGGCCCTGCAACTGGATCCACCGGTGCTCCAGTCCTTTCTCATCCATTACGTCAGAGTATCCTAATTCACTAAATAATTTTGGGGTGCTCGATTGAGTTTTCTCCATATTAAATTGTGGTAATAGTCTTGTCTGTCATTGTTGTGTTATGTATTTTGTGTTGAACTAACATCTGAAAGAGATAATCGGCTGAACTATGTGAAAGCAAGCGTATTAAAAAAGTTGTTTGTACTATTAAAAAAAGACCAGCAGATGTGGTTTAAAGCATCAACCGTTAACACTTCAGCGCCTCTGACCGGGAGGACCTTCAACTAGATCGATAGCTAGGTCCAATTTAGACGTTGCCTGAGAAAAATTCTAGCGCCCGGCTGCTCAGATCGATAGTTTTGCATGATTTTTCCATCAGTGTCAGGCAAATGCAAGAGAAGAACCATACCAAATAAACCACAGATCGCACGCGATCTTTCCTTTCTTATCCCTGTCCCCATCATCCCACTTACATACACTAACACACGTGCAAACATTGCATTGCCACACATGTCGGGAGACCAATAAGGAGCTAAGAGGTTGTCTCAGGTGGGGGAGTGCCCCACTCGCGGAGATATCAGGAGGAGGAATCCCTCGGCGGTGGATTACTCGTCTAGCGGAGGATGAACACTTTCGTGAGAAGTATGCACTGTAACTATCGACCAGAACAATTGATGTGCTCAGCAACATTAAATATGAAGACCATGGAGCAATAACATATTATGTCACATTTATGATGAAATTGAAATATTAGTTTGATATAATTAAGATGATGTTCTTCTATGCCCCTAGACGTATCTAGATGCTGTTTTTTAAAGATTCGAGGCAAAATGGCAGTGTAATTCACAAAGTAATGTTCTTTATCTCAATGTGTAGAATGCAATGTCTAAACTTTTACTCTCCATGTCCTCGATACGTGCGTATTGTTGCATAGCATGTGGCCCCGAGGTCTTCATATCAATAAAATCGGTCATTTATAGGGACTCAGTCATAGTGTTTGACGTTGTAGCGACTCAGTCATAGTGTTGTGCAATTAGTGTGTGACGACTGCTTATTTTACACTCATCGCCTACTCATTCATTTTTATATATTTTCTTCTTTCTATAGCTAGCTCTTAGGTACTTTTCTTGTGTGTAGCCTTGTAGACATTGGTGAAGATCCCACATTTTATATCTGCTTCTATTTAATCTCACGGTTCATATGAAACGTATTTTAAACGCTAAACCTTACTTACATATACAATATTTGTTTGTTAAGTCATTTAACAATTGTTGTTACTTACATATACAATATACATTTGAAATAGATCTGAACGAATTCTTGTAGACGCTTGCCAGATGTAATTCAAACAGCGCTCTCTTTAAAGCCTTTCTCACATCGAGAAGCTGGTGTCATATCAATAGCAAATCATAACTAGAAGGAAAAAGCATTAATTTTTATGCTGCTATCTCTGTAGACACCATGACCGAGAGGTCCTATAGTTTGAGTCCGACACTGGCGGAACACTAGTATTTTCGACTATCTATACAGCTCTATCGAATTCAGCCGCTGTCTGGAAGAGAATTATGGCAGTTGACTATTATGATCGGTAGTTTTTTCGTTTCCACTTACGTGTACTACACAAAGCGCTTGTCCCGGAAGGGGCGGTGACCTGTGGGGAAAAGATACTTAGAGGGGAAAATGTCCCCCATACCGTTGTGTAAGTCGGGCCAGATATTACCATCCAGCAGGGAAGGAAACACTAACATCTTCCGTAATAAATCATTCAATACACTAACAATCGCGGCAGTTGACTTTCCCACAAACATCAATTAATTCATAATTCAATCAATCAATTTTTATACAACCTTGATGTCACTATATTCATTGCATGTATGTTTGGATTTTTCTGCAACAGAGTCGTCGCTTATTCTGTATCGTGCCGTTGTCGTATACATTTTTCTTAATTTATTTACAATCTCAATACATCAGTTATGGTTGTTTTCTTAAAGAACGTGCTAATCCAATCGTTTGTTTAAACAATTTTCAACTATTCTTGTAACATCTTTACTACCGTTATCTTCGTACAATCTTTCGGTATAAAAGTTTCTGCAACATTTCGTTAGGTGAATGAAGAATGTTCTCTTAACCGTCCTCTCAATTAAAGCTGTCACATTCCTCTTTGGCACTTACGTATTTGTTTTCTTTTTCAACGTATTCAACACAACTTTTCCAAGTAATTTGGGTAAACACGTTTCTGACTCTCACATTAGCTATTAAAATTTCTCTCATTCCAAGTTTTCTCAGTAGATATTAACTTTTACTTTCACTATGTTTTGTCAGATACCCGAATAGATACTACAATGATCTTGTATTCTCTCTCTCTCTCTCTCTCTCTCTCTCTCTCTCTCTCTCTCTCTCTCTCCATTTTACTGCTTTTATGTTGATGTTGTTCCCACTCTGACATTTCGCGTCATTAGGTACTTGCGATTTCTTCACTTCTTTCTCCATTCTGCTGAGTTTTCTGCCGACACCGCCCCGCTCCACCCTTGTCGCTTCTGACCAACCCCTCCTCCCCCTATCCTTCTCACTCCCAGCGCCTAATGTAAATACTCCTCCAGGGTGGTCCCTTAAGTCGCCCAGCGCGGGTTGAGCTCCCGCTGAAAGCCCGACAATTGCGAGGAACTTGCAGCAATTACGGGAACTGTTGGCGGTGGCGGCGGTGCGCGGGGTTACCGTGGAGGGGGCGGGGAAGGGAAGAGGGGGTGGAGGGAGAGCGATGGGGTGAGAGGGTCTCCTGCGACGTGGGACGTGTCGCAGACCTGCGCGGAGAGACTGCGCAGGAGCTTGGGGAGAGTCAGGTTGCGCACGGAGACCCTGTGGTACACCTCGGCGAAAGATTCAGCGTCTGCACTCAGCATTTCAAACGCCAGTGAATGCAACTTGTACAGGAGTCTACAAAGGTTTTTCGCTGCTTCACAGGACAAATCAATCAAAATGCTGCGATTTATCGTGTTTATAAATACACAGAAAAAATCATGGTACCTATCTAGAAAAGTAATCTATCAAGTAATTTCGCGGACCGCTATCCTCGAGTATCTCAAGACCGCAACAAAACAGCACTTACATATCATTATAGCCTTTTAATGTATTATATGAGAAACATAAAACATGTTAAAGCATATCAATGAGTGAAAATAGTTTGTTTCTTTCTTAATACAGAAATAAAATTATTGTCGTACTGTCTAAATTTGCGACTAAGTATTTTAGATGAGACTGCTAAGTAAATAAGTCTGCGAGGTAATATACAATTGGAATGTTGATAATTTCATGAATATAGCAACAAGGGGAATCGTAATGGTGCAATACTTTTAAAACGCTTACCTAATCCTATAATTTTTATAGGCACCTTGATAAACGTTCTAATAGTAAGCTTTTACAAATCAAATACTTTATTACTCACTTCCATGAAAGATGAAGTATTTTGTACACAATACGAATATAATCTTGATACATGGAAATTGAAGATCAACTTTTCTTTTCACCGTAGCGCACTTTCGTTTACGTAAGGGATGTTATCGGGATTATATTTCACCTCCAAATTCGCCGGTATCACGTAGCTACTGCTTTTGGTTTCGTTCAAACTTTTAAAGCTTCTTGAATACATTGAGAAGTTGATGCCTGTGGGGTAATCCGTTACGCTTCTTATTCGTAGATTTAAACCAATGAGCTTTATTATATTTAAAAGTTAAATATCGTACTCTCTTCTCCAAGGGAATGTATAAACACTTTATCGGTTTTAAAGCAGTTTTCTTGAACTCAATTTCTAACGTCGTTTACGCCTTCGGGTTCAAAATAGAAAGGAATTTTCTTCTCGATATCTCGTGTTGATAGAAAAAGTTGAAGCAGATGTATCACGATGATTTTCAAGAACCTTATACGTTTCTTGCTCATATGAAACTGTATTACGTTGCTCACTGTTTGAATCTAATATACAAATATTACCACAGTAAATTTCACCCATTTCACTTATTTTCCTAAATTGGTAATTTATTTTTTAATAACGTACGGTCATATGTTATTCATGCAACTATTTTAATATACTTACTTTATTATTTCAGAACATGAAGTATATTGGAAATTACGTGTTTATATCAATTAATTGTTTTCTTTCTTATGTACTATTTCGTTAAAGAAATGTTATGAACCGATAGTTCTAAACTTTACGGATAGATTGAAATCAGACTGGACAGTAAGACGTGTTACATTTAATCAACCACATAAGCAAGCCGGTGAACAGAAGGACGATGAGTTTCAGAATGGCCCTTGAGACAAAAGACAGACGTCTCAAGAGTGGACAGAGTGGCCTGTTGGTTGATCGAAAGCGAAAAATGTCAGTAAGTTATCCGATCAGCAGATAGCATTTGGGTGCTCACGCGACGAGAGAGAGTTGATTGGTCTATTGGCCGGTCAGTCAGTCGAACAGACATTCGCGAACCTCCACCCGTCTGGAGGAACGTTGCGACGGACAGTGACAAATGGACAGATAGAGGGGGGCCCCCACCTAATTGCATAGAGCTGCATTCACTACGTAATAAATTAAGCATGGGCCGGCTCTGTATCGCGTTTGATTCCGGAGTGTCGAGGCCGCAATCGAGAGTAGGCGGTCGCGCACGGCACTTGTTTCCAGGCGGGGCAAAGCGCCCCGGTGGTGAGCACGGCGGTCGACGGCAGGCCTACATATTTTATTTCTAAGTAGCGAACCGTGTCGCCGCTTGAAAGCGCGCGCGCTCCCAATTCATTGAGCCACTGCCCCCACCCCCACCCGTCCGTCAGTGCGCCCTGGCGGTCGGTCCGCGCGACCACGCCCTTCGCTTCTCGCCCTTTGAGGCTTTCGCGCTCGACCATTGCGGCTTTTGTGAAGCACCACTGCGGCATTTTGTACTCTCCTTTCCTCAGGTGGAATCCACTTAGGCGGGTGATTAACCTGGTACACGTGTGTGATGTTCAAAAGAAATGATATGTGTAATACGTGTAAAAGAAACTATTGACACACTCTGTTGAAACGTAACTACTATTACACATTTCATTTGAAACATAAAAATAATAATTTTATTTTTAACGTCATACCAATTTTTGAGTGTAGGCGAGAGAAGGTATTTCGGATTTTCAGTCCTTTTCTTTTCTGGAAAGGTAATCACATATGCTGTTTATCGTTGCCTTCCATCTCTGAATAATGAAAGGGGGATAAAGGGAGGTGATTAATGAGAAATTATTAATTATATCAACCTTGCATTTACATTATTAATAACACACATACCGTACACTGCACTCGTTCTACAGCCTTCAAATTTGAGTTCTTGCAAATCATGCACCACAATGAGTGGTGGAGATGAATCTTGTTGACAAATATATTAAAAAGTAATTTTGAAGTTCTCAGTTTCCATAATATTTCTTTTCTGAATTCCATAATATTGAAACTCAATTTTTTATTTTTTTAAATATATTTGGTGCTATTTTCCATTTTCTTAAAAAGTTATTCAAATAAATTTTTTGATACACGCTTTTTTCTTCAATATATTTTACTTGCAACCTCAACGGCAATTTATAATTCAGCCAGTATGAACGTTTAATATCACTCTTTCAAAATGAGGATGAAATGCTACTCCGCAATTGTCTATAATTCGAGAGCAACAGATAACGGACGGTAGTACTATGTTAGATAACACGACGACTTACGGATTCCAAAAATTGAAGAAAAAACAAAAATCATTACACATTTTTTAAACAAAAAATTGTTTCACTGTTAAAAAGAGGAGAAATTTCAGACAAACTTTGATGCAATGCCAATACGTATTTAAAGATTATTTTTTAAAATATTCCAATCAAATTAGTAACGTGGGAGAATAAATATAAAATAAACTTACTGATACAATATTCAGTTTGTTTGGCAATACAATCTTCATCGTAAGCATTCATTACGGTTATTTCCTATTAGCTAGCAACTGAGGATCCAGAGACCACAAACACAAAGAAATCAGCTGCTTCTACTTCTACACGGGCCCGACACGCTCACATGTAACGAGAGATTGTGCTCATGCATTGTTCATTTGCCTTAGGAAAAAATAGATTCTCTGCGATGTGTGCGACTATCTCAGGCTCCGAACGAACCTGAGTTGCGTGTGGACAATTCTACGTCCCAGTTGGTCACTAAGATGTTCATTATCTATCCATTGCTTCAAACCATAAACTTATGTTTTTCTTCTATATTATGTATAAATTCTGGTCTACTCTTGACGTCCGTCGTTCTTCATTTGTTCCCTATTCACTGGGACTCTTCCCTACGCAATGTGTCATTTCTCCATCATAAGCTAACATCCTAGCTCATTTTCATCTTGTTGTCTTCCTGGTTCGTTTCATTGAACCAACTAACTCCATTGCGCCTCCCCTACCCTGTCCCCCCCCGAGTCCTTTCGGCCTCTTCCACTTTTGTTCGCTGCATCTTGTGCCCGCAACACATCCAATCCCGGGAAGTCTCGCCCGCGCTGCGTGCCTCGCAGCCTCATCACCCGGGCCATCAAGCCTCCGCTCACCACCTCTCCGAGCCCGTTCCTTCCTTCTCTCGCTCTACGACGCACCTGCGCTAATTTCTGAACAGCGGCGCCGATAAGAGAGGCGGCCAAGGCGGCGATGCGGACGGAACGAGGGCAGACGGGGCGAGGAAGGGGACGGGGCGAGGGTGGGGCGTGTGCGAGGAGGCGGCGAGGGCGGGGGAGGGCGGGGCAAGGGTGTGGCGAGGGTGAGGGCGGGGCGAGGGCGTGGCGAGGGCGGGGTGAGGGCGGGGAGGGGGCGGGGCGAGGGTGGGGGTGGGGCGACGGCGGGGCGAGGGCGGGGAGAGGGCGGGGCGAGGGCGGGGCGAGGGCGGGGGCGAGGGCGGGGCGAGGGCGGGGCGAGGGCGGGGCGAGGGCGGGGCGAGGGCGGGGCGAGGGCGGGGCGAGGGCGGGGCGAGGGCGGGGCGAGGGCGGGGCGAGGGCGGGGCGAGGGCGGAGCGAGGGCGGGGCGAGGGCGGGGCGAGGGCGGGGCGAAGGTGGGGCGAAGGTGGGGGCGAGGGTGGGAGTGAGGGTGGGGGCGAGGGCGGGGCGAGGGTGGGGCGAAGGTGGGGCGAAGGTGGGGGCGAGGGTAGGGGCGAGGGTGGGAGTGAGGGTGGGGGCGAGGGCGGGGCGAGGACGGACAGCTGACAGCTCCGCGACGCCTCCGGTGCCGCCCTACCGCCCGCGTCGTCCCGCGCTGACGCTATCTCTTCTCGCCCGCGAAGCACCGCCCGCCTGCCCGTCGCCTCCACCGTCGTCTCGTCGCCGCCGTCTCCGCCCCAACCGCCCGCACCGCTCGCGGCTTAACTTCTCGTCTTGTCGCCGCCCCCGCCGCCGATAGCCGTTGCTGCCTCCGGCTATCTCCGCCGGCCGTAACTCGACGCGTTTTAAAATTCATGCCGCCGTCGCCGCCGCCGCTGTTGTCGCAGCGATACCGCGTGTCCCTCCTTACGCCTCGCGGAGGGTTTGGAGGGAGGAGAACTAGAGGAGGTACCTGCAGTGGAGGTGGAAGAGACGGTACAGTAAGGCGCGCCTATGCAAATGGTAACGGCGGAGCGGGTAGAAGATATCCCAGTTCTCCTATTACTCTCAGGTTAAATGTCCTTTGTTTTTCTTTTTCACATTGGAATTTTACGAAAACTGTGACTGATCTTCTGATGTCTGCGACTTTGTCAATTAGTTTTGGCTAAAAATTTGACCATGTGACGCCGGGAGAACAACAGTGGCTAAACTGGCATCTATTAACCTTGCTGTTTGGCCATTCTCGCGCTCTCTACTTATATATACCTTTCATTATGCTACAGAACTGCAAAATGAAAAAAATGCTCTCAGCAAGTCAAGAGATACACTGCACTTCCTGAAGAAAAAAACCATTTAATGGCGGAAACAAAAATATGTTGAACTGATGTTAATTTAAGTTTCGAACATAATATTTTGGGGATGTTTATATCTAAGTTTACTATCTACCTATGTGAAAGAGGGTTTATAAAAAAGAGCTACACGATAATAATTTGAAACCGTTGCCTTTCAGCACTGTAAAATATACAACGCATTGAGAATTATGAAGAGTTATAGTCGAAGTGAGAATATAAACTAAATGAATGCAACTACGAACTAACAGGATGATTTAAAAAAAACAACGTAGTAGATATACTATTTGGCAAAAGAAACAGAGTGAGTGATATAATTATAGCCATTTAAAAAGGTGTGCTAGAGATCGGAATGATTCCACAATATTATTAATCTTATATTCAACAACTTATAGGTTGAAAGTTGTGAAAATAAATATTTGTTTAAAGAAAAATGTGAAGATGTGGTAGTGTAATGAAATGTTGGATTAATTCAATAATAGTGCAAAGATGAAAGGACGAGATAAGAAAGGCATTAAGTCGGGACATGTGGAATTACGAAATAAAAAGAAAGCAGTCCTAAAAAAAGAATACACACTACGCATGTGAGAGAACAAAAAAGAAAGAGCTGCGGCAGGTGGATACGGGTGACCGGGACAAGTTATTCTAATGCAGCTGAGACTCGTCAGTCTGACTTGCCCGTCTTCTGCGCGCTCTATTGGCAACTGCGCGCGCAGATAGCAGGCGACACTGAGGGAGACTTGTCAGCAAGATTCGCTGATCTCAGGCTGTAAATCCCGACAGAAGTTGAAGCCATGTTCTACTACATTCGAATGAATTTCATCGGCTGAGAACAGCTTAGAGCCAGGATTGCCGCTGATTCTTCGGAGGGTCGTATGTTTTGAGTACCAATCGAGGCGGATATTTGACATTAACCGCATAGTTAGGTCAAATAAAGCCGCTATCTGGAGGAGAATTCTAGCGGCCAGCTGCTCTGATCGTGCTCTGTTTACGGTGGTTTCTCCGATCAAAAAACAAACGAATATCGGAGCAGTTTCCTAAAAACGAGTCACAGAGCGTGCGCAATCATTTCTTTTTCCTCCTTCTCCTGTCCTCTCCACTTCCACACATACACATACTTATATGCACTACTCAACCACATGCATTTCGGGAAACTAGTTGGGAACGCAGTCGGGCGCTTAGAGCTTGTCCTAGTGGGGAGAGTGCCCCGTTGGAGGGAGACACTTGGATGAGGAAACTCTTTAATTCGATGTGTAGGCCGGCGTCAGATATCACCATCTAGTGGGGTAGGAACATCGCCAATATACTAATAGGACTAATGACCTTCGCCAACAGAACGACGAATCACACTCATAACACCATTCCCGAAAATCTCATCAAAACACTCTTGACTTAAGCATACTGTCATGAAAAACTAAATAAAAAAATACAACTCATCGTGGTGCAAGTGACACCGTCTGTTAAAACATATTGTGCCATTCATATGAGATTACCGAACAAAGGTATCGGTTCAAGAGCTCAGTATCTAAACGCGATTCTTCGAACGAGTATCTACTTCTGCGATTTTCGAACTTTGCCTGTCAAGGCCTGTCTTCATGATGAAATATGTCACGGTATTTTGCGACTTTCTCAGTATTACCGCTAGATATCGTGTAATCGCGACCGTATCAATCAGTGCTTGCAATCATGCGACTTCTAGCGGCACGACCGAGAAAGACGCAAATGCCGTGTGATATTCCATTGTGGCCATAAGGACTTGAGAGGCAGAGTTAGAGAAATCACACTATACTTACTTTACCGGCCTTAAGCCGAAGAGGCAGGTTCATGTGCAACAAATCTGTCATATTCAAGACAGAGAATATATTCAGAGAACTTCTACTTTATTTAAAGGTAATGCATTTAAAATCGTATGAAGCCTGTATGGTTATTCATAACAAAATCTTTATAAGTTGTACATTTGTAACAAATGAATTAAAATGAATTTTATTTCTAAGATATTCTCGTTTATAATTTCTGTAATAATAATAACCTTCTTAATAATACAAATAATATTATTAAGGAATTGAAGTACCTTTCCCCTGCACTCTAAGTGCCTGCAACAAATATTCGCCTCCGCGAAGAGTCAACGAGTCTCTCAAAAGCACGAGACGGGAAATCTTCTAAGCTGTCCTTACTCTTTAGGCTGTTCTAGCCGAAAGGCGTCAACGCCAGTCCACTTTTCCTTTCAGTAAAATAAAATAATTGAAAAAAAAAACAAGGAAATTGGCAGCAGTTGAGGATATTATTGACTAAAAAACAAGGAACTAGAACATAATTTAAGCTCACTGTCCACAGCCCGTAGAGGGTTGTGTGTGATCATTTTAGTGTGATACTTTCCGCTTGTTTGAAATACGTTTAAATATTTTGACTTTACACGAAATGCGAATAACTTATTCTTTTCATCGATTATCGGATGGCAATTGCTGGTCGAGTCTTCATAAACACACTCTCCCTCTATCACTCCCCGAATTTCCTGTCCCCTGCAACACACTGGGGAGTGTTCCAGGAGCACTTCCCCGGACGGAGAGCTGGGTTTAGTACGCGCGAGTTTATCGCTTTTCTCGAGATTTTCACGGTGCATAATCCTGTCGCGTGCAGTTAGGCGTTTACTACTCCGCAGCCCCAAAGGACCGACAGCGTTGGAGAGGAGATAAGGAGTGAATGGGGTGAAGTTCAGAAAAGAGTTGGGGGAAGCGGCGAGGATGACGGACATTTCGACACTCTCTATATAGAGCTGTGAGCGTTCTTGGACAGTTTAAAATAAAAATTGGAGTTTTTTTCGATGCATTTTCCTTAAAAGTAATTTTACTTATAAATTAAAATTTGGTACAGATTTTATTACAGATGAAGGCAATTTTACAGGTATAGGACATTTTAGCATAATGTTATTGAATTTTACAATGTTTAATTATATTCGAAGCATCCTCAATGCAAAACGATTAGACACTTAGTGAATATACAAGTAATGCTATTTTTAAAGAATTTCAATGCAAACACCTTCTTTTGAACTCATCAAATATAGAAAAATGATCTGGCGTCTAACTTTGGTGGCATTTGAAAACAAAAGGAAATATTGAAATTGGGCACACATTGAAAAATATAATTAAAAAGATGGAACACAATTTCTACTAATATCATCGTATTTATTCTTTGAAAAATGACCACGAGATATTTAGAGGGAAAGGGTCGTGTTATTTCTAAATAAAAATTCGTTGCGAGTGGGTGAAATACCAGGTGCGTGACACGACCCCTGGCCAGCAGCGGTGGGTAATCCCTCCCACTAATGGATGGCAGGATGGACATCGCGTCACTTTTTATCTAGTTCATTTTGGTTGAGCTGCATTTAACCTAATTAAAGGCACAAAGTTCTATATTGAAATTTCAAATCCCTTTTCAACGTTTAATTGCTCAGTGTCTGTCAACTGGAGAGCAATGTAATGTATTGATGTAAAAACAAAACGAAAGAACTTGTGTTTCCAGAGTTACACACAAAAACGAGAAAAAGTCTGAAACATTATTATTTGAAAATACGTAGAAAATTAAAGCAATTAACGTTAACAAACATTTATTACACCTGTAAATATTTAAATTGTAGAAATATTCCTTAACAATTAGACGCTTTCTTCAAGAAATATTATACTATTATATACTCACATGCCCCTGTTACATATTCTGTTTTACGAGATTTCTTTTAGTAACCTATTAGTGGACTTGAAACGAAAAGATAAATAAAGTTTCTACTTTATTTTTACTCTGTTTTCTCTTTTCTGAGTTCCCTCTCTAGGTACTTCCGCCAAGGAGACACCGCTTCAGGCCGATGTTGAAAAACTGTAAGAACTAAAAGTCACGACTGGTGTCCCAACATGTGTGGAGTGTAGTTAATGTAAATGTAAAGTGTGCGTATGTGCGCACAAAAGCAGACGAGAGAACAAGGATGAGAATGAGAAGACTGCGCGCGATCCGTGGTCCGTTTATTAGGATTCTATTTAGGTATTCGCCTGGTATTCATCAGATAAACCAGAGAAAACTACTGATCAGAGTAGTCAGTCGCTTGAATTCTTCTCCGGCATGCTATCACCTATTCAATTAAAGTATTAAATAGCAACTTTAATACCCAATTCCTTCCCAGTCCTCTCCCTGTCAGAATGTCGTTTGAATGTGACGTCTGCCGGTGTGCCGGGAGTTAGTGTATAGTGGTCCGCAATGCGCCTACCTCGCTCTTGTACTTCACCAGGGATAATTCACTCCAGAGTAGGCCCCTAGGCGTTGGCCTCTATCCACATCCCCAGCAGGCGTACAAGTATGCCCTTGGGCTGGTATACGGACCCCGCCAAAACGCAGTTGACAATCTCGATAACCTCTCCATACAATGTCTGAGTCTGAGTCACCTCAGACCTTCTTGCTAGACAAGCTAGTTCTGCAGTCAAAACAACGCGCTAGTCAGATACGCCGGGACAAGTCCCTCCTCTTTGTCCAGAGTGTCGGGCCACTGCCACGACGAAACCAAGAGCCTAACAGGGGCCACACGTTCTAAGGTTCGGATGACAATCTGACAGGAAGGTTAAAGGTTTGTTTTCCCCGTTTGTACTTCTATATGTGGCAACCGGAGCATTCCAAAGAACGTCTTTCACCCAATTCCACCCGAAGGTCGACGCGCCAGGGGCTCAACTGCTGGGTTGCAGGGCAAAACCTCCCGTCCTGGAGCTTAACATCGCCTACTCACAGCCTCATTAATATCATTTTCGCATTTAGGGTGAAAAGTATTACTGACGCCGCGTGTCGTGACCTTTAACCTTAATTTCCGAGACATTTTTTCGATCGCAAAAGGGTAACACTTCGACGAGAACGCTGCACGATGCAGTGATTGCTGGTCCAAGATGTCGCTAGTTTGAATGGAGACTTTTATTACGTCCAGTCTGGCTGCTACACAGGAAAAATACACTCTCCTAGCGCCAAAGCAGAAGCCTTAGCAAAGCATTTCCAAAATACTTTTACGCCCAATAATTCTCCTTTTCACACCAAGCACCCCGAAATCCTTCAAATAGCCTCTTCCCCCATCTTTAACATACCCCACAGAATAAAATACATCTCCCCCCGCGAAATAAAAACACTTATTCAGAAACTACCAAATAAGAAAGCCCCCGGGCACGACAAAATCAGTTCAATAATCTTAAAGAATCTCCCACCGTCAGCCTTAGCCTTCCTAAACAATATTTATAATTCAATTTTAAGAACTGGATACTTCCCCCAAACTTGGAAACATTCAATAATCCACCCTATTCCGAAACCAAACAAAAATCACTCCAAAGTTGACAGTTACCGGCCCATCAGTCTACTCCCCGTTATTGCCAAAATATTCGAAAAACTAATCCTTGCCAGGTTAAACCAGCATCTTCAAAACATAAACATAATTCCCAAACATCAATTCGGATTCATTGCTCACCACTCAACTGCCCACCAACTACTTAGAATAAACAGAACACATCCATACTGCATTTCAGAAAAAGCAACATACAATATCCACATTCCTGGACATCACGCAAGCTTTTGACAGAATCTGGCACCCGGGCCTTATATACAAACTAATAAAAGCTGGAACCCCAACTTATATAATTCATGTCATCAGAAGTTTCCTTACAGACCGTACATTCTCAGTAATAGTCAACAATCACTACTCCACTCCCCACATTATCAAAGCAGGCGTCCCGCAAGGCTCCCCATTATCACCGACATTATTCAACATATACATCTCAGACATTCCTTCATCAACAGATTCCAACATTGCTCAATTTGCAGACGATACAGCCCTATTTGCCTCAGGATACTCATTAAATAACCTTCGATCAGAAATCCAAAACCACTTAAATAAAATTGAAACTTGGGCAAACATCTGGAAAATTCAACTTAATCCTGACAAAACAACAGCAAAAATCTTCTCATTCAGAAAATTTACATTCCCCCCTCCGTTAGTAATAAACAACTCCCCCATCACCTGGACTCCACCTTCACAACCCATAAAATATTTAGGACTTTACCTCGACACAAAATTAACATGGAAATCCCATATTGACATCAAAGTTAAACATGCAAGAAATAAATTATTCCAACTCCGACCACTAATCAACAAACACAAATCCCTCTCATTGACAAACTCTACAATATTATATAAAACTATGATAAGACCACTAATGCTCTACGCATGCCCAGTATGGACAAATGCAGCCCCCACACATGTGAATAAATTCCAAATAGTTCAAAACAAATTCATCAGATTAATTACAAATGCCCCCTGGTTTATAAGTAATAAACAACTTCATTCCGAACTAAACATGAATACAATAATAAACCAAATAGCCCATATATCGCACAATTTCTACCAAAACCTAGCAGACATACCAGCAGCATCCCACTTCAAATTAGCAAAAAATCCCTCTTACACTCGAATAAAAAATAGATTCCCATTTGAGGCCTTTCTAAAAATCTTAGCCAACCAAGACAATTAACCTCGAGGTTCTCCCCTAGAGTATCCTCTTCAATGTTTAGGATAAGTTAGCTTAGATATTTTAACTAGTATAAGCCAAAGCAAAACATTTGTAAAGTGATTATACACTGAACGATGTACTTCTTCTAGATAAATAAATGTGTTATATATATATATATATATAAAAAAAAGTCTGGCTGCTAAACTACGGTCCTAGATGGCAATGGATGACATTTTTACTACTGGTGGGAAGGTTGTGGTGCAAAATGTGCATAAATTTGTGCTCTCCAAATGAATCAAAATGTTTGTACTATTTTAAAAAATTGTTTAGGAATTTTTTTATCAAATTAAATTCGTATTATGTAAATGTATTTTATTATTAGGGTATTTTAATTTTACATATTATTTCCGATTTTACATATTTATTAGAGGTTCTTACTGTTTTCATTACATATTTATATACATATTTTGACTTTTCATACTACGTACATTTCTTGTCTCTAATGATGATGATGGGGATGAAATCTCCCCGAGAGAGTGGTTGCATTCGATCCGCTCTGGTGTCACATATCTACCGACGTCGAAACTTGAAACATAGAACCTACCGGTCAGAGTCGCAGCAGTGGCAACAGTCGAGGCCCTGAGATGCACGGGCCGTGGCGCATTCCAGAGCTTAGTCCAGCGGTGTCAAGGTCTTTTACTGGTGGCAATGACACGCGTCGTAGCACCGAAGCATGACACAAGCTGCTGTGCGCAACTAGCGTCGGGAAAGGAAACTATCAGTAACCCCGCCGTTTTACTATAGGGATGACGTTGTCTCTTGCGGCGGAGTTATGAACTGCGTGGAGTGGAGATTTCGTCGTGGCGCTCGTGTCACGGACTCCTGCTCATGGCATCGACCTTGACAACACGCTTAGTCATTTCGATCTCCGCGACCGGCGTCGCAGCGCCCTCCTTGGTCAGGCGGGCGGCCCCGGAGCCGAAACGTGCGCGCGCCCGCAGCCCTTAATTCGCATGTGGCGTGCGCGGCCGCCACCGCCCTCCGCCTTCCCCCCCCCCCCCCCCCGCGGTACAGTGGGCGACGCTGCGTCGCCAAGCGGACACGCGGAATGCCAAGGTATACAGCCAATTTCATAAGAAAGGTCCTTTTGACAGCAACATAACTGAAGGTTCTGTGATCATTGTGTTCTTGAAACCATTAGACCAGTGTTGTCAACGTCGATGCCACGAGCGGGAGTCCGTGGAACGAGTGTCGCGACGAAATCGCCCCTCCAGGGGGTTCATTACCCCGCCACCAGAGACAACGCCATCCCTATTGTACAAAGGCGGGGTTACTGCTAATAGTTTCCTTTCCCTACGATAGTTGCGCAGAGAAGATCGCGACATGCTACGGTGCCACAGCGCGGGCCACTGCCACCAGTAGAAGTCCTTGACACCACTGCATTAGACTCTCCTTCTTCCATTCGTTCGTTTGCAACTGGCTAGTTTGTAAATCGCTTCGACGCTTCCTTTTGCGATGACTCCGTCCGACAAAAACATAGTGCGTCACAAGAAATAATTGAAATTAGGAAGTTAAGTGCTATATGCTCTTCTGTAAACATTCTTTTCTTTATAAACATCATACTGAATTTAATTTTTGTGTGATACGTTTATTATGTTTATTTTGAAACAGATTCTTGAATGTGAGATTCGTACTGATGTACGTGTTTCCTACTCCTCTGCGGTAAAGTAGTGAGCTGTAATCGAGAGCGTTCCGTGGTTTCGGGCTTTGCGTTTTATCAATTTACTTTCTTATATAATCACACGGTTGTGAATCACGAGAAGTCGTGATGTGTTAACGGGAGCCATAAACAAACACTTTACAAAGAGGTGTTGCTGAACAGCTGCCGCGGCGGAGGGATACTTCTCTGGATTACATGTTCACTTGTTCAGCGAGCTGTTATTTTGGCTCAATCTTAGGCGGATTCTTTTTCAGTAGCCAACAGTGGGGCACGGTGGCGGCCATTAAATGCTAGCCCCCCCCTCAAAACCTCAAATGATTGATTAGTAGTGATTCCGGGTGCGTCAACAGATAAGGTAATTAGTCCCGTAAATATAGTGCATGTTTTGTTCGGGAGGTGGGGGTGATCTACCCAGGGGTAAGGATAGGACAAGGAAGAGGAAGGAAAGGTCCGTGTTCTGTCTGTTAGAGCACTGCTCCGGCATTCGCCTGGTGTTCATCAGAGAAACCACGGAAAACTACCGATCAGAGCAGCTGGCCGCTAGAATTCTTCTTCAGACAGCGATAGAACTCGACCTCCGTATCTGGCTGGTGTCAAAACTCCTGCCACAGTCGGGACTCGAATCCCAGGACCATCCAATCAGGAGCACTGCAATGACATCAGCTGATGCCCTGAGCAACCTCTCCCGGTATTAAACTCAAGCAAATCATATCCACAATTGAAAACTAATTAAATGCTCTTGAAAAAAGAAACAGTTCTAGCTCGTATTTTCCAAAACAGGGCTGTACAGAGAGAAACAAGTAACGTACGTTCTTATCGACTAATATATACGAAATCTCAAAACACTTGGAAAATGCTTGCTGGAACATTTGCTTTGCAGGCCCTTCAATTATCCTTAATTTTGGATGTGGTTTGATTGAGTTCGGTTTTTGGGCGCTTCTAGCTTTAGATATCGATGATGGGTGACTAAATGATATCTCACCGCCATATATTTGGGCTAATTGCCTCAAGGGAGCACTGGAAAGATGATCTGGAATTTACGCGTGAGATACGACAGAGGTTAGAAATAGTACATTATGAAACGATATACACGAGTGTGATACTACGACACGAGCGAGGAACGAGCAAGTATCGTAAACTTCGCACGAGTGTATTAATACCCATTACATCGAGTTTCATACAGTACTTATGGTAACTTTTATAAGTTAAACTTTTACATTGAATCGTTTCGTGGCAGTGGACATGCAGGATTCAGCAAGGCATATAACCCAAAATGCCTTGCGTTCAGATCTTAACCTCAGTCAAATATTCTCTCCAATAACTACCACTGCGCTAGTCAAATAGGATCAAAGTGAAATTACGATTTTTATTTTAAATAATATTTCATGTTAAAAATGAATAATAATAATAATAATAATAATAATAATAATAATAATAGAATTTAAAACTGAGAAGCATAACCTAATATGAAACGCAATTTTAATGCACACAACCGAACGAAACATTTACTGTAAAGATTCTCGATGACTAATTAAGTGCCAATACTTGGTTTGTAAGCTTCTCTGTGATTGGTCATGAACCTGTATCATAACGAAAACTGTATCGAAATGGGTATCATTATGCAATTGGTTGCAGCCATCAAATGAGAAAATTATTCAGTGGGAGTAGAAAAAATATATTAAAGTATAGTTACATTATATATTAAACTGTAGTTACATAGACTTAAAGCTACACTTTCTAGGGACCTCTTTTTTTCTGGCCCTCAAGAAAATGTGCGCAGATAAATTTCTTTCCCCACACGTCATATACAGTTTTTACTGCTTTTTGACAAATAAATAAATAAATAAATAAATAAAGCGACCACGAAAACAAAAATTCTCTCTAAACCGCAGATGTCCAATAAGGATTTAACAATCTGCTGTGCGTTAAATCGAAGCAAATAAGTTACAGCTAAAGATGGCGTCTGAGGACACTTATTTCAAGAAATGTTATTTCTTGTTAATATGAGATTTTTCTTATTAAATAGATTTTAATATTTAATGGTTTATTTAACGACGCATGGTCTATACCGAAAATAACAAGACTTGACAGTTATTTGCTGTTTATTGACATGCGTTAAAAAACTTACTTTTATTAGCATTTTCACTTTTTACTATACACGCCCTCTTTTTAGTAGGGGAAAGATATTACGCATCCTTTGATGAAATAGCTACTGCAGTTTTAACAGCACTATCACCGTGAGAAAACAGGGAACATACTGGTGGTTTCCTTTCACACTAGTTTGTTGAGAATATTGCGACATACCAAAGTGGCGCGAGGTATACTGCCGCCAGCAACAGCCAACCTAGACATCATTGATTTACTTGTAACATTCGACCTTGTTGAAGACCAAATCAAGTGATCAGAACTGGAATTTAAAATCTTCCCCAAAAGAAGAGGAACTTAAAAAAAGAAGATAGTAAATAATGAGAAATATCAGAATGAAATCTGAGTTTTCATTTTTTATACGAATGTGATAAATAACATGGACACACAACACCTCTGACTGTAAATTGACTAGAACAATAATTCCCAGCAGCAGACAATCAACTCTCTCTGGGTCGCGGAGACGATCCCCGGCAACACCTCCGTTATTTTTAAACATAAATAAGAACTCGTGAGCTTGTCCTGCAAAACGAGATGAACAAAAGTTTTTTTCGTGACTTTACGTAAAAACGCTTTGAGCAGCAGTTTGTCAATGAAGTTTTTGTTCAACGAGTCGACAATTCTTACTTATACGATTCAAAGTAACAAAAAGTGAGCAAAATTTAAAAGAGAAAATATACTGGGTAGACAAGGAGCACCAGAGTCTATTAGCAGTTCTTTGTATCTCGGATTTTTTGACAATGGATATTTCCTTAGATGCAGACTCTTATCGAGTTTTAAAATTAAGCCGAACACTTTCTAGGGATTTTCATGGCTTTGAGTACAAATAAATCGGAGATGAACTAAAATATAAATATTTTTGTAGAAAAAAATATTTACCCGGAATTTTTTTTAATTTCTCTAGTATAAGGATCTTGTCCCCTTAGATCATACTCTCTGATTCCAAGATATTAATCCATAATAACGAGTTATTGTTACGTATTCTCTTCTAAGTTACAGGGTACGCAGTGCGTACCTTGCGTACACGAAGGACACGCCACTGGCTCCGGCATTGTTTAGTCAATTTAGAGAATAATGACGGAGCGTCCATTTAACATGCCTGAGATTTGAAGCTGCCATAAAAAATACGCGAATTTGAGATAGTGAATATCAAATGAAAGTATGTATATGAATACGATTAATTAATACAAACTTTATAACTTCTAGCGATAAAATCATCAACTACAAGGGTCTAGTATCTAATATAATGCCAGAGTTTCCTAACATGCACAATTATTTTGCGTTTATGAGTATCCTCTCTCACTGAACACAGTTTTTAGGAAACATTTTTTTGACTCTTCTCTTCATTCCTTCCCGATGATTCTAAGCGTCCTGAGAACGATTCAAATTAATTTTCATGGACGCTTTTTTAATCCTGTAAGAATTCTTTTATCTCCTATTTACTCACTTAGTAATCGCAATTTGTAATATTCATCAAGGGCCTGCGATTTGGCAATGAGGCGGTTTTCAATTCATTGTCCAATTTTTAAAAAATACTGTATTTTTTGCAAATATTGAAGGGACGTTTTCTGAACATAAGTATTGTATACATGAAATATGAATTGTTTACTTACATTTTAATTTACACTCAGAAAATCAATTCAAAATGTAGGAACGCCGGGTGGCTAAATGGTAGTCACTAAAATAGATACAGTAAGGTCATGTTGTACATTAATGGTGAAAAAAAATACCCACTGCAGGTAAGGATCTCAAATCACCAGTAACCAAAGACAAAAACTATAACTACTAGTAAACTAAACTACTAGTAAACTGCTAATTATTACTAAACTGGTGAGTAAATTGTGGCTCAATTAGGTTCTTAATAAGTACTAAGCAGAAAAAACTTGGCACTTCAAATGAGCGCCCCATTTGCTTCCTATGCGACGTCTCGACGGTAAATTATGCGAGACGCCAACATCACAGTTTTAAATGAACATTACACAAGTTCGTTTCATTTCCTTACTTCTATATTTTAAGCGGTTCTCCCTTGAAAACCAGTCTCACCCACTGTGCACAGCAACCGTCTTCCTCTCCATCACCCCCGCCTTCATTGCGACGCGCCGATAAGCGCCACCAAATTACTTCCCCTCCCCCTCCTTCCCGCCCTCCGCGACCCCGCCCTGATTCGCCCTTTGGCCCTGCGACGGCCGGCGGGCCGAACCCCTTTCCCCCGCCCCCCCCTCTCGCCGAGGGCCTCCGCCAGGCGCCGCGCCCGAGATGTGGGCTAATCCCATGTTAAACAATTCTATCACACCCGCCGAACACTTGAGCAGGGATCTGTTCAGCCTCGATTGAGTTTCCATCGCGAGGGAACGAATCAGAAGGGGAGGCAGGAGGAGGGGCGACTCTGTAATCTGTTCACTTCCAGTCAAAAATATTTGCTTACTTAATTTCTAATATTCTGACGGGAATTGTTTTATTATGATAATATCAAATAGAAAAAAGACATCAATACATAGTTCAATCAAGGGAAGGTAGATGATTGCAAATATTATATTTACGGACTGAGAATAACAATATATTTTAGGCGATTGTATCCACAAGTTTATTTATAATTTCAAAATGAGAAAGTAGGTGGAGTATAAAATCTAATATACGAAGTACAATAAAGAACACAATTAATTAACTCCTTGTCAATCTAATAATCTTTCTGTATTGAATTTACAGAAAAGTCAATTTAATTAGCTGTTTCTTATAATTAAAGAGTCTTGCATATTGGGTCTTTTCATTGCGTAATTTCTAGTTTGACCGGTACGATGACCATCGCAAATGACCTGATTCTTACAAACGACTAGGAGACGAAATGGAGAACAGGAGAAAGAAAATCGTTGGCAGTTGGTATTTAGGCCGTCGATCAAGATGCCATCTCCAAGTACCCGATTCAGAGATAGGGTTAATGCAACGGATAAATTAGTCGGGCACATAAAGAAAATACCGAAGGACGCACGCGTGACTGTGAAAATAGAAATTTACATAGTCCCCGAATACATCTCTCGAGACACCGTTGGGAGAGGCGTTATCAAAGTCGGGCTGCATAATCAAAGGAGTATAATCAGACCCTCGCCAAGTTTTCTTTGGCGGAGTAATGAAAAGAAGTTACGACTAGGGGGCGCGACTTACATCTAATGAGGACGAATTACGTTCCCGTAACGAATCCAGCGTCGCTGAGAGGAGACACTGCGAGCGACTTGTTAGTGCACGGCGGTAGGGTGCGACCCCGTCGCATCGGGGGAGCTAGGAACAAACATGAGAGACGCACAACGTCCCACCATTCACGCAATGAGCTACGCACAACGCGTACAGGGGGCGGAGCTGGAAGTGGAGGTGGAGGGGGGATAGAAGTGGAGGCGGGCATGGAAGAGGAGGCGGGCATGGAAGAAGAGGCGGGCATGGAAGTGGAGGCGGGCATGGAAGAGGAGGCGGGCATGGAAGTGGAGGCGGGCATGGAAGTGGAGGCGGGCATGGAAGAGGAGGCGGGCATGGAAGTGGAGGCGGGCATAGAAGTGGAGGCGGGCACGGAAGTGGAGGCGGGCATGTATGTTGAAGCGACCATAGGAATGGACGCGGAGATGGAAGTGGAAGCGGATGTGGAAGTGGGGATAAAGATGGAAACGGGATAAAATATGTGCGAAGGCGGAGATGGAACTGGAGGCGGCTGGGAAGACGATTGCAGAAGTGAAAATGCGGAGATATAGATGGTGGAGGCAGAGACGAGGCGCCTCAGAAGACGGCGGAGGAGGCAGATACGGTGGTGGCAGTGCAATGCGGTGGCGGGTGTGGCGGAGGGAAGAATGGTTATGGCGAAGAGGACGGAAGCAAATGTGATGGAGGAGTTGGTCGCACTGACAGTAACAATGGTCGATGGGGAGACGGTGACTGTGCTAGTTGCACTGGCAAAGCAGGCTGCGGTGATGGCTTTGGCGATGGTGGTGGTGGTGGACGCAATTGAAGCGGAAGTTGAGGCAGAGACGGAGGCGAGTGGGAAGGCGGCAGGGGCGCTGGGAGCGGGGTTTTCGACGGGAGTGGCAGGTATGGTGCATGAGGGACCCCTCGGCTCTCCTGGTGGAGGAGGCGGAGGCCGATGTGATGGAGGAGGCGGTAGATATGGAGGTGGTGGTGGTGGTGGTGGGGGATGGGAAGAGGCAGGTGGGGAAAGGGCGGGCGGGGAGATGAAGATGACGGGAGGGATAGTTGCGGTGGAAACCTGCAGGAGGGTAGAGGGGGAAGAGGATTTTGAAGTGAAATGGATATAAAACTTCCGTTGACAAGTCAAACAGTGGATTTCAGGTGCTTTATCTCTATACAATCTCTCTCATTCGGGATAAAAACGGGAATCGCTTTTCCAGCGAGAGAAGAGGGAAATCGGTGTCGACGTAGTTGGGCCTGTGGTGTTACAACACTGTTGCTCATCTTGGGACTCACGAACGCTACAGGTTTTCTGTGCTAAAAACTGTTCTTTCATGAAGCACAGTTCTTTTTTGAAATCAATGCCTTAGGGAATTTCGTCTTTCTGTGCAGTTGCTAACAAGAAATAGTGCTTTCAAGAAGAACAAATAAGGAAAATTATGACTATAATTAGGAAATCGAAAAATTGAGAAAATATCAAAAAAATATAGTTTGTGCGGCGGTAGGTGCCAGCTGGCAAGTGCATGTGGCAAGTCCGAATAGCTAGCCACGATAAAAGGAAATAGAAAACAAATACAGGAACATCTGTGCCAATCTGTAGCACTACTAGTTGATCTTAAATTTATCTTAGGGACGTAACCAAACATACTATAAAATTTATGTTTGACAGAGGTAAAGATGATTTTTCGTACAGTATTCCTTTTCAATCATTTTCCGACAGCGAGTGTTCGAGAATGACCGCCAATTATACGGGGTCTTAGTTCGATAGATTCAGCTTAAAAGGGCCGATTAGATTAGTAACTAACCTTCTTCGGCAAAAGAGGCTTCATTCTCCTTTCAAGTCACTAACCCAAATTTTTCCTACGTCAGTGGTGTAAAAAGTCTTCTACTGGTCGCAATGGCACGCGTCGTGGCAGCGTAGCATGCCACGAGCTTCTCTGCGCAACTAGTGTCGGGAAAGAAAGCTATTAGTAATCCCGCCGTTTTACAATAGAGATGGCGTTGTCTCTGGTGGTGGGGTAATGAATTACGTGGAGGAGCGATTTCGTCGGGCCACGGACTCCCGCTCGTGGCATCGACCTTAACAACAACGTAAGCCCCATCAACTTCGTTGCGGACCAACAACCGTTTATTTTACATAGGCCTCTCCCTCCGCTTAACCACAGGCTTATAGCAGCTAAGCACGGTTCTAAATAAAGATTCGAACCGATCCAAGTCATGTGTACACCCTGGCCAGGAATGTACAATGACTAAACGATCACGGCTAAACCGACACCTGGCATTCAAAAACGAAACAAATTGCTTGTATGTTTCGTGTAGGATGTCTACGTATACTGAAGAACTAAATTTACAAAGTATTTCAAAATAAGCAAATTTGAGTTGACCAGAAATTAGCGTCTGATATATCATACGCGGGGCATTAATGGGTTAAATGGATGCTTATATATATATAATTCTGTAATGATGCACATATTCATGTTTTTTCTTAAAACAAATGTATGCGAGTGTCACATTAGAAACTGTTTGATATTATGTAGGATATTTTTATTGCCGAGTTATCGAAAAAACGTCCATTTTAAAATGAAACCGTATAAATTTCTACAATGGACCGTTTACTGTCGGTGTGAATCGTAAGACTTAACGTTTCTCTAATTTACTGTTAAGTAACATGAAAATATGTATCTTTTTAAATTAGTCGCGTCGCGTTCCTTGTTTCATTGAAATTTCGAAGTTGTGTCGAAAAATCTACAATAAAAATGCTATAAAATAGATACAGTTTGTTATGTGATCCTCATATCCTTTCGTTTTAGTGACAACTCAATATTTGCATCAGATATTTGAGGGGGGTATATTAAGTGAGCCACACGTATTAAACTTATTTAAATGTAATTTATGTGATATGTAATTTACGTGTTACTTAAAATATTCAACGAAATGTATGTTTTTAATTTTATTTTAATTTGGTTCCTTAATCTATACGCGTTTGATTCTTATAAACTCTTTTTACCACAAACACATCACACTCCGACATAAAATACAGATATACATTCCCTTCACAATTAATTGCTTGAAACATGCATTCATCAAATTTCTCTGAAATTAGATTCCACCAAAGCCATTACATTTTGACGGCGATTTTCTCTTCCTTTTTCTGTGGAACAATGAGCTTTGTAACATGCTTTTGCAGTGCGTCACGCTGGCAATGTGAACAACATACGTCTAGTTTTGCGAATATTGTCAGAGGATAATTCTCGTTTACCAACACACGAATTAAATCTATCACGAGAACAGAATGAAACATTATTCATCAGCACCAGATATAACAATTCAATTTATATTGTAAGAATAAAACAGAAACGACATCATTTTGGCAAATCCGTCTCAACCATTAAACTTTTCATTACACAGAAAACTTTAAAATTAAATCAAAGAAAGGGAATATAATCCTTGCTTATTTTTGTTTTACGATTTATAGTTTAATGAAGTTATGCGTTAGCAATTCTAGAGACTTCTGTTTGTTGTTCCTCGTGCTTTCATTTACAAGCTCATGTACTCGTACACGCAAAGGGTGCAACACATGCGTCATGCGGCAAATGCATACACGCAAAACGGTGGTCACGCAGTTAGCACCCAAGGAATTTAGATGGGCAGCGTTGAGTATTTACCGTCACATTAAAACAACCGCACATTAGAGGAAGGAGGTATTTCTTTATTCAAAGGTTTTTCGATAAGAATACTAACTTTATATTTGATAAGTCATAAATAGTATTTTTGACTTTGAATCATTAGGTCAGTGGTGCATATTTTCCTGTTCTTCATTTTTAGTAACGTTAAGAGGTTCTAGATTCATAACAGTTGTGTGCGTTTAACATGTTCACGCACTATTATTAGTTTTTTTCTGTAATTTAAATATAATAGTACATGATATAACCGTAGTAATATATACATATTTTATTCCTTTCTACTGATAGAGGATTTAAAAATAAAAACATTTCTTGCTTTTTTAGTACGCGTTATATGCAAATTTTTAATAAGTAGTTACTAAAGATATAAACAATATGAATTAGTGAGTTTGAAAATAAGAATAATATTTTAACAAATGTACGGTGTTAAGTTCACTCATATTGCCTCGCTGCACTGCAATGTCAAAGGTGCCTAGTGCATAAAATCTCCTCTTGTAGACTTCTGTGCAAACGGAAGGAATGCGGAGAACGCCACTGCATACGTTCCATGCAGACAGTGCACTCCCGCGTAGTTTCACAAATTGTACACCTAAGGAATCCTCAAAGAACATTGAGAACAATGTACTACAATTCTACGTAAATGACAACAAGTGAAACTTTCTGCAATTGTTCCAATGTCAGCAATGATAATCTGCATGCATTTAAGATGCATAGAATTTTATTTATCTTATATTATTTTAAACAAAAATATTTCATTATTTAGATATCACCAGCCATTTTCGCTACCATGCTGGCCAAATCTTTCTCCTTTACTATTATTTTATTTCGCCTTATTTGCCAGTCTTTTTTATACGCTCGCCATTTGACAAGCTTTTCTATTATAAAGAACATGCAGTATCTCCCGTTCCTTCTCTTCTCATTTTCTTACACAGTCCTCGCTTATTGCACGATATAAACACGCAAAAAAACTGGCCAAAGGCAATAAGGCTTTATTACTAACACATAATTTTGAAAAAATATTTTTTTCTAAAGAAAACATGGAAATAAGAACATAAGCGGTAGGTAAATATCGTACGAAGATTCAACTCAATACAGTAGTTCATAGTTTATAAAATTAGGCGGTTAGATTAATGAAGTATTATCTTGAAACAAATCTTCGAATTTCAAATGTTACCTGTATTTAATGTTATGTGAAGTCGACAGCAAGCACATTCTAGAAAAGGACTATCATCATTTCATTCCTTCTGCCCTGGCGAGTTCTACACGTCCGCTTCCTCCAACGAAACAAAAACAACCCTCTCTAATAGAAAAATACCACGCAACCTCACGGGGTCTGTACTTACGTCCGCTCCTCCTCACACGCACGCCAGGGGTGCAGTGCTGCATGCAGTCAATGCGCGCACGCGTAATTGCAGGCACGCGTGCGCGCGTGTTTCCTCTTCGGTCGCGCCCTCGTTACGCGCTTGCGGCTCGGGGTGGGGGGGCGGATGCGGAGCCGGGGGCAGGGGAAGGGGGAGTGGTCGGCGTGGGGGAGGGGGCGGGCGGTCCAGCACCGCGGCGCCGACCCCGACGCCGGAGGCTGCTAATGAACTTCTTCACACCGTGCTCGTTAGCTCCCAGCGCCCGGTAATTAGTAAGTTTGCTCACATATCGCGCGGCGCGGCCAGCCTTCGCGCCCGCTTTTGACGCGGATTGTGGGCGGCGCAGGGGAATGAAGCGAGGAAAGTGAATGGGAAAGATGGCTGAAACGAAATTTAGAGTTAAGAGGAAACGGAAAGGGTCGTTCATTTTGTCACAAAATAAAAATATTGGTAACTGTGTTGCTAATGTTTCTCATGGGGAACTCTTCGAGGTTGGTTCGTGTGTTGGTTTCAACATGTGAAGATGAAGTTGTTTAATTTGATTGATTGATTGATACTGATACCGGTCGCGTCAAGTTTTAAAGTCTTTAGTCCCTAAGTGTAGTGCATTTTTTCATCGGAAGGGAGCGATGATCTTCCCTCGCTGAATGGCGAGATTAGCGCCGACCTGCTATCGGCTAGCGAGGTTTCTCCAACCAGGTATCTCCCCTCAGCGGGGCACCTCCCCAGCCGGGACAAGCTCCAAGCTCCCGACCGGTCTCCCGACATGTGTGGTAGTGTGGTGCATGTTAGTGTAAGTGTGGGTAAGTATGAGATGATGATAGGACAAGGAAGAGATAGGAAAGATCGGGCGCGGTCCGTGGTCTGTTGGTGAGAGTACGGTTCCGGCATTCGCCTGGTGCTGATCGGAGAAACAACGGAAAACTACCGATCAGAGCATCCGACAGCGAGCATTCTTCTCCAGACAGCGACTGAATTCGTCTTAGCTGACAAAATAGTCTCAATAATTCTGCCACTGTCGGGACTCGAACCTATGAGAGATTGGAGGAGTTTGAAACGAGTCCTAACGGCCTCGTTTTATAAGGAATCAAATATTGTAATAAGAAGTTACTTCATGAATATCGGACGTTTTATCCACGATGTAAAATTTCCACAGCAAAAATTTCGAAGTAAAATTTTCAACATGTCTTATAATTTTCAATTAAATTCCAAATGTTGCGAAAGGTTACAGACTATTGTTGGTGGGAGACGTAGATGAAGATAGGAGTTGATACGAGATCGTAGATTATAGGACCAGACCTGTTCTAATAATATTTATCGCCGAACTAATTAAAGCAGTTAATAGGAAGTCATGGATCATTAGAATATTTGTTATAATATAAGTCTTGTTTCAAAACTGATCTCCGTTTCGCCAAGTTTGAATTTAGACTCTTAGGAACTATACGTACATAAAACATTTTTACAATTTGTATTTTTCTTCCTCTTCATTCTTCTCCAAGCAAACACCAAGAAATTTGATAAAACGCCTTCCAGGACGTACAGCGAGGGCTTCCAATTTAGCCGCATTACGATACCCGCGCCCCGAGCGCCCTTGCAGCCCTAAAGCGCAGCCCGGCCCCCTCGGCGTGCAGCCCCTCGCAATTGCCGCGCGGCCATGAGGGCGGGACGGGAGCGTCCTCACTTGAAAGGTGCGTCGTGGAGCTGCGGCCTTAAATGCGGCGGAGCGAGCGAGCTACGACCCGCCGCCTCCTCCGACAGAAAGTTGTAAACCGACTATCTCGTTTCATTCCGGTTTAAGAGCCGTTCCCCTTTTCACCAACAGCCGCCGGCCGCTCAAACGTTCCCCCCACCCTCCGCCGTCGCTCTCGGACGTGAGGACCTGAGGACTTGCGGAACGAATGTGGCCCGTGTTACGTCCACACTCATCGCCGCCCCGAGAGGATATTCTTCTTCTTCTTCTTGCCTGACGCAGCTCCTTCAGTTGCGCGGCATTTCGCGAGACGAGTTTTCTCCAGGGACCACTTTGTGTTCCTTCCGCGATTGAGAGAGCACCTGGCGTACCTGCGCTTTAGGGCCAATGATTTCTTAATTACGACCAAATTGTCTTCTGGTTGATTTTATAGATCCTTGAGCGGAGTTTGGGAAGGAGAAGTAATGGCACAGTTCTCGTTCTCACGTAATCTGAGCGAAATATATTCAATTTTGCTCTAAAATGTTTCTTCTGACTGTTAAACCACTAAAATGAGACTCAAAAAAATGGAAGAAACTTCGAAGAAAAGATAAAATACGAATTTTACTCTCAATTCACAAGAAAATATACTTGACCATCCACCAAGAGTAATTAAATTATGGGGCATAATAATGCACCATAAATGCGCATCCATAATAATTCTTTCTTATGAATCAAAATATATGTCTGCGAGAATATGATATATAATGTATAAGCTATGAATATGATGTCTGATGTATAAGCTACTGAATTGAAAGCCAATGACAAAAATTTTAAACGTATACTATTCTAGACAAAGTTAAGACATTTTTCATAGTTTTGAGTTAACTATGTAATAATAAAAAAAGCTCGTGTACTTTCTTACATAAAATCTGTCACCGTTAAATAATACATTTAAAATAGGAATTTCATTAAATGTTTCCTCTTAGTTCTAAGATATAGAAAACAACGAAAAAATTTTACTTAATTATGTTTCGTGTACTATTCTTTCTAACAATAAAAAATATAACGAGGGTAAATTAAAAGGAATAATTATATGGCTTTGCTTTGATTTCAAGGTTATCTCACGATCAACGTGGTAATCGAGTTCCATCAAACTCAGTGCTAAGTCGCCTAATTAAAAAACAATATGAAGTATAATATTACACTAATTTTATTTTACAATTCTCTTCTATACCAACAAGGATATCGTCGAAGTCAATTATTGTTTATATTATTGAGTTCATCAGTAGTGCAGTCAATACAAAAGTGTTATAAACCAACCACAATATGCTTAATTCCTCTTCCATTCTCTTGAAATTAGTGTGATAAATTTTACCTAGTTTTATAAGATTTGTATAATTTGTTAAATGACTTGTTTCAAATATGAACAAAAAATTTACGTAGTGTATCTGAAATGTTCTCACTAACAACTACCACCACGTCTATGAACTACAACTACAACAGCTAACTACCAGATAGAGCTTTTCCTGGACGCTTCCAGATACTGTCACAAACCAAAGAATGGTTTCAAGAGCGTCATTTCCTTTAGCCGCCATTTATAAAACTTACGCATCGCAAAACGTACCCATATCCACGTAGAAATAATGGAGCCCCTTACACCTCCAAGCTAATTCGTGCATTATTTTTTCCCCTTAAATCTTTTCAAAGCCGAGTACAAAATTATCACAGTTCCCTTTTTATTAACACTCCAACGATTGCAAAAGTGGCCGAGGAATGTTTGCCTGATCGTGCCCTTTACCTCGGTATACTTCAGTTGATGTTCACGTAATATATTTCACTGGCGTTGACACTCTTTATTGAAGTGGCACGGATTTACACGACCTTCCTTTTAATCAGGACGGGTGATCATGTGAAGCCAGGAGGCCGTTTGCCGGAGAGGAGGCGGCGGTTGTGTAAAGAGGTCTAATAAAAAGTTGGAAATTTACTCTGAATAAATGGCGGATGTAGTTCGAGGGCGCGGGGATTTATTCGCAGTGGATTCGCGCCGCCCCGATCCGATCCGCTCCGCTCCGCTCCGGTCCTCCCCGCCGCGATTTATTCGGTGTTAAACACAGTAGGGCGCAAAACTTCCTCAATTTGGGGCTTAAGCCTGCAAGCGCCCGTCCGCCCGCCCGCTTACTCGCTTGCGAATGCAGACACGGGGGCGTTGGAAAAGATGGAGGATGTGCAAGTGACAAAAGTGAACGAGTTCTCGAAACTGTGAAGATTATAGACGAGATGGAACAGAAGTACAAAATGAAAGGGGAGGATGATAATGATGGGGATAATGGAGAGGCTGAAAGTTGGTGAAGGAGATGGATGAGACAAACGTAAATGTGTTGATGGAAGGCAATGATTTGTGATGGAAGTGAGTAAATTGATGGATGTGCATGAGATCATTGAAGTGAATGAGCTGGTGGCAGGCGCAAAAGTAATGCTTTGAAAAAGATGAGGTTATTGGAAGTAAAAAAAAAAAACATTGCCGCCACCACCTCTATTACATACACTTTTACATTTTCGTCAAGGCATTTACTTGAATCAACTCATGAGGAGGATATGGAAGAGACACGTGATTAAGTTGAAGACTTTGAAGGTGCAAGTACAGTGGAGAAAATGGAAATGGAAAAAGCAAAATGAAATTGAAGATGAATGTAATGGAGTTAAGAAAGGAGGCAGAAACAATAAATGTAAATAAGTTGTAAAATATCTAGAAGCCGTAGATCTAACAGGGGTAAAGAACGCCGCTGAATAATAAATGAACACTAGTAATTTAACACTAATGGAGCTACCGGTCTCTGAGACCTGACAATATTTTATTTGTTTATATGGCACACCTGTTTGATTGCAGTGGTTTTCTCCGGCCAAAATAGCTTCCCCCCTCAAACCTCCTCTCTACATTCCAATTGTTGTTAATTAGTTCCGTTTGATCGGTTATGAGCACTGTGCCTGTTCTGAGAAACCTACTGGTCCCTCATACCGGATAGCTCCAGTAGCGTAATTTGCATCAGGTCTGTCGTGCCGGATTACTCCAACAAGGGTTTAGTTGAATCTAAAGTATAATGGATAACCCTTCCACTAGCCACGTACTGCATGCTGATTGACGTGGACTTAACGAGACGAATTCAAGTAATGTTTAAGGAAGTTTCTGGCGATAAATGTTGTTCAGATTCAGAAATTGATGACTCCAACGAAGTTTCCCGATTTGGTGATTTCAAATAATGGTAGCGTTGCATGCGGCGACTGCACAGGATCAGTTAATATCCCGGACGTACGGATGAGAATGATACAGTACGTCACCGGAAAGATCGTGAACAATGTGTTTGTCATTTGGGTGAAGGTGATGCACTCATAGCGGACTGGTGGATAGGATGGAGGAAATTCCCAATAAATCTCCTTTGATTGGATTGAAAACGACCAATCAAAGGAGTGGACATTCCCAATTTTCATCCCGTCAGTGACCGGTTTTGACAGTTGTTTTTCAGGTACTGCTCTGGCATTCGCCCGGAAATGTTCGGAAGGATCCACAAAAAAACTACACGTACCAACCGATTTCTAAAATCTCGTAGAGGGAAAGGTCAGCTTCAACCAAGCAGCTCATCTGTCACTGAAAATCTGCCATCGACGACACTCGAACCCAAGACCGCCTGTCTATTGAGCTTGAGTTGCGTATTCGTAACTATATTTGTTTACTTTCCTGATAGCAAGAGCGAATAGTGGATGCAGTATATTTTTGGAAGAAGCTATATTTCTGCAATGCGCAAAATATAACAAATACATTATTAAATTGTTGACACCCAATTATAAAAAATCCTACATAATTGTAAAGAAGGAAACAGCAATAAGTGAGTACACACAGAAATCACTAAGCCAACAATCAAACAATTAGTTTTGGAAAAGGAGATAACCAACAATAAATTCGTGGAAGAAAATAACTCCGAGAGAAAATATTGTGTCTGCGAGAGTAGGGAGATATAAGCGCTGGAGTCAGGACACTCAAAGACACTTAAAAGAAATAGAAAAAACAGTATCATCGTTCCAGTCGTAGAACCATAGATAATAAAAGGGAGTGTCATTGGACCCCTTCTATTTCTAGCTTTTGTCAATGATCTGCCGGCGCAATTAACCTCAAATGTTCGGCTATTTGCAGACGATTGCATAATATATCGTAGTATTAACTCGAAAAGAGATGAAGAAATACTGCAAAAGGATCTTGATGCGTTACATTACTGGGCGGAAAATAACGGAATGTCCATAAATAGCTCTAAAAGTAAATCCATCACTTTTGGCAGGGGGTCATAATTACAGTGAAACACATTACCGTTTAAATAATGACATTATTCCGAGAGTTTCCTCGTGCAAGTACCTAGGAATTCATTTCGATAGTAAATTAAGTTGGAAAAAAACACGTAGATTTTTGTTGTAGGGAAAGCCTGGCGATCTCTTCACTTTGTAATGCGCATCCTAAAAAGAGTACGGCAAACGCGAGGAAATTGCTTATTTATCTCTTGTTCGTCCAATAAAGGAATATGGAACAATTTGTTTGGATCCGCACAAGATTATGCAGTGTAAACACTAGGAAAGGATTCAGCATAGGGCAGCTAAATTTACTTTCAGGGACAAGAAAACGGCAGGGTGGGATTCACTCAAAAACAGGCGATCAGTAGGCAAGACTCTGCGCCTTGTATAAAGCTTATAATGGTCATCCAGCTTGGAAAGAAATTAATCGGCGGCTATGTATTCCTACATACATCAGTAGAGTGGATCACAGGCACAAAATAAATTTAAGACAGCAGAGAACGGATGTCGGGAAATTTTCTTTTACAATCGAACGATTACGGAATGGAATAGATTGCCTGCAAAAACCTTTGAACCCTTTCCTCAAAGTGTTCAACAGTTTAGGAAATTAATTTAGGGTATTATTAAGTAAATGAGGGAGAATAGTGGATTATATAGCGATGCATAAGTGTTCTATTGTGAAGTGAGGTGTAGTGCAGTGTATAGCAGAGAAATAAAGAAGGAAATGTTTTCAGGTCTTAGTGAAGTGAAGTGCAGTGTAATACTAATGCAGTGTGTGTGTGTGTTTTCTCTCTTAATGTAATTTAATGTTTATGAATCAGTCAGTTTTTAATATTATTATCATTATTTTACCATTATTATTACTACAATTAGTATATAATTTGCTTCTTCTTCTTCTTCTTCTTATTATTATTATTATTATTGTTGTTGTTGTTGTTGTTGTTGTTGTTGTTGTTATTATTATTATTATTATTAATTATTATTATTATTATTAGTGGTTTTGGAGTTCTATATTACAGAAAGGCTGTGTATATTTATGTTTTTGTAATTAGCTGCCACCGGGTTATGCCCAATTGCAGTTTAAATAAATCTAATCTAATCTAATCTAATAAAGGGAAATAGAAAACGAGAAACCCAAAACAAGAAATAGAAAGAAGAAACTCAAACGTCGAAGCATCAATGAGACGATCAAGCAAGGAATACGGAAGGTCCAAGCATCGATGGCGGCGGGAACAACAAAAACGAGAAACATTCGAACGAAAACAGCGATCCGTCGCTTCTTTGTCTACACAAAACTCTAGATACAATCTCTTCAATTTTGTACATTTTGACCTCAATCTTCTCCTTTCCATCTCGATATTAACAACGCACAATGGAAATTGAATGAAGCAATACATCAGAGACCTAAGAAAACTCAACAGCCGTTATCAACGAGTTATTCGTCCTCTTTGGAACTACAAAGTGCTAAAAGGGAAATATAACAATATAAATCTTTCGTTAGCACACGAGAGACATCAAACCACATTAGGACGTAAGTTTAAATCACAATGGTCACGTGAGGTCTTGAATTATTTCATACGAAAAACAAATTCGACACTTGGATCGTTATACACATCTATATGTATGTTATTAATTATAACATTGTTACGTTAAAAGGCATTTTGCGCTTCATTTAGTAATTCTTAGTCTCATGTCTGGTTTGAAGCTCCAATTGAGGCTTTCACGGAAATCGAACCCACAACCATTCGCTATGCGTAGTATGCCTGTCCACGCAACTACACATTTAAGTCAGCTATGCTGCATTGGCTATTCCATGAATTACGTATTTTTCTGACATGGAAATGATGCATATAGTAATGTATACTAATGCATACAGTATTCTATAATAGTATACTATGCCAATAATATACATTATAGTAATATTATATAGTACATTAGAGTATACTATATAATACCATATTGAATACTATGTAATACCAAATTGAATACTATATAATACCATATTAAACACTATATAATATCATATTGAATACTATATAATATTATATAGTATATATAGTATACTATATAATACCATATTGAATATTATATAATACCATATAGTATACTACATAATACTATAAAGTATACTATATAACACTATATTGAATACCATAATGTAAACTAATGAATATAGTATTGTGATACTTAACTAACGTAAAGCTGATATTAAATATTCAAATAAGTATTACCAAACAAACGAGAAGATCAACTACAACGAATGTCGACCAAAGAAAAGGTCAGAAATAGTGTTAAGGTTTCGTAACTTCAGCTCAGAGGATGAGTTTCCCTTGAAAACAGAGTTTCTATTATTTTTTGTTATTTAAAACTTTTATTTATACTGCATAACCTAAGCTGAATACGTCTTTCTTAATAAAAAAAAGGAGAAGAAAAAAGAAATATACATTCATATTAAACTCTCTTGATATAAGAAAAATTCTACTGAGAGAAATCTCAAGGAAAATAAAGGATAAACAAAGTAGTACGAATTGCAAGCGACGAGATTCGTAAGATTTGGCTTACAAGAAACATGATTTAATAAAGGAAAATGCATATATTAACAGTCGTTTCAAAAGGCAGTACCTACCTACAAAATTCTGAGGATAAATAAGGATTATATAGGAATAATATTTCTAAAACAAAAGAATAAGAATTGCTCAAACTACATTATTAAACTTATAAAAGATAACTCTTAACTACCCGTTTTCGTTTTCAGCGCTCTATGAAGGAAACTTCTAATTATAACCTTTCATTATTACTTATTTTTATTTCCTATATAAGCGCCAATCGAAAGAACAAAAACATGTAAAATGTTTGAATTGTAGTTGCAGTTAATTTTCGCAAACGGAACTGAGTTTTATTTTTGTGTGCATAAAAGGCATTTCAAATTGAATTCAATAGGTGCGCATAATTACGTTAAAGATTTCTAGACATGCATTGACTTCACCTGCATTATTAAATATAAACTTTAGCATTCGCGATTTAACATATGCAAGTGATTGTAAAAAGATATTAAATTGTGTGTGAATTATGTACGAGAAAGTTGAGTCTTCTTGACATTATGAAATAAGCGATTTCTGTTTCTTATGACGCAGATCTAGGACACATAAACCCTATTTTATGTGCAAAAAATAATAGTTTATTTGTTTAATACAGATGTCATTGATATAATATTTGAAAACGCTTTCCACTTTGTAGTTTATTATTTACAGTTTAAATTACACCAAACAGGAAGTTTTGGGAATTTATTGTATGAAAGACATTCTTAGCCTCTAGTGGAAGGTTGGTTTGTTTAGCTATTGTGTATATTTATCTATTAAAAATGTGGTAATTAAACTGTCATAGTATGAACTGCTTTCAGACTTGCTCATGTGTCGAGTACCTACGTCAAAACAATAAAATGAGCATTTACAAAAAATCCACCTTCCAGTCAGAACTGTGCGGGTAAAGCACGATGCACGCCAGAAGTGGGCGTGTCGAGTAAAAGCCGGTTGTTTCAGGGCGCACCTCTGACCGAGTTCGCAGTCTGCCGAGCCACGCTTCGACACAAACACGCGTCTTTTGTTTTGCGCCCGCCCGCCCCGCCCGCCTGCCTGCCGGTCGGTCGGCTGCTGAAGGGCGCAGACCGCTCGCGGGCGCCAGATATTGGATAACTCCGCGAAAATATGTTCGACGAAAAACACGTGCTACAGGTGCCGCTCTTGGCCAGACTAGACCTGGATCGACGCGTGGCCGGGAGGGGTGGAGACGGGGGAAGGAAGTCCATGGTGTTGCAAGGGCTGCCAGAGACAACTCCTTTTTTCTTTTTTAAATATTTTTTTTCTTCGATTGGCCAAAAGGCCTCACAGGATTGATAAACACTAATACATTGGGAACTTCCTAAAATTATTTATTGTCTAATGATTGAGATGATCATTGAGATAGTCGGCAAGTACTTAGTATTACATTTTCAGGTTAATTAGATTGATGTTGATTTAAAATTAAGAAAAGGGAATGAGGCAGATTCTTTGGAATTTGGGAGTTTCTTGTTGTTCTTTAATTAAGCTTGAAGATACCTTTGAGCAATCTGGATTTGATTGTTTGAGCTGTTTTATTACTGACCTAAATCAAAGGATCATGCTGGAAAGAGTGTACAAAATTTTAAGGACAATTTAATCAGATAATTTGGAGTTGGGGAATTTGAAGCCCATATTGTACTTCACTACTGGGTATAAATAAATGGGCCTTGAGGAGTCTTTGTGTTAAATTTGTGTTAAAAAGTTTCTATAGTGTTGATAATGCTAGGTGCAAGTGTTTATACAAGCGGTACAGGCGTATGTCTGGGTATCATCATGTTTTTGTAAAGAAGTAATTTGGGTTCAGTTTTAAAGATGCTGAGTTGATAAGTGAAATTATTTTGACGGCTTTTTGCTGTTGCTTTTTGTAGAACTGACTTAATGTTTTGTTTGTACTCGTAAATTAAGCGTCTGTCCATTAGTACTCCAGAGATAACACCGTAACTCTCATTCTTTCAATTAGATCGGACAAGAGGTCACACTTTACTCCTTAGGATACATTAATACAAATTTTCATTTCGCTCCCAAATTGAAATATGCTTGCAACTCAAAGTAAGACAGTTCGTCTACAGTTTTAAATATGCAACAATTTTTTTTAAATGTAAGAAGTTTTACTGAGTCCCAGAAACGAAATTACAAACAAAAGTCCTCATAAGCAGAAGTTACAACCTACCCATAAAATTTGTTAATTTACGCCAATAAACGTAATCGATTTCACACAGCCATTCAAATTCTTGTTTTATTTCCTCATTTGATTACTATAACTATTATTTAACAATGAAAATAATTGCTGTATTCAGCAAAAGAAACGAAAAACTGACAACTGGACGAAAACAAACACCAAAACAAGTCTCAAAATGACGAGGCGACCAAGATTATTTGTGACGTATTTTAAAGGGAAAGAAAGTCAAACTCTACGTTCAGAATAAATAATATCGTTTCCAAAATCCAGCTTCGCCATCCTCATTCTACACAACGAACATTTTATTCAAAAAAAATATATATTTCGCAAGTTAGAAACCCGACCTTACGAAATATTTCCTTTCATTAGCCTGTCCAGCCCGCAACTTTCCCAGAAGATAACTTCCATCGTCCGTTAATTTAAGACACGTTATGAGGCCACGCGAGGGTTTCCTTAACTGCGCGCCGCCATTCGCCCTGTTCTTTCCTACGACCGAAATTTTCTCATTACATTCTAGAATTTTTCATTTTCTACATTTCATTTAACACGACCGAGCAGCGCGGTGCGGCGCGGCCCGGCGCAGCAGTACGAATCTCGCATGAATAACAGGCGGGAATAATTCTCTCCGGCTGCGGACGAGCGTCCCGGGATTTTCCCGGGAGGCGGATTCGGTTGCGGCCTGGGCGTGCGCGGAGCAGGAGCGATGACCTGAAGGCAGGGCAGGCGCACAGGGAAGGTATGAGGGCGACAGTCAAGCAAGAGATGAAACGTCAGATCCATACCTTGATTTCTTTCTGTGCCCTTTCATCTGGAGAAGAGAAGTCAGAGCGAGGGCAAATCTCAAATGTTTTGGAATGTCAATCGTAACATTCACACCTAGAATTCCGGAAGCACGGATATTCTTATTATACGCTTATGTAGTTGATCAGTATACAATATCATCAGCCATGAATTTAAAGTGCCGCATTCATTATTACATTTATCACGGTTTTGTTGGAATTTTAATGTATAAAGTTCGTTATAAAGGAACGTGTTTTAAACATCAAGAGAAGCAATTTGACGGAACTACATTAATCTTGCAGAAAAAAATATCTACCTTACTAGATGAGTTTCTTTGACACATATTCAACAGAAGAGTTCCGATAACCAGTTTTAAATGATTTTTACGAAATGAAACTATAGACAGAGTAGAAATGTTAGTCAGCAGTTACATTGAAAAAAAACTCAGTTTCTTAGAAAAACAAAGAACTTAGTCCAATCGCAAGAAAACGGCGACAAAATACATGTAAGAAATAAATATCTGATCGGTAAGTGGAACTTTTTTCGAAGATTTCAGTAAATCAATGATAGAGAGAAATCCTGATACTTGTATTTAGGGTGACTATACTAAAAGCAAGATCTTTTTGTTTTCTGGGAGAGCCCAACTCCACATAATGGCCTTTATTGACCGACCAGTGAAGATAAAATAGGTTGCCAAGAATATCACAGCAGCATGCAAAATAATCAACCTTTTCATAAAAATTAGAAGATGAGAGAATGATTTTACAAAATAGTTTATAAATCCAAACAAATCATTCATTTCTACTTTGGTAATTCAACTTGGCTTGATGACTTATTTTATGTTAGGAAAGAAATCAAAATTATAGTACAATCCGAAATTAATTTTCCAATTACATATATTCCTCACTTCATTATACTGCTTATATATGAATAGATGTAGTAAAACATTAACATTTTATTGTTATCAATATCCTTGAACTTCTTTTCTAACAGTAAATTAAGAAATGTGTGTTCAGTTAAGTAATGATAGGGGTATGTAGCTACAGAAAAATAATATCATTTCACTTCTATAAATCACATGAACACTCCACGAGGGTGAAAAATCAGTTAAGATGACGGTAATGACGGCGGAGCGTTGTGAAAGTAATCACACTAACGCACTAGTGACAGTAAAGTAAGCTTTTGACTAAAATAATACACGTTATATCCGTAAAACATTGTTATTAATAGGACCCTAATGGACAAAGAAAGAAGCATTATCTCAGCAAATGCAAAGAAAAGGATGACATAGAATGAAAAACAAAAAAAATAGTTTAAAGAAGCAGGTAAATAAATCCTTTTGTATCAACTTATAACGAAAACGATGTTACATAATCTGCGATCCCACTATATTCAAGTCTACCAGGATGGACGACAACTCAAATCCTGGTATGCTAAAATTAAACAGCCCCTAAGACACTCATTATCGAATTTCACAAACTTATTCCAACATTGCAGGAATGGATCACGATGCCTTTATTATTAGTAGCGTTGAGCAATTTCTTAAAACTACACGATCATAAAAATCACAATACACTATCACAGTCATTTCGATATTGTGTATTATTAATTAACTACACTATTCTTTTTTATTTTACCCAATACTTAGTTTTACTAGTTGTTCAAAACTTACCACATGGCTAACAACGAAATAAATCTTAGAGGCAAGTGGAAGTGTTCTGGCTGCGGCAGAGCACACATCAGCTTTTGTCGCTTAGGTCCTTCCCGACCTCACCGCGACGTTCCGGACCTCACCACGCGAACTGTGAAATAACGCAGTCCGAGAAAGTGGACGCAACCTCTACGTGAGGGGTCACGCCAACCAAAGATGGAGCGAAAACGTGAATTAATGAGGCGGCGCGGGCCAGGGCGGAGCGGAGCGTTTGGGGCGTGGGGGGGGGGACGGGACGTGTGGGTCGGTAGGGGCGATGGAGCGTTGTCGGGGCATGACGAGACGGGGCAAGGTGCGTGGGCGGGGCGTGAGGGGGAGAGGCAGGAGGGGGGTTGCCGGCGCGTGCCGCGAGGAGTCGGGTCGCACATGCTGACGCGTGGCGTGTGGCGGCGCGAAGGGACGTGGCTGCGCGGGGCCACGGAGCACACTGTGTATACAGCGGCCGCGCTGCGCCGCGCCGGGCCATGATTAATGAAGGGAAAAATGAAATTATCCGTTGTCGCGCAAGTGCCACCGAGGGATACAACATTTGCATTGAAACGAGGCGGCACGCCCGCGGCACCCGCGCCGTGGGACCAGGGTGGGGACGGGCGAAGGCGGGGAAGGGTGGGATGTGGGAGAGGAGGGGACGTGGCCGAGCAGAGCGGTGCGAGGGGGCAGAGCGAGGAGGACTGAAGCGGGGGTGAGGAGGGTCGAGGTGGAGCAGACATCAGCTGAGCAGAGAGGAGCATGGCTCTGTAGAGCTGAGCGGGACAGTGTGGGACAGGATGGGACGGAGAGGGACGGGCCGGAGCGGAAGGGGATGGGGTGAGACGGGACAAGACGGGGCGGGGTGGGACCGGATTGGACGGGGCTGGACGGAGCTGGACGTGGCGGGACAGGACCCGGCAGGACGTAACGGGGCTGGGTGGGGATGAGCGGGACGGTGCGGGGCGAGACGGGGCGGGACGGGGCGGGACGGGGCGGGACGGAGTGGGACGGGGTGGGACGGAGTGGGACGGAGTGGGACGGGGCGGGACGGGGCGGGGCGGGTGAGAAGCGCTCTGCAAGCCCAAGGGAAGTGGAGCGGGCCGAAGTGGGAGGGAGCGAGGATAGAGCGTGGGGGACGGTGAATAATGGAGAGGGGCGTGGCGGGAAGGAGAGCTAGTCGTGCAAATTACGAGTAAACGGAGCGGGACGAAACTACAATGGATCGGGGCGATGAAGAACAGAGCGGGATGAACGGGGCAAAGCGGGACGTAGAAGAATGAAGCGGGGTGAAGCGAAGCGGAGCAGACGAAGCACAGAGAAACGATGTGCGGAGGAGTGAGGAGAAGCTGATGGGAGAGGTGGGGCGGGTGCGCGCCCGCCCGGGAGTCGAAAGCGCGCCCTCCGCCTGCTAATGCTGCGGTAATGTGCCGCTGGGTAGCGCCTGGTGGGAGGCGAAAGGGGCGGGGCCAAGCGCTCCCTTGCTCAATGGGGAGGAATGGCGTGTACTTTTGCGACTACCACCACATTGTACGTGCCGGTAAGAGATTGTGTGAGATAAGCGAATTTGCACGCTAGAGGAAAAATTCAGCAGGGGGAGTCGGAATGCAGAATACTTGGGAGGCTGTACGAGCGTAAGTTAGACGATAGAGTTCCAAGACATTGAGAGTACAAATCGTTATGTTACATATAAAGGAAACCCGAAAAGAAGAATGTTATTATTAAGAAGAAAAGATAGGATTATAAGTTTAGTGAAATATCTTATAATGCAACGCCAGTAACGGCTACTGCTGTAAGAAGAATATTAAAAATCAAACATGACCCCCTTAACAATTTTGCATTTTTAACTTAGAAAATAATTTTTTTATATAAAGGAAACAAAATTTTTATACTATATAACAATTGCAGTTCTGAAATATTCGATGGGAAACAAAATATACAGAAACTAAACTAAGAACCAAAATTTAAGAAGATACAATGAATCATGTTATTTCACATTATGACGGTCCAAGAAAGGAAGAGCACTTGGCCCCAATAATACTACCACAAATTTCTACATGATATTTTATTCCTCATGTTTCCTGAGCAGCATTTTTATTGCGAATGATTTACACCGAAGATAGAGAGATGAAATGAAAGAATCTCGCCAATTTCTTTAATATCCCAACGAACATTTTAGCAGCAAATAACAGTATCTTAATTAACATTACTTACCACTTTGAAGACCCCAAATGGAAACACAAAATAACGATAGCTTCGAACATTTCAAGGTCTTCCCAGACTCTTTCAAAGAAAACGAACCAATTTGTAAGATTACAACGCCCTCGTGTAACAAGAGGTTAATTAGAAATCATGAGAGATGTCTAGTCAAGAAGCGCAGCCACTCGCGAGATAATAAGCCGAAATTTCTCGGATTTCTACCTAAGGAGCATTCAAGCGTTGTCTCTGAAAACAGTCCCCAGAAATTCTAATTTAAAAACAAAGCCAGTGAACGGGTTTTACGCGGCGCGTTTCTCAGGAAATTTTAAGTTTGCTTATTACGGCCTCGCCCGGAGCACTCAATACTAAGTTCCTCGGGGAAAGTTTCGCGTCTCAGCTTTCATCAATTCCGCGTCTCGCTGTATAAAACCGCTCGCCAAGGTATTCCGCCGTCTCGCTGCAACGACGCGCCCCGTCCCCTCCCGTCCGTCCTCTTGCAACGGCCCGTTCCCTTCTCCCGTTTCGACTCGTCTCATCCCGTCCGGTCTTGCAACGTCCCGTTCAGTTCCTTTCCTCCCCTCTCCCCTCCCCATCCATCCATCCATCCCGTCTCGTCCACCCCATCCCATCCATCCATCCATCCATCCATCCATCCATCCATCCATCCATCCATCCATCCATCCATCCATCCATCCATCCATCCCATCCATCCATTCCATTCATCCATTCCATTCATCCATCCCATCCAATCCCATCCATCCCATCCATCCCATCCATCCCCATCCATCCCATCCATCCATCCATCCCATCCATCCCATCCATCCCATCCATCCCATCCATCCCATCCATCCCATCCCATCCATCCATCCATCCATCCCATCCATCCATCATCCATCCATCCCATCCATCCATCCCATTCACCCATCCATCCCATTCACCCATCCCATCCATCCATCCATCCATCCATCCATCCATCCCATCCATCCATTCCATTCATCCATCCCATCCATCCCATCCATCCATCCCATTCACCCATCCCATCCATCCATCCCATCCATCCATCCATCCCATCCATCCATCCCATTCACCCATCCATCCCATTCACCCATCCATCCCATTCACCCATCCCATCCATCCATCCATCCATCCCATCCATCCATCCCATCCATCCATCCATCCATCCATCCCATTCACCCATCCATCCCATTCACCCATCCCATCCATACATCCATCCCATCCATCCATCCATCCATCCATCCCATCCATCCATCCATCCCATCCATCCATCCATCCCATTCACCCATCCATCCCATTCACCCATCCATCCCATTCACCCATCCCATCCATCCATCCATCCATCCATCCATCCCATCCATCCCATCCATCCCATCCATCCCATCCATCCCATCCATCCCATCCATCCCATCCATCCCATCCATCCCATCCATCCCATCCATCCCATCCATCCCATCCATCCCATCCATCCCATCCATCCCATCCATCCCATCCATCCCATCCATCCCATCCATCCCATCCATCCCATCAATCCATCCCATCCATCCCATCCATCCATCCATCAATCCGTACCATCCATCCCGCTCTACGACGCATGCACTTTCCCTCCCGTCCCATTACGTTCCGTCCCGTTCTGTCCCGTCGCTCAACGACGTATTCCCTTCTCCTCCCATCTCTTTCAGTTTTGTCTCGTCTCGTACCGTTTCGTTTCGTTTCTCCCCGTCCAGCACCCCACGCGTCTCATCGGAAAAAGTGACGGGTGCTCCGAGGAAGAAGGGAAGGAGAAAGGAGGAGTTCGTATCTCGTACTTTGCTGCCTGGGAGCCCCCGGTCCTAGGCTCAGAGGCAAAAGTTTGGCCGTCATGCTACGACCTTCCTCAGACACATTGCCTTCATTTCATCCTAAAAAATATTGCAGCACGACGGCCGGAACGTTGGTATCTGACGCAGTGTCTCCGGGGCAGCCAAGTATATACTGACGCGTCCTAGGCACAGTTGGCATCGGTTCGGCCGTCATGTTGTGACCTTTTTCAGACATACAGGCACACATACGTATAGTGCGATTTTTACAGCTCTGCCCCTAAAAACCCTTATGGCAACGATGAAATATCACACGGCATTTTCGCGTCTTTCATGGTCATGCCGCTACATGTCACATGATCGCAAGCACTGATTGATGCACGGTCGCGATCATGCAACATCTAGCGACACGACTGAGAAAGACGCGAAATACCGAGACGTATTCATCGTGAAGACGGGTCTTGAGGAGCCAAAGTTACAAAAATTACACAATATATCACCGCTTTTCGTCCAGAGAAAGGTTGCAGCGTGACGGATGAAAACAATGCCATCTGTACCGGACGCGGCGTCCCCCAGGCAGCCAAGTACGTAGACACTGACACGGACGATGGCAGCCTACGCTTTCCATGGAGGATTTCGATTGATGAAGTTGTGATGGTAGAAGAACTTCGGTATTTTCCTTGTTGTGATAATAAGATTTGTTTTTTATTCTTTAAATATTTGTCCAGGGTCAACGTCACAAAGCCGCAGCTGTACCCTTACAAAGCCGCATGCAATGTAAATATCAAAGTTTGAGAATCCGCGCACGACGCTTGAAAAAA
>JAHLJT010009419.1:24515447-24638355 GCA_031308135.1 Acheta domesticus | reverse complement strand
ATCAGGGATGGAGATGGGTGGAGGGACGGGCACGGTGTGGGTGGGGCGGGGCATAGAAGGGGCAGGGATGGAGATGGTTCAGGGATGGAGATGGGTGCAGGGACGGACACGGTGTGGGTGGGGCGGGGGCATAGAAGGGGCAGGGATGGAGATGGATCACGGATGGAGATGGGTGCAGGGACGGACACGGTGTGGGTGGGGCGGGGGGCATAGAAGGGGCAGGGATGGAGATGGATCACGGATGGAGATGGGTGCAGGGACGGACACGGTGTGGGTGGGGCGGGGGCATAGAAGGGGCAGGGATGGAGATGGATCACGGATGGAGATGGGTGCAGGGACGGACACGGTGTGGGTGGGGCGGGGGCATAGAAGGGGCAGGGATGGAGATGGATCACGGATGGAGATGGGTGGAGGGACGGACACGGTGTGGGTGGGGCGGGGGGCATAGAAGGGGCAGGGATGGAGATGGATCACGGATGGAGATGGGTGCAGGGACGGACACGGTGTGGGTGGGGCGGGGGCATAGAAGGGGCAGGGATGGAGATGGATCGCGGATGGAGATGGGTGCAGGAACGGACACGGTGTGGGTGGGGCGGGGGCATAGAAGGGGCAGGCATGGAGATGGATCGCGGATGGAGATGGGTGCAGGGACGGACACGGTGTGGGAGGGGCAGGGGGCATAGAAGGGGCAGGCATGGAGATGGATCGCGGATGGAGATGGGTGCAGGGACGGACACGGGTGGGGTGGGGTGGGGCGGGGGCATAGAAGGGGCAGGGATGGAGATGGATCGCGGATGGAGATGGTGCAGGGACGGGCACGGTGTGGGTGGGGCGGGGCATAGAAGGGGCAGGCATGGAGATGGATCACGGATGGAGATGGGTGCAGGGACGGACACGGTGTGGGTGGGGCGGGGGCATAGAAGGGGCAGGGAGGGAGATGGATCACGGATGGAGATGGGTGCAGGGACGGACACGGTGTGGGTGGGGCGGGGGCATAGAAGGGGCAGGGATGGAGACGGATCACGGATGGAGATGGGTGCAGGACGGACACGGTGTGGGTGGGGCGGGGGCATAGAAGGGGCAGGGATGGAGATGGATCACGGATGGAGATGGGTGCAGGGACGGACACGGTGTGGGTGGGGCGGGGGCATAGATGGGGCAGGGATGGAGATGGATCACGGATGGAGATGGGTGCAGGGACGGACACGGTGTGGGTGGGGCGGGGGCATAGAAGGGGCAGGGATGGAGATGGATCACGGATGGAGATGGGTGGAGGGACGGACACGGTGTGGGTGGGGCGGGGGCATAGAAGGGGCAGGGATGGAAATGGATCACGGATGGAGATGGGTGCAGGGACGGACACGGTGTGGGTGGGGCGGGGGCATAGAAGGGGCAGGGATGGAGATGGATCACGGATGGAGATGGGTGCAGGGACGGACACGGTGTGGGTGGGGCGGGGGCATAGAAGGGGCAGGGATGGAGATGGATCAGGGATGGAGAGGGGTGGAGGGACGGACACGGTGTGGGTGGGGCGGGGGCATAGAAGGGGCAGGGATGGAGATGGATCACGAATGGAGATGGGTGCAGGAACAGACACGGTGTGGGTGGGGGCGGGGGGCAGAGAAGGGCCAGGGGATGGGGTTAGGTTCGGTGACAGACGAGGGAAAGCGGGGACAGGAGTGAGAGAGAGAACGTTATAGGCGGGACGGATTGGGGCGGGGATGTGGACAAGGGCAGAGATGAATCGGGGATGGGAACGGGTAACGGAGGGAGGGTGAGAGCGGGAATGGGAGTAGGGATAGGAACGGAAAAAGGAACGAGATTGGATGCGGATACGTATGTGAGCACGTAGGAGAGCAGGAATGGAAGAAGTGATGAGAGCGGGATGGGAGCGGGATGCGAACGTGGTGGAAGCGGGGATAGGAGCGGGGGTGGAAGTGGCGATGTGTGCGGGTTGAAAGCGGGAATTGGAGTGGGGATGGGAGCGAGCTAGGGTGATGGAATGGGGACGAGAATGGGAGGGGGGATGAGAATGGGGATGGGAGCGGGGATTGGAGCATGTATGTAAGTGGTATTGGAGTAGGAATAGGGTGAGGTGGGGGTCAGAGAGAGTGCTGTGTCGACGAAGGTAGAACGCTGACGGGGCAGGAGGAAGGTACACGAGTTCGGAGGTGTATTATTAGAGATCAGTTAGAAAAATCTCACACACGGCAGTGGATCTAAATGCCAGCTCTTCAGAAGTATCGTGTGAAATTAAAGTTCTTTACCTTCAAAAATGCTCTAGGTTTGAAAACCTTAAGAACTCAGGAGCTGAAGTCATTGAAAGACATACGAAAACGTAGGTAGCCATCGACCGTGATTGCCTTAATTGTGGTGAGCTATACCTGGACATTCAAATCTTTGATCCAAACTGCCTTCCAATGCGCTAAATGCGATACGCAACACGACACAAATGCTGGAGCAGTACCCTAACAAACGGGCCACGGATCTCGCGCAATCTTCCTTCCTTTTATTTGTCCTACCCTCCACCTTCCCCTACACACACTAACACTTACCATATACTACACTACAACACATGTCGAGGGACCAGTCAGGAGCTTAGAGTGTATCCCGGCTGCGGCGGTGCTCCGCTTCTAGGAGATACCTTGGTGGACAAAACCCCGCAAGCAGACGTGTAGGTCGGCGTCAGATATCGCCATCCACCGAAAGAAAGAAAACCCTTCATCTCCCATGATAAAATTTGCAATACACTAGCGGATGACCGTAGCAGTTGATGCGCCAGCATACAAGAAATAATAATCACTCAATCCTAGACAATTCATCTTTGATCAAAACAGTCTTGCAACACGCTGGCTGCATCCACGATCGACTATGGTAATCGTCGGTACCACGTTAAAAACATATCCAAACTGTAACTAAACTGTATAAAATGTAGAGGGACCTCCAAGAATTATTCTGAAACATTTGCGATTGCAAATAATTGTATATTTCAAAACAATTAATATTATCCTAATGTATTTTATTATCTGTAAATAATATGTATGTATGCAACATCTTGAACGACTTCATAAGTCGAAAAACTACACAAACTGTTACGAATATGCTACACGAAGTACTATAGAAAATACGGTATATAAAGTATTTAAAAAGCATGTTTAGTTCGAACAATAAAGTAATTTCAATGGTGTTCATTTGCCTTAGTTTTACATTGCTCAGTTTTCTAACTTCAAACTAATTGAACTACTAAAACCTTTGATTTCAAAGTTATTTGATGATTTTATTTGAAAAATATGTTTTTCAGTTTCATCAAGTGATATTAATAGAACTACGACAACAGCTAGTTTTTCGGGTCTCGAGAATTGAGAATGGAGAAAAAATCATTGCATTTTCTCTGAATTTTTTAAAGGACAAAGTTCCTTGCCATAGGAGGCAGAGACTTTCATAGTCGACGATTAAATCGTACAAAAGAGTTTATCCCCACCTTTTATATCTAATTTCCTTCCTAAATTAATTTTGATAATGTAAATCATTTTGTATACTGTATCGAGAAATTAAATGACAGAAAAGACACGGTGTCTGCTGGTAAAATCACGACATTAGCATCGCATCATCAGAAGCGCTGCGTGCTTAGAGAATGTTTTCGTTTTTTGTATCATTTTAAACGTCGGTGAACCATATCAGCATTTGTTTTTACCAAACTCAGTGTCGCGTTACAGGTCATAGTTGCGGAGCAAACATATCCCATGACACACAATATATTTTAGCATATTGTAAAATTATATGTACGGTAAAATTGAGCGCGTTTACAGCTTTCACTCATACTGCCGAGAGACGGTATATTTGCTTTATTCCCTTGTTGACAAGGAAGTACATTTTAACATAGCATTGCAATCGAGTAGAAACGAATTTTTTATTAACTGTTTTGAACGTAAATGAGTTAATGAGAGAAATAAGCATTCTGGTGACAAAGTTATTATTTAGAGATGTTAGAAAATCTTTTTTATCTGATGTTAAATAATTTTAACAACACTTTAATGTATTCAAGGAAACGAAATAGCCCAGAAATTTCTTATATCTGTCATACGCCTGAAGATAAATGAACAGCTAAGCTCTCGTTGTAAATTAAAAATATTCAACTCACCTGTACAGGGGGATTCCCGCATCGTCCTTGAACCAAAAACACCATGTAGACCTTGTCGTAGCCAGGGGGCGTTACGTTGCACGGGAGCTCGACACTCTTGCACTCTACGGCCTGCACGTCGACAGCCACCACTGCCAAGGAGAGAAGCCAGTCGTTAGAAAATGAAGTTAGTCGAGGACATATTACATTTCCTTACAACAGTGTTGGTCAAGGTCGATGCCACCAGCGGGAGTCCGTGGCACGAGTGCACGATGAAATAGCCCCTCCACGCAGTTCATTACTCCGCCACCAGATACAACGCCATCCCTATTGTAAAACGGCGGGGTTTACTAATAGTTTCCTTTCCGACACTAGTTGCGCAGAGAAGCTCTTGGCGTGGCACAATATCACAACGCGTGCCACTGCCACCAGTAGTAGACCTTGACTCACTGCCTTACAACTATCAAACTTACAATGCTGGGTTTTTCAACAACTCTATTCTACTTTTCTGATTTCCTCTTGCCCACTTATGCTAGGTAGGGTACTTGTGTTAATCAAGCTGATATATTATTTTATGATAGCTACATTGCAATGAGTATGGTAATAGTATTATGTGGAATAATGGACACTAACGTGTTTGTCATTTTTTCTACATTCTGATCGTTTTAGTTACTGTACATTTCTGCTAAAATTGTTGGTGCTTCTCTTAGCACAAAAGAATGAATTATAAAATTCCATCAAATTGTCGGTGTTTAATATATTAATTGACAAAACAAAATGTACTATTTATTTTATAGAAACCAATGCTATTCATCATTTTCTGGAATCACATTTGCGACACAAGTTTATTTTAATATGCAAACGAAATTAAAATGCATTATATAACGTGCAAGTAAGTTGAATGCACATTTGTACTACAAGTTTCATCTAATTTTTCACTTAGTTGTGCTGAAATATATTGTATGTGTATGATGTTTTTGCATACTTATGTTTGTATCTGAGTAATGTAAAGTTCAATTGTTTGTTTTAAATTTCACTACAGGTAGGTAAGTGGGTAATTCACCCTTAAAAACAAGTACTCTTTTAAGGAGCGTAGAGCATTTAGTAACCACACTGCAATGCCCAGGGCAATTAAGTAAGCATATAATGCCGGTTAGTAGTAAATATGCATTATTCCAGAGTCTTCTTTTCTACATCAGTTTCCGGAGCACTTCGTAAACCACACACACATACCCACATAATTCAACGTAAATTCGCGAAACTTAAGTGGAAAGTGGAAACACAGAGATTATAAGTAAGCTCTTTGTCAACCAGGGTAACTTAATGTTAGGCAAATTACTGGGGCGAATAAAAGAGATACAGACTAGTAGTCTGGATTTAAAAAATGCTATTGATCTAACAAAGTGGTTTTACAAACTGTAGCATGCACACTGCTGAAGAAAAACAAAATAGCTCATCTCTCCAATAATTTCATACTCAAACATCAACTCAATACCACACGCCACTACATTACAACCTCGCTCAACAGACTACACTCAACACGAAGAAAAAACTGATACCCTTTTAACGCCTTGCTTAACATATTCTCAAACAATTGTTGACAGTAGGTGCAGATTGTAGCTTCCTGAACCTTCCTGTAGTTAGAATTCGTTTTTTTATATTAGGAAAATAAGAATAGTTGTAAGCCGTTCAGTGCATACGGAAAAGGTAAATCTAAACTGAACTACGTATTTCCCAATTAAAAATCAATATGTGTGAAAAAATCTCAAATAGCCATCGGCTGCAAATTGTTCTTTCAATTTGAAGTTAAAAATTCAAAATGTCAAAAACTTGCATCAATAAAATGAGGATTAAACACAAATAACACTTACCCTTAATTTTATTTATTGTACATTGTAGATTTATTTATTGTCGGGGAAAAGTTCTTGTACTTTAATACCAAGAAAGTTTATTCGGGTTATCAGTAATAATTTGAAATGTACGACACAGAAGCTCGAAACGTCAGTATTGTAACACAAGATACTGTCCAGAATAAACGCCATTTCACCTCAAGTTAGTGAGGTAAATAAAAGCAGTCTCTTGAAACGAAACGCAAAGAAACAATGAAAAAACCCCGCACGCAAAATGCACTGTTAACCTCATTAGTCTTAAAAGTGAGACAGTGCGAGGACACAACAGCCACTGCGCAAGAAGTCTAATTATTTTGAGCACATCTTCATCGTCCTCGGCCATCTCTTAAATGTTTGATCTGCGCAGGTTCCTTTAACAAAACAGAGCCTCCCTTGAGGAGGGCTGGAGGGGGCACGAAGAAGGATGAGACGTCGAGGGAGAGTCGGGGTGGGGGACAAAGTCGAGGGGAAGTGGAAAGGAGAGGTGAAAGGGGGTTCAGAAGGCGACGGAAAGACGTGGAGTTGGCGATGGCGGTAAGATGGGGCGTTGGGCAAAGGGTGACTGAGGGTTTAGGACAGCCAAAAGTCGGTTTGGCGAGGAGGACGGGGGGAAGGGAACGGAAGTAGGGAGTGAAGGGTGGTTGAAGGACAAGGGCGCGGGGCGCGGGTAACGAACGAGGCGGAAGTGAGGTGTGATGCAAAGGAAGGTGGGGAGATAGAGGTGGTAGACGGCAGTGGAAGGCGTGGTGTTGACGGGAGTGCAAAGAACGGGAAGAGAGAGAGCGAAGGATGGGGTAGGGTAGGCAGCAAGGGCTGCGAATGGCTGGAGGAAGTAAGAGAAAATGGAAGTGGGGAACTGGGCAGGGGACCAGAAGGGTTCAGAAGTGCGAAGGTTGGCGGGAGTAGGATGGGTGGGCGGAGGAGAAGTGTGATGGAGGAATGGAAGGGAGAGAGGGTTTTTGGCGAGGGTGTGAAACTCGGCGGGGAAGAATGGTGGACGACTGGGAGCGAGAGGGATAAGGGGGGGGATGAAGGGACGAAGGCTGTAGGCAGCGGAGGGGCCGGAGTCCGGGGATGGAGGAGGCGAAGGATGGCGGAAGGAACAAAGAGGAGAAGGAGAAGCGAGGTGGAGAGGCACAGGTGCAGCAAGGGGAGTGGTACGAAGAACGGGTTGGAAGTGGGGACATGGAAGATTGGGCAGTGGGGGGTTGCGGATGGCGAGGAGAGAAACAGGAGGAAGGGAAAAAGGGAAACTGGGCAGAGGAGAGAAGGCGGCACAAGGTGAGTGCGGGTGCAGGGCGGAGGGGAGGGCGAGGGCACGAAGAGGGCGGGTGTTTGGCGAGGGCGTGAAGCACGACGGGGGACACTGGAGGACCATTGTGGGCGGAGGGGGCAGGGTGGTGGGGGGGTGAGGCGGAGGGCGAGGGCTGTCGCTGGCGGAAGCGACGGAGGAAGAGGTGGAGGGGGAGAGAAGGGCGAGGGCTGAGGGAGGGCGGCTGTTTGACGAAGGGGGGGGAGGACGACTGGGGGAGAAAGGGCCAAGGGCCGGGGGTGAGGTGTAGGGCGAGGGGGCCGGAGAACGGGGATGGAGGTGGGGAAGCGACTGTCCTCTTGCAGGGGTGCGGGCCGTCCCCAGGCGCCCGCCGTGACAGCCGAGCATCGCGCGGCCCCGTAGCCACTGCGCATGCGCCGTAGGCTCGCGCTCCCGTAATTGGCCCCGCGGGGCGGCGACCGGGTCACGCGTTGCGGCGCGCGGCCTTGTCCTGCAACTTTCTAATCGACTTTTATCTTGTTAGCAGGCCAAAGAAAAATGCTAAAGTACTTAAGACTTCAACTTTGTTGTTGTCTGCACGGGCACCGGAGAAAAAACACTATACTCGGGAGTATAAAGTTGTATGCGTTTTATTCCCACCGTGGAATAAACTTTTCTAATATTTACAGGAGTTGTCCGTGGTAAGCTTCAATGCCTCACGGTCGTGATTTTAAAGGTGTTTTGTTTTCGTAGATCGAGGCCGATTTATGACACAAACTATACAACAGTTTAAGATGGTTGTCAAACACGCAAAGCCGTTGTCAATCAAGTATAGAATTTTATCTCTCAAACGTTCTGGTGATAGTGAAAACTATTCCGTATGCGATCCGAATGTTATTTTCTCTTTGGATTGTCTTAATTTTGCCATGCGTAAACTATTTTGTTTTATTTTAAAGGGCATTAATTAAATCGCTAATTTGCCCTAACCACCCAATATGTTGTCTTAATGTGTCTTAATTTAACCTTATCCTGATTACCAGGACACAATAATCACACTATTAACGCAGTTGATTATTTATTACCTACTTGCCTACGATTTATAAATTTTCACATTACTTAATTACAACAACATTCACGTAGATTTAGTATGTTTCTTATAACACCATAAAATTGTCATTAGTTTGAATTTAACTAATCACTTTATTACATACGACAAAAAAAGAATTAAAATTACGTTTGGAGTATTCTTAAATATTAAATAAATTTCTTCTTTTTTGATAGAACTAAACTAGGAAAGGAAGAAACGTATTACTCTGCAAAAAATAATTGCTCTGGCTGATGCCGAAGAACGAAGGAAAGAGACGAGGCTAATAAATTCACGTTTATTCATGGCTTTGGGGTTCTAACAATTTCATCCATATTTTCTCTATGTAGAATTTTGAACACATTATTTACTATCCTTGCAAAAAAATGTTCATGTTTCCACAACTTTTGTTCAGAACTACCTACATCTTTTATCAGAACAGAAGCAAATATGAAAATAACAAACCAGCAATAGAAACTACACGTAATGAAAGATTCTTTGATTGCGTTGCATTGACTGTGAAAAAAACATAAAAAGAAGAACTAACATTATCTGAACATTACTGCATGATCTGATCTGATAGCGTGGTCCCGAACTCCTAAGCAGGTGAGGGATTCCACCGTTTTGGGCCGCCTACAGACCACCCACGTGCTTCTTCATCTCACCTAACACTGACTCTTAGAGTTTTGCCACGTCAACTTCATTCAGGTTTAAGCCTAATCGACTACTTTGGCCGCACGAATATCTTTCTTCTACCGCGACTGTATCATTTTTCCGCACACCACCATTACAATTTCAAAGATGCACAAACCTGTGGGGCGAATAGTATATTTGCGTAGAAAACAGAATAGAAGCTCCTGTGCAAAATACGTTGTATTCGCATAAAAGATAAAAGCTGAATTACCCCCATTTGTTCATTCGCACCAAACTTTAAAATCATACTTTGGGGCATCTCGGCAATATTATGTAATTTAATTGCTTTATTAATCCAATTAACATTGGCACAGGCATGAATGCCATGCGAATTGACAACCTTTTGAAATGTTAATACTGTCACACAAATGGAATAGAATGATTTGCATGACATCTGTTTGATGCAGTTTGTTAATATACGAGAGATTAAGACATTGATATAATATTATTCAATTATTCCAGTGCGTACGTGTAAAATAATATTACGTAAACGCAAATGCCAATGTTTGTCTAATTGAGATATTTTAACAACTGTTAAAATTTCATAATTACTCCCAGAGGAATTATGAAAAGATCCGACAAAAAACATTGCATCCTTTCATTCTTAGGACAAAATATTTCTAAACTATATCCGTGTAAAAACAGGTAAATATGACAATCTACCGAGATACAGATTTATGATTTTATCAGTGGTCGCATGTAGACACGAATTGCGTAATTCTGTCGGAGCGAATCGTGCCCGTAAAAAATATCGCGCCTAAAACTCACACTCGAAGCGTGAACACAAGAAAAAAACGTCCGTTTCCCGATCTCCTCCCGCGAAATTCTTCTCCATTTCCTCCCGGGGCGAGTCGCTGAGCAGGACGTCCTCCGGCGCGGCACGGGCGTGCGTCGCGGCGTGCGTGGAGGCACGCGCCGAGGGCGAGGGCCTCGCCCCGGACAATTTATCGCGCTAAGTACCTTAAGTGCGATATTTTTATTTAGAGGGCAGACAGCTTCTAAATAATGCATCGGCCTGGCCCGAGCGCACGCCCGCCGCCCGCCCGGCGAGTCGCCGTTGCGCCCGCGATGCGTCATTTTTACTGCGCGGGCGGCCGGAGCGAGCGCCTCCCACGCCCCTGGGGCGGAGGGAGGGGGACGCAGGAGCTTGAGGAAATGGGCGTGGGCGGCAGATGCAGCCCTAGAGAAAACGGGAAGGAAAAGAAAAGAGTACGGAAAGTGAAAAGTGAGAGATAACATGAGAAGGAGATACTCAAAGGAAAAAAAACAAAGTGTGCTGGTGGTAAGAAAAATCAAGATATATCAAATTTCTTTAGATTTTATTAATAAAATAAGTGGAGGTGAAAACGGATAACCATGTTAAAATTAAACAAAATGGCCGCTAGATGTAGTCCTAGAGATAAACGAATGAATAGAGATTAAAGAAAAAAGAAGTAATGAAACATAAAAGAGGGGATTCTTCACAAGAAATATTAAGGTGTGCTACAGCAATGTGATATCAAGTAAAATATTCTTTTAGATTCACTAAAATCTATACAGAAATGTCTTGAAATTAACTTCAGGTTAGACCATTTAGGTCAGACAAATAGTAGGGAAATTAGAGACAAAGAAGCGTGATTTTTCCGTAGACAAGAGAAAGATCCATTAACTTGACCATAAAACTATGAACTCCGCTCGATTACTTCAACTTCGATGAAGAAGTAAACGCCCGTCAACGTTTATAGTAACGAATAGTAATGAATCATTTAACGTGCCAGGTATGATGATAGTGGGAACTGGACAGTTCTGTGTTCACAAATGTTGGAAATGAATTCTATGAAATAAAGGAAACAACAGATCACAAAGGCAAATTTCGAAGTGCCACTAAACTCAATTAATATCAGAACAGAGAGGTTTGTAAATGAACAAAACGAATCTTCAAAGGCTGTTGTCGCAGTTGCCGCTCGACAAGCCACTGCTACCTGTTACGTATAGTAAATTGTTACTCCGCCCCAGGTGAAGAGTCGTTCGACGGCGGGGCATTCATATCACGTGGCGAATGCAGCGGAATTGCAATGCATACAAGCGCAATGCGGCAGCTCAGACGGCGGAGAAGCGCTTCTTTTCACTGCGTTTCTCTGCGAGTGGAGCTCAAGGCCGTAAACCTTTTTAGCGGAATAGCAAAAATGTTTCACGCGCTGAGAAAAATTTAACTCGCTACTTGTTTTTAGAACTGTTTGTTTACGTCCTGTAATCCTCAAGAATGAAAAAGTGTAAAACAACGCGTTTTTTAATGTGTGTGATATTTTATATATAATTTACCTCTGTATCATAATAGAACATTTTTATCATAAACTTATTTACAAATGAAATAATGAGAGTTCCAATATAAAAAAAATTGTGAATTAGTATAAAAATGTAGAAAAATGTATGAACGAGCACCGAAGAGAAAATAAATAACGCATTGTTCCCAAGCATATTTATAATTATTTAAAAACACTTTAATGCTCGTTTTGGTAGTCTCCATTCAAAACGTTCCTGGAAGTGAGTGATGAGAAAACCTTACAAAACCATGAAAAAAAGGAAAAGTGTACACAGTGAGGACACTCGCGAGCATGATTGAGATTGCTAGGCCGGCTTAAACCATGACGAGGAAAACTGTGTGGGAGGCCAGAGCGCTTGAGTAAAGGGAAGAAGAAAATTAGACAATGGAATGCGTGTGTGAGCATGTGGGCGTGAGTATACGTGTATACGGGTAACGTGTGCGTGTGTGTACGAGCATTTGTGTAAACGAGTACGTATGCGTGTGCATGCAATACGTTATTGGATAGAGAGGAGTCAAGCACGAGATATAGGCGGTGGATTTATTTTTTTTTACATTTTTTCAAACAGCAAGACAAGAGCTTTATAAGAGTGATTAGAACTGAAACTGCAACTTAGCACGCGTAGCACTAATAGTCACAAATAGGAGAGCGAGGATACTCCCACTGGAGATCTCAATAATCAATAGTTATTGTATTGTATTATGAATAGGGGTATAGATTACAATTACAGGAAGAAGAAAGTTACGAAACGTAATTTTGAAAAATCATCCGTTTCTCTTTAGATAGGTTTCAATTTATTTTTTGGGAATCTAGATTTTATCCTCTGGCATTAGTTATAGGTTTTTCCTGGTCTGAATGTGGAAGTTGCAGGCGGTAGAAATGACGGTGTACGTTTGAGAGTCGAATCGGAATCTGAGTTGAAAGTGCGGGCAGAGGGGCCGAGGCGTGGGTGGAGCGGTGGCGGCTCCCTGTCAGACCGCCGTCGTGGTCGTCGTCGTCCGCTGGCGGCACCGAGCGGCTCGTCCGCTAGGGTGCGCGCGGAATGCGGGGGGGGGGGGACGGGGGAGGGCGGGACCGATAACCAGCCGTCCAAACGCCGCGTGCTGTCTCTGCCATCCTTGCCCTTCACCTTCACCTTCAGTTCTCTCCGTATCTTTTCTTTCATTCCTCTTTTCACCGCGACCACCAGAGGTCAGTATAACTTCTCAATTGCTGCTACAATTACATACACTCTCTTACAATTATTTACGAAAGTTTGCAATACAGTGATATAATGCATCGAATATATTTATAGAATTTCACCAGACTTCTCTTTCACAATATTTCAGGGTCTCAATATGGGAATTTCCCCTGATTCAGAATGGTCAGTTCCTCGGCATTCAACAGTTTGAGTTCCCATGTGTCCTTACCTTTCTAATGTTTCTTTTTTACCCTCTTCAGATTCAGCTACCATCGACGTATTTCTTTGCGTCGCAATGCTTTCCACTGCAATTCTATGAAATGTATTTCCTAGTATCTGCCTTACTCATCTAATTCCCCGGCCTAGCATCAATACCCATCATTATCTCATGGCTAGTACCTAAGGCAGTTCGCCGCAGATACATGTCTCTCAGCCTCCTCTTCGTCTTCTTGAAGTCTATTTATTTATTTATTTTGTCAAAAAAAAAACAGTAAAAACTGTATATGACGTGTGGGGAAAGAAATTTACTTGCGCACATTTTCTTGAGGGCCAACCTCCATGTGCCTTAGCACCGCGTTGACCATTCATTTTTGCTGACCGTTGTCTCCTAGCTTTTGTTTCTATTTGTCATTGTTTACAAACCTTTCGTATTCTTCAGCCATACATCGAGCCAAATTGCCCTTTGTCATCATGCTTGACCCTTCTCATCGCCCGCCACATCCTTCCCTTCTTTTGCTCTGCCTCGTCCCTTCTGCAGAGAGCGAGCATGGCCTTTCGTAACGGAGGCGCCCGGGAACGGAACGAGCGGGCAAGAGGAGTCTTATCGCTCGGACGACAATGCTCCCCTTCACTCCCTCCCTCCCACCTCCCCCTCTCCATCCACCCCCCTGCCTCCCCCGCCCCTGCGCCTCGGCCGAACACCTTGCAACGTCAGCTCAGCGCTGAAAGAGCGCAAACAAGTTAAGTTGCCGGGGAGCGTCGCGCGTGCCTTCAGCGCCCCGCCACTTCCCCGCCCCGCCCCAGCTCCACTCCCGTGGATTCAATGAGCGCGATTTTCAGCACAAAATCTGCTCCTGATGAACACACAGACGCGGGGGAGGAGGCCGTGTCGGAGGCGGTGGCGAGGGTAAAGAGTGGGGGGCGGAACGGGCGAGGAGAGTCCGACGGCGCGCAGTGGGTGAAAATGCGGTTCTTTGTGCTCGAAATTGCGAGCAGCTTTTCCTGCGTTGGTGCTGGTTCTTCTTCAGGTAGAGAATTGCGTTGTGGTGGCTGCACGCAACTTCAGGGTTGCTTCACGGAAGGTGAAGATGCTGATAAATTGAATTGTAGGCGAGTAAAAGTAGAATTCTCACTCTTTGATTTACGGCGCACAGACGATTTTTTGTATAAAATAAAAACATACATTTGGCGACGATTTGAGATTAATGCACTTAAACTATTTATAATTTGCCGATAAAGTTGACGCTAATTAAAATAATAATCGTGAACCCACTACTCAAGGTGGCATTATAATAAAGTATTCATCTACTTATTTATTTACTTTTCGTAAAGAAGCCATCACTGATTACTACCCTTATTTACGATCAAGGCTTTCTTTCAACTACCGTCGTAGGTATGAATGAGGAGCTCATTGCCTCTTGCAGCACTAGGATATGAATCTCATTTCCTCCATTTACTGGCTTCCACATGTTGAGAGAACGTGAAGATCACGTTAAGACGGAAAATTGTCAGAATATTTGTTTTTTCCTGATCATTGAGTCAGGTTTCTTCTGCTGCTCGAGTACACTGCGTATTTTCTGGCCTTCGACAATTCACAGACGCCAGACACCATTTAAACCGTGTGAGTTTTGAAAACCAATGTGCAATCGACATACAGCTTGGGAGGGCATTAGGACGGAACGATGAAGAAGAAACGATCGAATGAACGACGAAAGAATGAACTTAAAACAGAAGAATCCAATTAAGTTCTCTAAGTATTAATGCACAACAAAAACCTCAAGGAAAAAAAACATATTATCGATGAATGAAATATGTTCGAGTTTCTGGCTGTCAGAGAGAAAAAAACCTTCTAAGACAAGATTTTTATGGGTAAACCATCAAAATACTAAACAAAAATGTTGATAATGACCTGTTTATCAAATATTCTGAATATCATCTCATTAATCAGAAGAAGAGCACTGTAATCAGAAAATATTTAAATATTTTCAATCTAGCAAAACTCATGAATATGTTTAGAAGTCAATAATTTGAACATTTTCAAATTTTTTAACTCTAATCGATAAACTCTCATTATAATAAAATATCAGCTTACCGGAAAACGACCAACCGGTAGGCACAGAGAAAGGAGGGGTAATTGCTTCAAACACAGGAACAGATTCCTAACAAAAGACCAATAATGATTTGCAGCGTTAATTTCATCTCGAGTGTCCTTATTTCTTTTATCGAATACCCAATGAAGAGCTGAAACTACATTTGCAATAACGAAACTACATTTGCAACGAGGGGTGAAATTCAAGCAGAAGGCAAAAATGCCAATTTTATTCAGTTAAACTGATACACAATTTAATTCCTCAGTTAACAGCAAGTCGCCAGTCTTTGCAAATGACAAAGTTAAAAATGTGTCCAACCAACGTAAAATTTCGAACGTAATTTATGCCAAAATACAGATGCGACTTATCTTTACTAGATTCGCCCAACTATTTCATAAGTACTTCTACGTAATTTTAAATACGCACATTCATTACGTGTTCCATTACTCCACACGTTTTAGCTGAAATGAAAAAGTAATCGCCTTTCCGACAGACTCGATTTTCCACGAACGCAATTGTCATTTGCAAATGTCTCGTCCAGTCGCGCGAGCATTTCTGCGGATCGCCGTTCTCGCCCACAGCTCATTGCGAGCAGCAGGTCAGTGGGCTGGGAGGGTGAGGGCGAGGGTGAGGGAGTGAAGAAGGCTCTGAGAGGTCGTTTAGGGGCCGCACGCTCTTTCACTACTGCCTCTGGCCGCAGTGGATTTTTCTTTCCCTGCCGTCCGCGAGCTGCGTCTGCCGACTATGGCTGAAGGGGACTTGGCGGCGACGGGGGTGGCGACGGGGTGGCGACGGGGTGGCGACGGGGTGGCGACGGGGTGGCGACGGGGTGGCGACGGGGTGGCGACGGGGTGGCGACGGGGTGGCGACGGGGTGGCGACGGGGTGGTGACGGGGTGGCGACGGGGTGGCGACGGGGTGGCGACGGGGTGGCGACGGGGGTGGCGACGGGGTGGCGACGGGGTGGTGACTGGGTGGGGACGTGGCGTCGCTGGAATGAAAATAAAATTACTTCCATTTTGCATTGTAGACAGCGGAGGGGGATCATGTGGTTCAAGTCAATGATATATACCAAAAAATGTATTTTACTAATTTTTTATACTAATCTTTCAATATATCAATTTTTACGTCAGAAAAAATTCCTTAAGGCAAAAATAAGACTACATTTTACAAGGGTGTTCTAATATAAAAGGGAATGATTTTTTCAAACACCCCACCGTGTATAACAGCTGCGCCACCTGGTAAGAATATAGCCACAATATCTCACCTCCCTTCTGTGCAAGTTAGAACCTGGTCAAAGGAGTCTGGGTGTCTGCATTGAGTGAATAGAAGATGTCGCGGAGCGTGAAACAACGCATTGTCATGAAATTGCGCAATTGATAAAACGTCCAGCTGTCAGAAAATGTGCAGTGACTCAAAAAACAGTGTAGGGAAGAGTATCTCTTACGAACCCGTGTATTTGAATGGAGTAAGAGTTTCAGAGAGGGACGAGAGCGCATTGAGAATGAACCTGATAACCGTCGGCAACGAACATCAGTGTTAATGCGGTTATTCGTGAGAATATGCGCATCACTATCAAAGAACTCGCATCAGTAATTGGCATCAGTGCGGATCCAAACGGAAGAGAGGTGAAAAAACGGGTAGCATTCCTTCAAGACAATGCACGACCTTATACTGCTAAATAAACCATGCCAACCTTCAGAAATTGAAATGGGATTATCTCCGACATCCGACTTACAGGCCCCAAGTGATTTTTATACGACATACAAGCCCCATATTTGGCCCCAAGTGATTTTTACAAGTTAAAACAGCTTACATCACACTTAGAAGGCATGCGGTTTGCAGATAATGACGCCGTCATCCACAGTGTTCGAGAGTGTATGTTCAGACAACCAAAATACTTTTAGGCAAAAGGCATGAAGATGTTTCCAGAACGTTGCAAAAAATTCATAGACTCTGGAGAGGAGTACTTTGAAGGGCGGCACGTACAAATGCACTTTCGGTAATAAAGTATTTCGTAAAAAATATCAGTCCCGGCTATACTAAAATGTCCTTGTATATTCAGCAGAAATGAAAAATATTTTTATAAGAAAAAATCAAGTGGACGCTATACTCGGACCTGTAGTCCTGCCCCGAGGAAAATCCTGGATGCAGTTCTGACTATATCTAAAGTTAATTCCTTACTTTACCTCAATGAATGCTCGGAAAACGTCGGATAACCTTCGCGAGCTTAATTAATGAATGCGTTGGTAAAGACATCGGTTTTATAAAACAAAAATATAGGAATTTTAAGAACAGTAAGTATTGTAGCTTCCCTTCTCCCCACTCCATTCTTCTCCGCCACCCAATCTCCGCGCGCACAGAGCTCACAGCCGCCAGATTGTTTTGTAGCTCTCCCTCCCCATGTACCACAGCGCGTCCGGCTCAACTGCCATTTTTTTTAATAAACCGAGAGTATTTCAATATTGAATGCTTTTACATGCTCTGAATATTTAATAGGCGGTATGAATAGCCCCCTTTCACTAGCTCGGCGGCGCGCAAAAAAAAAATGAGGGGAGCATCTCCCGTCTTTCGTGTGCTGGCCAACTAGCCGGAGTCGGCAACTGCATTTTTTATCGGAGCCCCACCTGCTTAGCGAAAACGACGCCTGGGGAACCGAGAACCCGTTGTTTCGCTCCCCACGACCAGCGGCGAGCGCGGTTTGAGGGTAGCTTGCGGGCTGGATTTGCAGCACGTTACTTCTAGAAGAGTTGTATAAATATTTAAAACGAAATCTGCGCCATTAAATTTTTTAGTAAAGCCTTGGGACGTATTTTGCGGTTCCTCTTTCTTTTCCTCGGATATCCTCCTCCCACACAAAGAAGCACATATTTTTTCTCCGGGCGCCTTTTTCTCTGTGCTGGCTCCGTTGCTTTTTTTATTATTTTTTTTTGGCTCTCGTGAGCGCCGCCGCGAGAGAAAATCAAAACGCCTAGGTCGCGTGCGAAAATTTACTTGGCCGGCGTAATGCGCGGGGGCGCTCCTTAGACGCGACTTCGCTTTAGCGTAATGCTGTATTTGCACGGCGCCCGGATACGGAAGCGTGAATGTGTGTGGATAAGGACGAGTAATGTGTGTGGATAGTGGAGCGCGCGAGGATTCGCCAGATAGCGGATGAGGCGGCTAACACGAGGCGCGGTGCGGTGCGGTGCGGTGCCGTGCGGTGCGGTTTGGGGCTGCGGTCGGGATTCAAAGCCCGGGCCTCGCAGGAGCGGCGGCGCTATCTGCAGACACCTCGACGCTCAGTCGCTCAGATCGGCAGATACCTCCCCAACTCCGAGACTTAGAAATCGGTCTCCTCTCCAGTCCAGAAGGGGATCCTGCCAACCATTTTTGGGGGCATCGTAGATGTTTGCAAATAATAAACATCTGCTAATATATTGTATATTATTTACGTACAGTACATATGAAACTATACACTATCGTTATTTAAATAATTACATAACTGAAATGTAAATAAATATTTAAATTTATTTTAAATTAATTTAATAAACGAAGGTAAACAAAAACTATAGACCTTTTAGGGGATATTGGCCCCCATGGCCCTGCAACTGGATCCAGTCCTTTCTCATCCATTACGTCAGAGTATCCTAATTCACTAAATAATTTTGGGGTGCTCGATTGAGTTTTTCTCCATATTAAATTGTGGTAATAGTCTTGTCTGTCAGTGTTGTGTTATGTATTTTTGTGTTGAATTAACATCTGAAAGAGATAATCGGCTGAACTATGTGAAAGCAAGCGTTTTAAAAAAGTTGTTTGTACTATTAAAAAAAGACCAGCAGATGTGGCTTAAAGCAACAACCGTTTAACACTTCAGCGCCTTTGACCGAGAGAACCTTCAACACTAGATCGATAGCTAGGCTTAATTTAGACGTTGCCTGAGAAAAATTCTAGCGCCCGGCTGCTCAGATCGATAGTTTTGGATGATTTTTCCATCAGTGTCAGGCAAATGCAAGAGAATAACCATACCGAATAAACTACAGATCGCACGCGATCTTTTCCTTTCTTATTCCTGTCCCCATCATCCCACTTACATACACTAACACGCGTGCAAACATTGCATTGCCACACGTGTCGGGAGACCAATAAGGAGCTAAGGGGGTTGTCCCAGCTGGGGGAGTGCCCCACTCGCGGAGATATCAGGAGGAGGAATCTCTCGGCGGTGGATTACTCGTCTAGCGGAGGATGAACACTTTCGTGAGAAGTATGCACTGTAACTATCGACCAGAGCAATTGATGTGCTCAGCAACATTAAATATGAAGACCATGGAGCAATAACATATGTCACATTTATGATGAAATTGAAATATTAGTTTGATATAATTAAGATGATGTTCCTCTCTGCCCCTAGACGTAATCTAGATGTTTTTTTTTAAATATTCGACGCAAAATGGCAGTGTAATTCACAAATTAATGTTCTTTATCTCAATGTGTAGAATGCAATGTCTAAACCTTTACTCTCCGTGTCCTCAACACGTGCGTATTGTTGCATAGCATGTTGCCCCGAGGTCTTCATATCAATAAAATCGGTCATTTAGAGGGACTCACTCAAAGCATCTCTGCAGCAGCGCGGGCCGTTATTTTCACGAAGTTGGAATTTTTTTTCGATCTCCCTACTTCAATATATTTTAAACGTGGTAAATACGCGGAATATAAATATCAAAGCGATGGCAATACAATTTAAGGCATTATCAACCCGTGACACGAAGCATTTCAAATTATTGAAAGAACTTTTAGTTTTATTATAAAAACAAAGAATGCTTTGTTAATTTTCTGTATGCGCATTAAGAGAGCTTGCCTTTGAAGTAGAGTTTTTTTCACGTATTTTTTAACGTGTTCCATCAATATTGCTTCTGATCGGATTGATGATCAAATCCTTGTTAGACAACTACAGAGGAACAATGTCGACTAACTCTGATACTGTTCACTTTCCACTTCACATTTTTTCTTCATTTGGGCTTTCTGACACTATCATTCTTATAAAATTGAAGAACGTTTTCAGGATCTTTCGATTTTTCTGTGCTTATTTTAGTTTGTGATGGACAGCTTATTTTACACTCATTGCCTACTCATTCATTTTTATATATTTTTCTTCTTTCTACAGCTACCCTCTTAGGTACTTTTCTTGTGTGTAGCCTTGTAGACATTGGTGAAGATCCCACATTTTATATCTGCTTCCATTTAATCTCACGGTTCATATGAAACATATATTAAACGCTAAATCCTACTTAAATATACAATGCCTGTTTGAAATAGATCTGAACGAATTCTTGTAGACTGAATTACGTCTGACAAGCGTTAATATTAAACGGCGCTCTCTAAAGCTTTTCTCACATCGATAAGCTGGTGTCATATCAATAGCAAATCATAACTAGAAGGAAAAAGCATTAATTTTTATGCTGCTTCTACTGCTATCCTCTGTAGAGACCCTGACCGAGAGGTCAGGGTCTCTACAGACCCTCTAGTAGTTGAGTCCCGACACTGGCGGGACACAAGTATTTTCGACTCTAGCTTTACAGCTCTGTCGAATTCAGTGGCTGTCTGGAAGAGAATTATGGTAGATGACTATCCTGATCGGTAGTTTTTCGTTTCCACTTACGTGTACTTCACTATCACAAATGTCGAGAGACCATTCGGGAGCAAAGCGCTTGTCCCGGAAGGGGCGCAGACCTGTGGGGGAAAGATACTTAGAGGGGGAAATGTCCCCCATACCGTTGTGTAAGTCAGGCCAGATATCACCATCCAGCAGGGAAGGAATCACTAACATCTTCCGGAATAAATCATTCAATACATTAACAATCGCGGCAGTTGACTTTCCCACAAACACCAATTAATTCATCATTCAATCAACCAATTGTTATACAACCTTGATGTTACTATATTCATTGCATATATGTTTGGATTTTCTGCAACACTGTCGTCGCTTATTCTGTATAGTGCCGTTAATATGTCGCATACATTTTTTTAAATTTATTTACAATCTCAATACCTCAGTCATTGGTTGTTGTCTTAAAAAACGTGCTAATCCAATCGTTTGTTTAAACCATTTTCAACTATTCTTGTAACATCTTTACTACCGCTATCTTCGTACAATCTTTCGGTATAAAAGTTTCTGCAAAATTCCGTTAGGTGAATGAAGAATGCCCTCATAACAGTCCTCTCAATTGAAGCTGTCACATTCCTCTTTGGCACTTACCTATTTGTTTTCTTTTTCAACGTATTCAACAACCTTTCCAAGTAATTTGGGTAAACACGTTTCTAACTCTCCCATTAGCTATTTAATTTCTCTCATTCCACGTTTTCCTCAGTAGATATTAACTTTTACTTTCACTATGTTTTGTCACATACCCGAATAGATACTACAATCATCTTGTATTCTCTCTCTCTTTCTTTCTCTCTCTCTCTCCATTTTACTGCTTTTATGTTGACGTTGTTCCCACTCTGACATTTCGCGTCATTAGGTACTTGCGTTTTCTTCACTTCTTTCTCCATTCTGTTGAGTTTCTGCCGACACCGCCCCGCTCCACCCTTGTCGCTTCTGACCAACCCCTCCTCCCCCTATCCTTCTCACTCCCGCGCCTAATGTAAATACTCCTCCAGGGTGGTCCCTAAGTCGCCCAGCGCGGGTTGAGCTCCCGCTGAAAGCCCGACAATTGCGAGGAACTTGCAGCAATTACGGGAACTGTTGGCGGTGGCGGCGGTGCGCAGGGCTACCGTGGCGGGGGCGGGGAAAGGAAGAGGGGGTGGAGGGAGAGCGATGGGGTGAGAGGGTCTCCTGCGACGTGGGGACGTGTCGCAGACCTGCGCGGGAGAGACTGCGCAGGAGCTTGGGGAGAGTCAGGTTGCGCACGGAGACCCTGTGGTACACCTCGGCGAAAGATTCAGCGTCTGCACTCAGCATTTCAAACGCCAGTGAATGCAACTTGTACAGGGAGTCTACAAAGGTTTTTCGCTGCTTCACAAGACAAATCAATCAAAATGCTGCGATTTATCGTCAGTTTATAAATAAACAGAAACAAATCAGGTACCTATCTAGAAAAGTATTCTATCAAGTAATTTCGCGACCGCTCTCCTCGAGTATCTCAAGACCGCAGCAAAACAGAACTTACATATCATTATAGCCTTTTAATGCATTATATGAGAAACATAAAACATGTTAAAGCATGTGAATGAGTGAAAATAGTTTGTTTCTTTCTTAATACAAAAATAAAATTATTGTCGTACTGTCTAAATTTGCGACTAAGTATTTTAGATGAGACTGCTAAGTAAATAAGTCTGCGAGGTAATATACAATTGGAATGTCGATAATTTCATGAAGATTATCAACAAGGGGAATCGTAATGGTGCAATACTTTTAAAACGCTTACCCAATCCTATAATTTTTATAGGCACCTTGAAAAACGTTCTAATAGTAAGCTTTTACAAATCAAATACTTTATTACTCACTTCCATGAAAGATAAAGTATTTTGTACACAATACGAATATAATCTTGATACATGGAAATTGAAGATCAACTTTTCTTTTCACCGTAGCGCACTTTTCGTTTACGTAAGGGATGTTATCGGGATTATATTTCACCTCCAAATTCGCCGGTATCACGTAGCTACTGCTTTTGGTTTCGTTCAAACTTTTAAAGCTTCTTGAATACATTGAGAAGTTGATGCCTGTGGGGTAATCCGTTACGCTTCTTATTCGTAGATTTAAACCAATGAGCTTTATTATATTTAAAAGTTAAATATCGTACTCTCTTCTCCAAGGGAATGTATAAACACTTTATCGGTTTAAAGCAGTTTTCTCGAAACTCAATTTCTAACGTCGTTTACGCCTTCGGGTTCAAAATAGAAAAGGCATTCTCTTCTCGATATCTCGTGTTGATAGAAAAAGTTGAAGCAGATGTATCACGATGATTTTCAAGAACCTTATACGTTTCTTGCTCATATGAAACGTTGCTCACTGTTTGAATCTAATATACAAATATTACCACAGTAAATTTCACCCTTTGCACTTATTTTATTAAAATGGTAATTTATTTTTAATAACGTACGGTCATATATTATTCATGCAACTATTTTAATATACTTACTTTTTTATTTCAGAACATGAAGTATATTGGAAATTACTTGTTTGTATCAATTAATCGTTGTCTTTCTAACTATTTCGTTAAAGAAATGTTCTGAACGGATAGTTACAAAACTTTACGGATAGATTGAAATCAGACTGGACAGTAAGACGTGTTACATTTAAACAACCACGTAAGCAAGGCGGTGAACAGAAAGGAAGATGTGTTTCAGAATGGCCCTTGAGACAAAAGACAGACGTCCCAAGAGTGGACAGAAGGGCCTATTGGTTGATCGAAAGCGAAAAATGTCAGTAAGTCATCCGATCAGCAGATAGCGTTTGAGTGCTCACGCGACCAGAGGGAGTTGATTGGTCTATTGGCCGGTCAGTCAGTCGAACAGACATTCGCGAACGTCCACCCGTCTGGAGGAATGTTGCGACGGACAGTGACAAATGGACAGATAGGGGGGCCCCCACCTAATTGCATAGAGCTGCATTCACTACGTAATAAATTAAGCATGAGCCGGCTCTGTATCGCGTTTGATTCCGGAGTGTCGAGGCCGCAATCGAGAGTAGGCGGTCGCGCATGGCACTTGTTTCCGGGCTGGGCAAAGCGCCCCGGCGGTGAGCACGGCGGTCGACGGCAGGCCTACATATTTTATTTCTAAGTAGCGAACCGTGTCGCCGCTTGAAAGCGCGCGCGCTCCCAATTCATTGAGCCACTGCCCCCCACCCCACCTCCACCCGTCCGTCAGTGCGCCCTGGCGGTCGGTCCGCGCGACCACGCCCTTCGCTTCTCGCCCTTTGAGGCTTTCGCGCTCGACCATTGCGGCTTTTGTGAAGCACCACTGCGGCATTTTGTACTATCCTTTCCTCAGGTGGAATCCACTTAGGCGGGTGATTAACCTGGTACACGTGTGTGATGTTCAAAAGAAATGATATGTGTAATATGTGTAAAAGAAACTATTGACACACTCTGTTGAAACGTAACTACTATTACACATTTCGTTTGAAACATGAAATGAATAATTTTATTTTTAACGTTTTGCCAATTTTTGAGTGTAGGCGAGAGAAGGTATTTCGGATTTTCAGACCTTTTCTTATCTGGAAAGGTAATCACACATGCTGTTTATCGTTGCCTTCCATCTCTGAATAATGAAAGGAGGATAAAGGGAGGTGATTAATGAGAAATTATTAATTATATCAACCTTGCATTTACATTATTAATAACACACATACCGTACACTGTACTCGTTCTACAGCTTTCAAATTTGAGTTCTTTGCAAATCATGCACCACAATGAGTGGTGGAGATGAATCTTGTTGACAAATATATTAAAAAGTAATTTTGAAGTTCTCAGTTATTTAATTTTTCTTTTCTGAATTCCATAACATTGAAACTCAATTTTTTATTTTTTTAAATATATTTGGTGCTATTTTCCATTTTCTTAAAAAGTTATTCAAATAAATTTTTTGATACACGCTTTTTCTTCCATGTATTTCAATTGCAACTCAACGGCAATTTACAATTCAGCCAGTATGAACGTTTAATATCACTCTTTCAAAATGAGGATGAAATGCTACTCCGCAATTGTCTATAATTCGAGAGCAACAGATAACGGACGGTAGTACTATGTTAGATAACACGACGACTTGCGGATTCCAAAAATTGAAGAAAGAACAAAAATCATTACACATTTTTTAAACAAAAAAATTGTTTCACTGTTAAAAAGAGGAGAAATTTCAGACAACTTTGATGCAATGCCAATACGTATTTTAAAGATTATTTTAAAATATTCCAATCAAATTAGTAACGTGGTAGAATAAATATAAAATAAACTTACTGATACAATATTCAGTTTGTTTGGCAATACAATCTTCATCGTAAGCATTCATTACGGTTATTTCCTATTAGCTAGCAACTGAGGATCCAGAGACCACAAACACAAAGAAATCAGCTGCTTCTACTTCTACACGGGCCCGACACGCTCACATGCAACGAGAGATTGTGCTCATGCATTGTTCATTTGCTTAGGAAAAAATAGATTCTCTGCGATGTGTGCGACTATCTCAGGCTCTGAACGAACCTGAGTTGCGTGTGGACAATTCTACGTCCCAGTTGGTCACTAAGATGTTCATTATCTATCCATTGCTTCAAACCACAAACTTATGTTTTTCTTCTATATTATGTATAAATTCTGGTCTACTCTTGACGTCCGTCGTTCTTCATTTGTTCCCTATTCACTGGGACTCTTCCCTACGCAATGTGTCATTTCTCCATCATAAGCTAACATCCTAGCTCATTTTCATCTTGTTGTCTATCTGGTTCGTTTCATTGAACCAACTAACTCCATTGCGCCTCCCCTACCCTGTCTTCCCCCCGAGTCCTTTCGGCCTCTTCCACTTTTGTTCGCTGCATCTTGTGCCCGCAACACATCCAATCCCGGGAAGTCTCGCCCGCGCTGCGTGCCACGCAGCCTCATCACCCGGGCCATCAAGCCTCCGCTCACCACCTCTCCGGGCCCGTTCCTTCCTTCTCTCGCTCTACGACGCACCTGCGCTAATTTCTGAACAGCGGCGCCGATAAGAGAGGCGGCCAAGGCGGCGATGCGGACGGAACGAGCTCGGGGACGAGGGGAGAGGAAGGGGACGGGGTGAGGGTGGGGCTTGTGCGAGGAGGCGGCGAGGGCGGGGGAGGGCGGGGCGAGGGCGGGGCGAGGGCGGGGCGAAGGTGGGGCGAAGGTGGGGGCGAGGGTGGGAGTGAGGGCGGGGCGAGGGCGGGGCGAGGGTGGGGCGAGGGCGGGGCGAGGGCGGGGGAGGGCGGGGCGAGGGCGTGGCGAGGGTGAGGGCGGGGCGAGGGCGGGGCGAGGGCGTGGCGAGGGCGGGGTGAGGGCGGGGAGGGGGCGGGGCGAGGGCGGGGGTGGGGCGACGGCGGGGCGAGGGCGGGGCGAGGGCGGAGCGAGGGCGGGGCGAGGGCGGGGCGAGGGCGGGGCGAGGGCGGGGCGAGGGCAGGGTGAGGACGAGGACGGGGCGAGGACGGACAGCTGACAGCTCCGCGACGCCTCCGGTGCCGCCCCTACCGCCCGCGTCGTCCCGCGCTGACGCTATCTCTTCTCGCCCGCGAAGCACCGCCCGCCTGCCCGTCGCCTCCACCGTCGTCTCGTCGCCGCCGTCTCCGCCCCCACCGCCCGCGCCGCTCGCGGCTTAACTTCTCGTCTTGTCGCCGCCCCCTCCGCCGATAGCCGTTGCTGCCTCCGGCTATCTCCGCCGGCCGTAACTCGACGCGTTTTAAAATTCATGCCGCCGTCGCCGCCGTCGCCGCCGTCGCCGCCGCCGCCGCCGCTGTTGTCGCAGCGATACCGCGTGTCCCTCCTTACGCCTCGCGGAGGGTTTGGAGGGAGGAGAACTAGAGGAGGTACCTGCAGTGGAGGTGGAAGAGACGGTACAGTAAGGCGCGCCTATGCAAATGGTAACGGCGGAGCGGGGTAGAAGATATCCCAGTTCTCCTATTACTCTCAGGTTAAATGTCCTTTGTTTTTCTTTTTCGCATTCGAATTTTACGAAAACTGTGACTGATCTTCTGATGTCTGCGACTTTGTCAATTAGTTTTGGCTAAAAATTTGACCATGTGACGCCGGGAGAACAACAGTGGATAAACTGGCATCTATTAACCTTGCTGTTTGGCCATTCTCGCGCTCTCTACTTATATATACCTTTCATTATGCTACAGAACTGCAAAATGAAAAAAAATGCTCTCAGCAAGTCAAGAGATACACTGCACTGCCTGAAGAAAAAAAAAAACATTTAATGGCGGAAACAACAAATATGTTGAACTGATGTTAATTTAAGTTTCGAACATAATATATTGGGGATGTTTATATCTAAGTTTACTATCTACCTCTGTGAAAGAGGGTTTATAAAAAAGAGCTACACGATAATAATTTGAAACCGTTGCCTTTCAGCACTGTAAAATATACAACGCATTGAGAATTATGAAGAGTTATAGTCGAAATGAGAATATAAACTAAATGAATGCAACTACGAACTAACAGGATGATTTAAAAAAAACAACGTAGTAGATACACTACTTGGCAATAGAAACAGAATGAGTGATATAATTATAGCCATTTAAAAAGGTGTGCTAGAGATCGGAATGATTCCACAATAGTATTAATCTTATATTCAACAACTTATATGCTGAAAGTTGTGAAAATAAATATTTGTTTAAAGAAAAATGTGAAGATGTGGTAGTGTAATGAAATATTGGATTAATTCAATAATAGTGGAAAGATGAAAGGACGACTTAAGAAAGGCATTAATTGGGGACATGTGGAATTACGAAATAAAAAGAAAGCAGTCCAAAAAAAGAATACACACTACGCATGTGAGAGAACAAAAAAGAAAGAGATGCGGCAGGTGGATACGGGTGACCGGGACAAGTTATTCTAATGCAGCTGAGACTCGTCAGTCTGACTTGCCCGTCTTCTGCGCGCTCTATTGGCGTCTGCGCGCGCAGATAGCAGGCGACACTGAGGGAGACTTGTCAGCAAGATTCGCTGATCTCAGGCTGTAAATCCCGACAGAAGTTGAAGCCATGTTCTACTACGTTCGAATGCATTTCATCGGCTGCGAACAGCTTAGATCCAGGATTGATGCTGATTCTGCATGGGCTTGGAACGGGGGGTCGTATGTTTTGAGTACCAATCGAGGCGGATATTTGACATTAACCGCATAGTTAGGTAATAAAAGCCGCTATCTGGAGGAGAATTCTAGCGGCCAGCTGCTCTGTTATTTTACGTGGCGAGACTCAGGCCATGAGGCCTGCTCTTCCGTCTGACCACGCAAATTTCACTACACTCCTTTCCCTGGATAGAGCGGAAAGAAGGTATTACTGAGGCGACGAAACCGGCGATTTGAATTTTGCTCAGAGGCGTCATTTAGACTTGAGGATCTTTTACATGCAAGTAAATCTACTAACATGGGACAGCCGGCTTTACTTCCCCTCCGAAGGAAGGCGTACGAAGGATTTTTTCGCCCCTAAAAATCCACGGCTTCGATCAGGTTTGAACCCGCGATTTTGGGTATAGCAGTCCGTTACGCTAACCGCTACACCACCGCCGCCGCGAATATCGGAGCAGTTTCCTAAAAGCGAGTCACAGAGCGTGCGCAATTATTTCTTTCTCCTCCTATCCTGTCCACTTCCACACATACACACACTTACATGCACCACTCAACCACATACATTTCGGGAAACTAGTTGGGAACGCAGTCGGGCGCATAGAGCTTGTCCCAGTGGGGACAGTGCCCCGTTGGAGGGAGACACTTGGAGGAGAAAACTCTTTAATCCGATGTGTAGATCGGCGTCAGATCTCACCGTCTAGTGAGGTAGGAACACCGTCAATATACTAATGGGACTAATGGCCTTCGCCAACAGAACGACGAATCACACTCATAACACCATTCCCAAAAATCTCATCAAAACACTCTTGACTTATCCATACTGTCATGGAAAACTAATTAAAAAAATACAACTAATCATGGTGCAAATGACACCGTCTGTTAAAACATATTGTGTCATTCATATGAGATTGCCGAACAAGGTATCGGTTCAAGAGCTCAGTATCTAAACGATACTTCTGCGATTTTTCGAACATTGCCTGTCCAGGTCAGTCTTCACGATGAAATATGTCACGGTATTTTGAATCTTTCTCAGTATTACCGGTAGATATCGCATGATCGCGACAGTATCAATCAGTGCTTGCAATCGTGCGACTTCTAGCGGCACGACCGAGAAAGACGCAAAATGCTGTGTTTCATCGTGGCCATAGGGGCTTGAAAGGCAGTTAGAGAAATCACACTATACTTACTTTACTGGTCGTAAGCCGAAGAGGCAGGTTCATGTGCAACAAATCTATCATATTCAAGACAGAGATATATTCAGTGAACTTCTACTTTACTTAAAAGGTAATGCATTTAAAATCATATGAACCCTGTATGTTTATTCATAACAAAATCTTTATAAGTTGTACATTTGTAACAAATGAATTAAAATGAATATTATTTCTAAGATATTCTCTTTTATAATTTCTGTAATAATAATAATAACCTTCTTCATAATACAAATAATAAGGTATTGAAGTATCTTTCCCCTGGACCCTATGTGCCTGCAACAAATATTCGCCTGCGCGAAGAGTCAAAGAGTCTCTCAAAAAGCGCGAGACGGGAAATCTCAGTTGTCCTTACCCGTTAGGCTGCTCTATCCGAAAGGCGTCAACGCCAGTCCACTATTCCTTTCAGTAAAATAAATAAGTAATTAAAAAAAACAAGGAAATTCTCAGCAGTTGAGGATATTATTGACTGAAAAACAAGGAACTAGAACATAATTTAAGCTCACTGTCCACAGCCCATGGATGGTTAAGTGTGATTATTTTAGTGTGATATTTTCCGCTTGTTTGAAATACGTTTAGATATTTTTAACTTTACACGAAATGCGAATAACTTATTCCTTTCATCGATTATCGGATGGCAATTGCTGGTCGAGTCTTCATAAACACACTCTCCCTCTACCACTCCCCGAATTTCCTGTCCCCTGCAACACACTGGGGAGTGTTCCAGGAGCACTTCCCCGGACGGAGAGCTGGGTTTAGTACGCGCGAGTTTATCGCTTTTCTCGAGATTTTCACGGTGCATAATCCTGTCGCGTGCAGTTAGGCGTTTACTACTCCGCAGCCCCAAAGGACCGACAGCGTTGGAGAGGAGATAAGGAGTGAATGGGGTGAAGTTCAGAAAAAGAGTTGGGGGAAGCGGCGAGGATGACGGACATTTCGACACTCTCTACATAGAGCTGTGAGCGTTCTTGGACAGTTTGAAATAAAAATTGGAGTTTTTTTCCGATGCATTTTCCTTTAAAGTTATTTACTTAAAAATTAAAATTTGTTATAGATTTTATACAGATGAAGGCAAGTTTATAGGTATAGGACATTTTAGCATAATGTTATTGAATTTTACAATGTTTCATTATATTCGAAGCATCCTCAATGCAAAACGATTAGACAGTTAATGAATATATTTTTTGCTAATTGCTATTTTTAAATAATTTCAATGCAAACACCTTCTTTGAACTTATCAAATATAGAAAAACGATCTGGCGTCTAACTTTGGTGACTATTGAAAACAAAAGTAAATATTGAAATTGGGCACACATTGAAAAATATAATTAAAAAGATGGCACACAATTTCTACTAATATCATCGTATTTATTCTTTGAAAAAATGGCCACGAGATATTTAGAGGGAAAGGGTCGTGTTATTTCTAAATAAAAAATTCGTTGCGAGTGGGTGAAATACCAGGTGCGTGACACGACCCCTCGCCAGCAGCGGTGGGTAATCCCTCCCACTAATGGATGGCAGGATGGACATCGCGTCACTTTTTATCTAGTTCATTTTGGTTGAGCTGCATTTAACCTAATTAAAGGCACAAAGTTCTATATTGAAATTTCAAATCCCTTTTCAACGTTTAATTGCTCAGTGTCTGTCAACTAGAGAGCAATGTAATGTATTGATGTAAAAATAAAACGAAAGAACTTGTGTTTCGAGAGTTTCAAACAAAAACGAGAAAAAGTCTGAAACATTATTACTTGAAAATATGTAGAAAATTAAGGCAATTAACGTTAACAAACATTTATTACACCTGTAAATATTTAAATTGTAGAAATATTCCTTAACTATTAGACACTTTCATCAAGAAATATAATACTATTATATACTCACATGCCTGTTACATATTCTGATTTACGAGATTTCTTTTAGTAACATATTAGTGGACTTGAAAAGATAATTATAGTTTCTACTTTATTTTTACTCTGTTTTCTCTGAAGTTTTCTTTTTCTGAGTTCCCTCTCTAGGTACTTCCGCGAAGGAGACACCGCTTCAGGCTGATGTTGCAAAACTGTAAGCTGTAAAAGTCACGACTGGTGTCCCAACATGTGTGGAGTGTAGTTAATGAAAATGTAAAGTGTGCGTATGTGCGCACAAAAGCAGACGAAAGAACAAGGATGAGAATGAGAAGACTGCGCGCGATCCGTGGTCCGTTTATTAGGATTCTATTTAGGTATTCGCCTGGTATTCATCGGATAAACCAGAGAAAACTACTGATCAGAGTAGTCAGTCGCTTGAATTCTTCACCGGCATGCTATTACCTATTCAATTTACGAGTAACTTTAATACCCAATTCCTTCCCAGTCCTCTCCCTGTCAGAATGTCGTTTGAATGTGACGTCTGCCGGTGTGCCGGGAGTTAGTGTATAGTGGTCCGCAATGCGCCTACCTCGCTCTTGTACTTCACCAGGGATAATTCAGCCCAGGGTAGGCACCTAGGCGTTGGCCTCTATCCACATCCCCAGCAGGCGTACAAGTATGCCCTTGGGCTGGTATACGGACCCCGCCAAAACGCAGTTGACCATCTCGATAACCTCTCCATACAATGTCTGAGTCTGAGTCACCTCAGAGCTTCTTGCTAGACAAGCTAGTTCTGGAGTCAAAACAATGCGCTAGTCATATACGCCGGGACAAGACCCTCCTCTTTGTCCAGAGTGTCGGGCCACTGCCACGACGAAACCAAGAGCCTAACAGGGGCCACCGGTTCTAAGGTTCGGGTGACAATCTGACAGAAAGTTTCGTTTTTCCCGTTTGGATTTCTATATGTGGGATCCGGAGCATTCCAAAGAACGTCTTTCACCCAATTCCACCCGAAGGTCGACGCGCCAGGGGCTCAACTGCTGGGTTGCTGGGCAAAACCTCCCGTCCTGGAGCTTAACATCGCCTACTCACAGCCTCATTATATCATTTTCACATTTAGGGTGAAAAGTATTACTGACGCCGCGTGGCGTGACCTTTAACCTTAATTTCCGAGACATTTTGGCGATCGCAAAAGGGTAACACTTCGACGAGAACGCTGCACGATGCAGTGATTGCTGGTCCAAGATGTTGCTAGTTTGAATGGAGACTTTTATTACGTCTAGTCTGGCTGCTAAACTACGGTCCTAGATGGCAATGGATGACGTTTTTACTACTGGTGGGAAGGTTGTGGTGCAAAGTGTGCATTAATTTGTGCTCTCCAAATGAATCAAAATGTTTGTACTATTGAAAAAATTGTTTAGGAATTTTTTTATCAAATTAAATTCGTATTATGTAAATGTATTTTATAATTAGTGTATTTTAATTTTACATATTATTTCCGATTTTACATATTTATTAGAGGTTCTTACTGTTTTCATTACATATTTATATACATATTTTGACTTTTCATACTACGTACATTTCTTGTCTCTAATGATGATGATGGCGATGAAATCTCCCCGAGAGAGTGGTTGCATTCGATCCGCTCTGGTGTCACATATCCACCGACGTCGAAACTTGAAACATAGAACCTACCGGTCAGAGTCGCAGCAGTGGCAACAGTCGAGGCCCTGAGATGCAAGGGCCGTGGCGAATTCCAGAGCTTAGTCCAGCGGTGTCAAGGTCTTTTACTGGTGGCAACGACACGCGTCGTAGCACCATAGCATGACACAAGCTGCTGTGCGCAACTAGCGTTGGGAAAGGAAACTATTAGTAACCCCGCTGTTTTACTACAGGGATAGCGTTGTCTCTTGCGGCGGAGTTATGAACTGCGTGGAGTGGAGATTTCGTGGTTGCGCTCGTGTCATGGACTCCTGCTCATGGCATCGACCTTGACAACACGCTTAGTCATTTCGATCTCCGCGGCCGGCGTCGCAGCGCCCTCCTTGGTCAGGCGGGCGGCCCCGGAGCCGAAACGTGCGCGCGCCCGCAGCCCCTAATTCGCATGTGGCGTGCGCGGCCGCCGCCGCCCTCCGCCTTCCCCCCCCCCGCGAACAGTGGGCAACGCTGCGTCGCCAAGCGGACACGGGGAACCCCAAAGTATACAGCCAATTTCATAAGAAAGGACCTTTCGACAGCAACATAACTGAAGGTTCTGTGATCATTGTGTTCTTCAAACCATTAGACCAGTGTTGTCAAGGTCGATGCCACGAGCGGGTGTCCGTGCAACGAGTGTCGCGACGAAATGGCACCTCCACGCAGTTCATCATCCCGCCACCAGAGACAACGCCATCCCTATTGTACAACGGCGGGGTTACTGCTAATAGTTTCCTTTCCCTACGCTAGTTGCGCAGAGAAGCTCGCGGCATGCTACGGTGCCACAGCGCGGGCCACTGCCACCAGTAGAAGTCCTTGACACCACTGCATTACACTCTCCTTCTTCCATTCGTTCGTTTGCAAGTGGCTAGCTTGTAAATCGCTTCGACGCTTCCTTTTGCGATGGCTCCGTCCGACAAAAACATAATGCGTCACAAGAAATAATTGAAATTAGGAAGTGAAGTGCTATATGCTCTTCTGTAAACATTCTTTTCTTTATAAACATCATACTGAATTTAATTTTTGTGTGATACGTTTATTATGTTTATTTTAAAACAGATTCTTGAATGTGAGATTCGTACTGATGCACGTGTTTCCTACTCCTCTGCGGTAAAGTAGTGAGCTGTAATCGAGAGCGTTCCGTGGTTTCGGGCTTTGCGTTTTATCAATTTACTTTCTTATATAATCACACGGTTGTGAATCACGAGAAGTCGTGATGTGTTAACGGGAGCCATAAACAAACACTTTACAAAGAGGTGTTGCTGAACAGCTGCCGCGGCGGAGGGATACTTCTCTGGATTACATGTTCACTTGTTCAGCGAGCTGTTATTTTGGCTCAATCTTAGGCGGATTCTTTTTCAGTAGCCAACAGTGGGGCACGGTGGCGGCCATTAAAAGATAGCCCCCCCCTCAAAACCTCAAATGATTGATTAGTAGTGATTCCGGGTGCGTCAACAGATAAGGTAATTAGTCCCGTAAATATAGTGCATGTTTTTGTTCGGGAGGTGGGGGTGATCTACTCAGGGGTAAGGATAGGACAAGGAAGAGGAAGGAAAGGTCCGTGTTCTGTCTGTTAGAGCACTGCTCCGGCATTCACCTGAGTGTTCATCAGAGAAACCACGGAAAACTACCGATCAGAGCAGCTGGCCGCTAGAATTCTTCTTCAGACAGCGATAGAACTCGACCTCCGTATCTGGCTGGTGTCAAACTCCTGCCACAGTCGGGACTCGAATCCCAGGACCATCCAATCAGGAGCACTGCAATGACATCAGCTGATGCCCTGAGCAACCACTCCCGGTATTAAACTCAAGCAAATCATATCCACAATTGAAAACTAATTAAATGCTCTTTAAAAAAGAAACAGTTCTAGCTCGTATTTTCCAAACAGGGCTGTACAGAGAGAAACAAGTAACGTACGTTCTTATCGACTAATATATACGAAATCTCAAAACACTTGGAAAATGCTTGCTGGAACATTTGCTTTGCAGGCCCTTCAATTATCCTTAATTTTGGATGTGGTTTGATTGAGTTCGGTTTTTGGGCGCTTCTAGCTTTAGATCTCGATGATGGGTGACTAAATGATATCTCACCGCCATACATTTGGGCTAATTGCCGCAAGAGAGCACTGGAAAGATGGATCTGGAATTTACGCGTGAGATACGACAGAGGTTAGAAATAGTACATTATGAAACGATATACACGAGTGTGATACTACGACACGCGCGAGGAACGAGCGAGTATCGTAAACTTCGCACGAGTGTATTAATACCCATTACATCGAGTTTCATACAGTACTTATGGTAACTTTTATAAGTTAAACTTTACATTGAATCGTTTCGTGGCAGTGGACATGCAGGATTCAGCAAGGCATATAACCCAAAATGTCTTGCGTTCAGATCTTAACCTCAGTCAAATATTCTCTCCAATAACTACCACTGCGCTAGTCAAATAGGATCAAAGTGAAATTACGATTAAGTTTATTTTAAATAATATTTCATGTTAAAAATGAATAATAATAATAATAATAATAATAATAATAATGAGAAGAAGAAAAAGAAGAAGGAAAAGAAGAAGAAGAGAATTAAAACTGAGAAGCATAACCTAATATGAAACGCAATTTTAATGCACACAACCGAAACGAAACATTTACTGTAAAGATTCTCGATGACTAATTAACTGCCAATACTCGGTTTGTAAGCTTCTCTGTGATTGGTCATGTACCTGTATCATAATGAAAACTGTATCGAAATGGGTATCATTATGCAATTGGTTGCAGCCATCAAATGAGAAAATTATTCAGTGGGAGTAGAAAAAATACATATTAAAGTACAGTTACATTATATATTAAACTGTAGTTACATAGACTTAATGCGACCACGAAAACAAAAATTCTCTCTAAACCGCAGATGTCCGATAAGGATTTAACAATCTGCCGTGCGTTAAATCGAAGCAAATAAGTTACAGCTAAAGATGGCGCCTGAGGACACTTATTCCAAGAAATGTTATTTCTTGTTAATATGAGTTTTTTCTTATTAAATAGATTTTATTATTTAATGGTTTATTGAACGACGCACGGTCTATACCAAAAATAACAAGACTTGACTGTTATTTGCTGTTTATTGACATGCGTTAAAAACTTACTTTTATTAGCATTTTCACTTTTTACTATACACGCCCTCTTTTTAGTAGGGGAAAGATATTACGCATCCTTTGATGAAATAGCTACTGCAGTTTTAACAGCACTATCACCGTGAGAAAATAGAGAACATACTGGTGGTTTCCTTTCATACTAGTTTGTTGAGAATTTGCGACATACCAAAGTGGCGCGAGGTATACTGCCGCCAGCAACAGCCAACCTAGACATCATTGATTTACTTGTAACATGCGACCTTGTTGAAGACCAAATCAAGTGATCAGAACAGGAATTTAAAATTTTCTCCAAAAGAAGGGGAACTTAAAAAAAGAAGATAGTAAATAATGAGAAATATCAGAATGAAATCTGAGTTTTCATTTTTTACACGAATGTGATGAATAACATGGACACACAACACCTCTGACTGTTCCGGTAAATTGACTGGAACAATAATTCCCAGCAGCAGACATTCAACTTTCTCTGGGTCGCGGAGACGATCCCCGGCAACACCTCCGTTATTTTTTAAACATAAAAAAGAACTCGTGAGCTTGTCCTGCAAAACGAGATGAACAAAAGTTTGTTTCGTGACTTTACGTAAAAACGCTTTGAACAGCAGTTTGTCAATGAAGTTTTTGTTCAACGAGTCGACAATTCTTACTTATACGATTCAAAGTAACAAAAAGTGAGCAAAATTTAAAAGAGAAAATATACTGGGTACACAAGGAGCACCAGAGTCTATTAGCAGTTCTTTGTATCTCGGATTTTTTGACAATGGATGTTTTCATGAGATGCAGACTCTTATCGAGTTTTAAAATTAAGCCGAACACTTTCTGGGGATCTTCATGGCTTTGAGTACAAATAAACCGGAGATGAACTAAAATATAAATATTTCAAAACCCGGAATTTTTTAAAATTTCTGTAGTATAAGGATCTTGTCCACTTAGATCATACTCTCTGATTCCAAGATATTAATCGATAATAACGAGTTATTGTTACGTATTCTCTTCTAAGTTACAGGGTTCGCAGTGCGTACCTTGCGTACACGAAGGACACGCCACTGGCTCCGGCATTGTTTAGTCAATTTAGAGAATAATGACGGAGCGTCCATTTAACATGCCTGAGATTTGAAGCTGCCATAAAAAATACGCGAATTTGAGATAGTGAATATCAAATGAAAGTATGTATATGAATACGATTAATTAATACAAACTTTATAACTTCTAGCGATAAAATCATCAACTACAAGGGTCTAGTATCTAATATAATGCCAGAGTTTCCTAACATGCACAATTATTTTGCGTTTATGAGTATCCTCTCTCACTGAACACAGTTTTTAGGAAACATTTTTTTGACTCTTCTCTTCATTCCTTCCCGAAGATTCTAAGCGTCCTGAGAACGAGTCAAATTAATTTTCATGGACGCTTTTTTATTTCCTGTAAGAATTCTTTTATCTCCTATTTACTCATAGTAATCGCAATTTGTAATATTCATCAAGGGCCCGCGATTCGGCAATGAGGCGATTTTCAATTTATTGTCCAATTTTTAAAAAATACTATATTTTTTGCAAATATTAAAGGAACGTTTTCTGAACCTAAGTATTGTATACATGAAATATGAATTTTTTACTTACATTTTAATTTACGCTCAGAAAATCAATTCAAAATGTAGGAAGGCAGGGTGGCTAAATGGTAGTCGCTAAAGTAGATACAGTAAGGTCATGTTGTACATTAATGATGAAAAAAAAAAAACACCCACTACAGGTAAGGATCTCAAATCACCAGTAACCAAGGAAAAAAAACTCTAACTACTAGTGAACTAAACTACTAGTAAACTGCTAATTATTACTAAACTGGTGAGTAAATTGTGGCTGAATTAGGTTTTTAATAAGTACTAAGCAGAAAAAAAACTTGGTACTTCAAATGAGCGCCCCATTTGCTTCCTATGCGACGTCTCGATGGTAAATTATGCGAGACGCAACATCACAGTTTTAAATGAACATTACACAAGTTCGTTTCATTTCCTTACTTCTACATTTTAAGCGGTTCTCCCTTGAAAACCAGTCTCACCCACTGTGCACAGCAACCGTCTTCCTCTCCATCACCCCCGCCTTCATTGCGACGCGCCGATAAGCACCACCAAATTACTTCCCCTCCCCCTCCTTCCCGCCCTCCACGACCCCGCCCTGATTCGCCCTTTGGCCCTGCGACGGCCGGCGGGCCGAACCCCTTTCCCCCCGCCCCCCTCTCGCCACGGGCCTCCACCAGGCGCCGCGCCCGAGATGTGGGCTAATCCCATGTTAAACAATTCTATCACACCCGCCGAACACTTGAGCAGGGATCCGTTCAGCCTCGATTGAGTTTCCATCGCGAGGGAACGAATCAGAAGGGGAGGCAGGAGGAGGGGCGACTCTGTAATCTGTTCACTTCAAGTCAAAAATATTTGCTTACTTAATTTCTAATATTCTGACGGGAATTATGATAATATCAAATACAAAAAAAGACATCAATACATAGTTCAAAGGAAGGTAGATGATTGCAAATATTATATTTACGGACTGGGAATAACAATATATTTCAGTCAATTGTATCCACGACTTTATTTATAATTTCAAAATGAGAAAGAAGGTGCAGTATAAAATCTAATATATGAAGTACAATTAAGAACGCAATTAATTAACTCCTTGTCAATCTAATAATCATGCTGCATTGAATTTACAGAAAAGTCAATTTAATTAGCTGTTTCTTATAATTAAAGATTCTTGCATATTGGGTCTTTTTATTGCGTAATTTCTAGTTTGACCGGTACGATGACCATCGCAAATGACCTGATTCTTACAAACGACTAGGAGACGAAATGGAGAACAGGAGAAAGAAAATCGCTGGCAGTTTGTATTTAGGCCGTCGATCAAGATGCCATCTCCAAGTACCTGATTCAGAGATAGGGTTAATGCAACGGATAAATTAGTCGGGCACATAAAGAAAATACCGAAGGACGCACGCGTGACTGTGAAAATAGAAATTTACATAGTCCCCGAATACATCTCTCGAGACACCGTTGGGAGAGGCGTTATCAAAGTCGGGCTGCATAATCAAAGGAGTATAATCAGACCCTCGCCAAGTTTTCTTTGGCGGAGTAATGAAAAGAAGTTACGACTAGGGGGCGCGACTTACATCTAATGAGGACGAATTACGTTCCCGTAACGAATCCAGCGTCGCTGAGAGGAGACACTGCGAGCGACTTGTTAGTGCACGGCGGTAGGGTGCGACCCCGTCGCGTCGGGGGAGCTAGGAACAAACATGAGAGACGCACAACGTCCCACCATTCACGCAATGAGCTACGCATAACGCGTACAGGGGGCGGAGTTGGAAGTGGAGGTGGAGACGGAGGTGGAGGAGAGATGGAAGTGGAGGCGGGCATGGAAGTGGAGGCGGGCATGGAAGTGGAGGCGGGCATGGAAGTGGAGGCGGGCATGGAAGTGGAGGCGGGCATGGAAGTGGAGGCGGGCATGGAAGTGGAGGCGGGCATGGAAGTGGAGGCGGGCATGGAAGTGGAGGCGGGCATGGAAGTGGAGGCGGGCATGGAAGTGGAGGCGGGCATGGAAGTGGAGGCGGGCATGGAAGTGGAGGCGGGCATGGAAGTGGAGGCGGGCATGGAAGTAGAGGCGGGCATGGAAGTAGAGGCGGGCATGGAAGTAGAGGCGGGCATGGAAGTGGAGGCGGGCATGTATGTTGAAGCGACCATTGGAATGGACGCGGAGATGGAAGTGGAAGCGGATGTGGAAGTGCGGATGAAGTTGGAAACGGGATAAAATATGTGCGAAGGCGGAGATGAAACTGTAGGTGGCTGGGAAGACGATTGCAGAAGTGAAAATGTGGAGATATAGATGGTGGAGGCAGGGACGAAGCGCCTCAGAAGACGGCGGAGGAGGCAGATACGGTGGTGGCAGTGACAATGTGGTGGAGGGTGTGGCGGAGGGAATAATGGTTATGGCGAAGAGGACGGAAGCAAATGTGATGGAGGAGTTGGTTGCGTTGGTCGCACTGGCAGTAACAATGGTCGATGTGGAGACGGTGACTGTGCTGGTTGCACTGGCAAAGCAGGCTGCGGTGATGGCTTTGGCGATGGTGGTGGTGGTGGTGGACGCAATTCAAGTGGAGGTTGAGGCAGAAACGGAGGCGAGTGGGAAGGCGGCAGGGGCTCTGGGAGCGGGGTTGTCGACGGGAGTGGCAGGTATGGTGCACGAGGGACCCCTCGGCTCTCCTGGTGGAGGAGGGGGAGGCCGATGTGATGGAGAAGGCGGTAGATACGGAGGTGGTGGTGGGGGGGGGATGGGAAGAGGCAGGTGGGGAAAGGGCAGGCGGGGAGATGGAGATGACGGGAGGGATAGTTGCGGTGGAAACCAGCAGGAGGGTAGAGGGGGAAGAGGATTTTGAAATGAAATGGATACAACACTTCCGTTGACAAGTCAAACGGTGGATTTCAGGTGCTTTATCTCTAAATAATCTCTCTCATTCGGGATAAAAACGGGAATCGCTTTCCCAGCGAGAGAAGAGGGAAATCGGTGTCGACGTAGTTGGGCCTGTGGTGTTACACCACTGTTGCTCATCTTGGGACTCACGAACGCTACAGGTTTTCTGTGCTAAAAAACTGTTCTTTCCTGAAGCACAGTTCTTTTTGAAATCAATGTCTCAGGGAATTTTGTCTTTCTGAGTAGTTGCTAACAAGAAATAGTGCTTTCAAGAAGAACAAATAAGGAAAATTATGACTAGAATTAGGAAATCGAAAAATTGAGAAAATGTCAAAAAAATATAGTTTGTGCGGCGGTAGGTGCCAGCTGGCAAGTGCATGTGGCAAGTCCGACTGGTTGGCACGATAAAGGGGAAAAAGAAAACAAATACAGGAACATCTGTGCCAATCTGTAGCACTATTAGTTGATCTTAAATTTATCTTACGGACATAACCAAACATCCTATAACATTCATGTTTGACAGAGGTAAAGATGATTTTTCGTACAGTATTCCTTTTCAATCATTTTCCGACAGCGAGTGTTCGAGAATGACCGCCAATTATGCGGCGGCTTAGTTCGATAGATTCAGCTCAAAAGGGCCGATTAGATTAGTAAATAACATTCTTCGGCAATAGAGACCGAGGCTTCATTCTCCTTTCAAGTCACTAACCCAAAGTTTTCCTAAGTCAGTGGTGTCAAAGTCTTCTACTGGTCGCAATGGCACGCGTCGTGGCAGCGTTGCATGCCACGAGCTTCTCTGCGCAACTAGTGTCGGAAAGAAAGCTATTAGTAATCCCGCCGTTTTACAATAGAGATGGCGTTGTCTCTGGTGGTGGGGTAATGAATTACGTGGAGGAGCGATTTCGTCGGGCCACGGACTCCCGCTCGTGGCATCGACCTTAGCAACAACGTAAGCCCCATCAACTTCGTTGCGGACCAACCACCGTTTATTTTACATCGGCCTCCCCCTCCTCTTAACCACAGGCTTATAGCAGCTAAGCACGGTTCTAAATGAAGATTCGAACCGATCCAACTCATGTGTACACTTTGGCCAGAAATGTACAATGAATTAACGATCACGGCTAAACCAACACCTGGCATTCAAAAATGAAAAGACTTGCTTGTATGTTTCGTGTAGGATGTCTACGTATACTGAAGAACTAAAATTTACAAATTATTCAAAATAAAAGAAATTTGAGTTGACCAGAAATTAGCGTCTGATATATCATACGCTGGGCATTAAAGGGTTAAATGGATGCTGGTAATAATGGGTGGTTCACGTAAGTTGGTCTCCTATAAATATATATATTATTCTGAAATGATGCACATATTCATGTTTTTTCTTAAAACAAATGTATGCGAGTGTCACATTAGAAACTGTTTGATATTAAGTACTATATTTTTATTGCCGAGTTATCGAAAAAACCTCCATTTTAAAATGAAACCCTATAAATTTCTACAATGGACTATTACTGACGGTGTGAATCGTAAAACAACATTTCTCTAAATTACTGTTATGTAACATATGAAAATATGCATTTTTAAATTAGTCACGTCACGTTACTTACCATGAACTAAACCATGAACTAAAATATCTACTTTGTTTCATTGAAATTTCGAAGTTGGGTCGAAAAATCTACAATAAAAATGCTATAAAATAGACACAGTTTAATGAAATCAATATTTGATGTAGGCTCCTCATCGTAATTGTTTATTTTCGCATAAAGCTTTTTCGGCCGCCTTCAATTACTTCAATTACGAACAATTACGATGAGGAGCCTACATCAAATATTGATTTCATTGATAGCATCGTAAATGCCACACCATTTCCTACTATTAGACACAGTTTGTTATGTGATCCTCATATCCTTTCGTTTTAGTGACAACTCAATATTTACATCAGATATTTGAGGGGGGTATATTAAGTGAGCCACACGTATTAAACTTATTTTAATGTAATTTATGTGATATGTAATTTACGTGTTTCTTAAAATATTCTACGAAATGTATGTTTTTAATTTTATTTTAATTTGGTTCCTTAATCTATACGCGTTTTATGCTTATAAACTCTTTTTACCACAAACACATCACACTCCGACATAAAGTACAGATATATATTCCCTTCACAATTAATTGCTTGAAACACGCGTTCATCAAATTTCTCTGAAACTAGATTCCACCAAAGCCATTACATTTCGTCGGCGATTTTCTCTTCCTTTTTCTGTGGAACAATGAGCTTTGTAACATGCTTTTGCAGTGCGTCACGCTGGCAATGTGAACAACATACAACGTCTAGTTTTGCGAATATTGTCAGAGGATAATTTTCGTTTACCAACACACGAATTAAATCTATCACGAGAACAGAATGTAACATTATTCATCAGCTCCGGATATAACAATTCAATTTATATTGTAAGAATATAACAGAAACGACATAATTTTGGCAAATCCATCTCAACCATTAAACATTTCATTACAAAGAAAGCTGTAAAATTAAATCAAAGTAATGGCAAATATTCCTTGCTTATTTTTGTTTTACGATTTATAGTTTAACGAAGTTATGCGTTAGCAATTCTAGAGACTTCTGTTTGTTGTTCCTCGTGCTTTCATTTACAAGTTCATGTACTCGTACACGCAAAGGGTGCAACACATGCGTCATGCGGCAAATGCATACACGCAAAACAGTGGTCACGAAGTTCGCACCCAAGAAATTTAGATGGGCCGCGTTGGAGTATTTACCGTCACATTAAAACAACCACACATTACAGGAAGGAAGTATTTCTTTATTTAACGGTTTTTTGATAAGAATACTAACTTTATATTTGATAAGTCATAACTCGTATTTGAATCGTTAGGTCAGTGATGCATATTTTCATGTTCTTCATTTTTAGTAACGTTAAGAGGTTCTAGATTCGTAACAATTGTGTGCGTTTACATGTTCACGCACTATTATTAGTTTTTCTGCAATTTAAATATAATAGTACATGATATAACCGTAGTAATATATACATATTTTATTCCTTTCTACTGATAGAGGATTTAAAAATAAAAACATTTCTTGCTTTTTTAGTACGCGTTAGATGCAGATTTTTAATAAGTAGTTACTTAAGATATAAACAATATGAATTAGTGAGTTTGAAAATAAGAATAATATTTTAACAAATGTACGGTGTTAAGTTCACTCATATCGCCTCGCTACACTGCAATGTCAAAGGTGCCTAGTGCATAAAACCTCCTCTTGCAGACTTCTGTGCAAACGGACGGAATGCGGAGAACGCCACTGCATACGTTCCATGCAGACAGTGCACTCCCGCGTAGTTTCACAAATTGTACACCTAAGGAATCCTCAAAGAACATTGAGAACAATGTACTACAATTCTACGTAAATGACAACAAGAGAAACTTTCTGCAATTGTTCCAATGTCAGCAATGATAATCTGCATGCATTTAAGATGCATAGAATTTTATTTATCTTATATTATTTTAAACAAAAATATTTCATTATTTAGATATCACCAGCCATTTTCGCTACCATGCTGGCCAAATCTTTCTCCTTTACTATTATTTTATTTCGCCTTATTTGCCAGTCTTTTTTATACGCTCGCCATTTGACAAGCTTTTCTATTATAAAGAACATGCAGTATCTGCCGTTCTTTCTCTTCTCATTTTCTTACACAGTCTTCCTTATTGCACGATATAAACACACAAAAAATACAAACAGGCCATAAGCAATAAGGCCTTATTATTAACACATAATTTTGAATAAATATTTTTTTCTTAAGAAAACATGAAAAGATGAACATAAGCAGTAGGTAAATATCGTACGAAGATTCAACTCAATACAGCATTTCATAGTTTATAAAAAATTGAGCGGTTAGATTAATGAAGTATTATCTTGAAACAAATCTTCGAATTTCAAATGTTACCTGTATTTAATGTTATGTGAAGTCGACAGCAAGCACATTCTAGAAAAGGACTATCATCATTTCATTCCTTCTGCCCTGGCGAGTTCTACACGTCCGCTTCCTCCAACCAAACAAAACAACCCTCTCTAATAGAAAAATACCACGCGACTTCACGGGATCTCTACTTACGTCCGCTCCTCCTCACACGCACGCCAGGGGTGCAGTGCTGCATGCAGTCAATGCGCGCACGCGTAATTGCAGGCACGCGTGCGCGCGTGTTTCCTCTTCGGTCGCGCCCTCGTTACGCGGTTGCGGCTGGGGGAGGGGGGGCGGATGCGGCGCCGGGGGCAGGGGAAGGGGGAGTGGTCGGCGTGGGGGAGGGGGCGGGCGGTCCAGCACCGCGGCGCCGACCCCGACGCCGGAGGCTGCTAATGAACTTCTTCACACCGTGCTCGTTAGCTCCCAGCGCCCGGTAATTAGTAAGTTTTGCTCACATATCGCGCGGCGCGGCCAGCCTTCGCGCCCGCTTTTGACGCGGATTGTGGGCGGCGTAGGGGAATGAAGCGAGGAAAGTGAATGGGAAAGATGGCTGAAACGAAATTTAGAGTTAAGAGGAAACGGAAAGGGTCGTTCATTTTGTCACAAAATAAAAATATTGGTAACTGTGTTGCTAATGTTTCTCATGAGGAACTCTTCGAGGTTGGTTCGTGTGTTGGTTTCAACATGTGAAGATGAAGTTGTTTAATTTGATTGATTGATTGATACTGATACCGGTCGCGTCAAGTTTTAAAGTCTTTAGTCCCTAAGTGTAGTGCATTTTTTCATCGGAAGGGAGCGATGATCTTCCCTCGCTGAATGGCGAGATTAGCGCCGACCTGCTATCGGCTAGCGAGGTTTCTCCAACCAGGTATCTCCCCTCAGCGGGGCACCTCCCCAGCCGGGACAAGCTCCAAGCTCCCGACCGGTCTCCCGGCATGTGTGGTAGTGTAGTGCATGTCAGTGTAAGTGTGGGTAAGTATGAGATGAGGATAGGACAAGGAAGAGATAGGAAAGATCGGGCGCGGTCCGTGGTCTGTTGGTGAGAGTACGGTTCCGGCATACGCCTGGTGCTGATCGGAGAAACAACGGAAAACTACCGATCAGAGCATCCGATAGCGAGCATTCTTCTCCAGACAGCGACTGAATTCGTCTTAGCTGACAAAATAGTCTCAATAATTCTGCCACTGTCGGGACTCGAACCTATGAGAGATTGGAGGAGTTTGAAACGAGTCCTAACGGCCTCGTTTTATAAGGAATCAAATATTATAATAAGAAGTTACTTCATGAATATCGGACGTTTTATCCACGATGTAAAATTTCCACAGCAAAAATTTCGAAGTAAAATTTTCAACATGTCTTATAATTTTCAATTAAATTCCAAATGTTGCGAAAGGTTACAGACTATTGTTGGTGGGAGACGTAGATGAAGATAGGAGTTGATACGAGATCGTAGATTATAGGACCAGTCCTGTTCTAATAACATTTATCGCCGAAACTAATTAAAGCAGTTAATAGGAAGTCATGGATCATTAGAATATTTGTTATAATATAAGTCTTGTTTCAAAACTGATCTCCGTTTCGCCAAGTTTGAATTTAGACTCTTAGGAACTTTACGTACATAAAACATTTTTACAATTTGTGTTTTTCTTCCTCCTCATTCTTCTCCAAGCAAACACCAAGAAATTTGATAAAACGCCTTCCAGGACGTACAGCGAGGGCTTCCAATTTAGCCGCATTACGATACCCGCGCCCCGAGCGACCTTGCAGCCCTAAAGCGCAGCCCGGCCCCCTCGGCGTGCAGCCCCTCGCAATTGCCGCGCGGCCATGAGGGCGGGGCGGGAGCGTCCTCACTTGAAAGGTGCGTCGTGGAGCTGCGGCCTTAAATGCGGCGGAGCGAGCGAGCTACGACCCGCCGCCTCCTCCGACAGAAAGTTGTAAACCGACTATCTCGTTTCATTCCGGTTTAAGAGCCGTTCCCCTTTTCACCAACCGCCGCCGGCCGCTCAAACGCTCCCCCCCCCACCCTCCGCCGTCGCTCTCGGACGTGAGGACCTGAGGACTTGCGGAACGAATGTGGCCCGTGTTACGTCCACACTCATCGCCGCCCCGAGAGGATATTCTTCTTCTTCTTCTTCTTGCCTGACGCAGCTCCTTCAGTTGCGCGGCATTTCGCGAGACGAGTTTTCTCTAGGGACCACTTTGTGTTCCTTCCGCGATTGAGAGAGCACCTGGCGTACCTGCGCTTTAGGGCCAATGATTTCTTAATTACGACCAAATTGTCTTCTGGTTGATTTTATAGATCCTTGAGCGGAGTTTGGGAAGGAGAAGTAATGGCACAGTTCTCGTTCTCACGTAATCTGAGCGAAATATATTCAATTTTGCTCTAAGATGTTTCTTCTGACTGTTAAACCACTAAAATGAGACTCAAAAAAATGGAAGAAACTTCGAAGAAAAGATAAAATACGAATTTTACTCTCAATTCACAAGAAAATATACTTGACCATCCACCAAGAGTAATTAAATTATGGGGCATAATAATGCACCATAAATGCGCACCCATAATAATTCTTATGAATCAAAATATATGTCTGCGAGAATATGATGTATAATGTATAAGCTATGAATATGATGTCTGATGTATAAGCTACTGAATTGAAAGCCAATGACAAAAATTTTAAACGTATACTATTCTAGACAAAGTTAAGACATTTTTCATAGTTTTGAGTTAACTATGTAATAATAAAAAAAAGCTCATGTACTTTCTTACATAAAACCTTTCACCCTTAAATAATACATTTAAAATAGGAATTTCATTAAATGTTTCCTCTTAGTTCTAAGATATAGAAAAACAACGAAAAAATTTTATTTAATTATGTTTCGTGTACTATTCTTTCTAACAATAAAAAATATAACGAGGGTAAATTAAAAGGAATAATTATATGGCTTTGCTTTGATTTCAAGGTTATCTCACGATCAACGTGGTTATCGAGTTCCATCAAACTCAGTGCTAAGTCGCCTAATTAAAAAACAATATGAAGTATAATATTACACTAATTTTATTTTACAATTCTCTTCTATACCAACAAGGATATCGTCGAAGACAATTATTGTTTATACTATTGAGTTCATCAGTAGTGCAGTCAATACAAAAGTGTTATAAACCAACCACAATATGCTTAATTCCTCTTCCATTCTCTTGAAATTAGTGGGATAAATTTTAGCTAGTTTATAAGATTTGTATAATTTGTTAAATGACTTGTTTCAAATATGAACAACAAATTTACGTAGTGTATCTGAAATGTTCTCACTAACAACTACCACCACGTCTATGAACTACAACTACAACAGCTAACTACCAGATAGAGCTTTTCCTGGACGCTTCCAGATACTATCACAAACCAAAGAATGGTTTCAAGAGCGTCATTTCCTTTAGCCGCCATTTATAAAACTTACGCATCGCAGAAACGTACCCATATCCACGTAGAAATAATGGAGCCCCTTACACCTCCAAGCTAATTCGTGCATTATTTTTTCCCCTTAAATCTTTTCAAAGCCGAGTACAAAATTATCACAGTTTCCCTTTTTATTAACACTCCAACGATTGCAAAAGTGGCCGAGGAATGTTTGCCTGATCGTGCCATTTACCTCGGTATACTTCAGTGATGTTCACGTAATATATTTCACTGGCGTTGACACTCTTTATTGAGTGGCACGGATTTACACGACCTTCCTTTTAATCAGGACGGGTGATCATGGTGAAGCCAGGAGGCCGTTTGCCGGAGAGGAGGCGGCGGTTGTGTAAAGAAGGTCTAATAAAAAGTTGGAAATTTAACTCTGAATAAATGGCGGATGTAGTTCGAGGGCGCGGGGATTTATTCGCAGTGGATTCGCGCCGCCCCGATCCGATCCGATCCGATCCGATCCGCTCCGCTCCGGTCCTCGCTGCCGCGATTTATTCGGTGTTAAACAAGTAGGGCGCAAACTTCCTCAATTTGGGGCTTAAGCCTGCAAGCGCCCGTCCGCCCGCCCGCTCGCTTGCTTGCGAATGCAGACACGGGGGCGTTGGAAGTGATGGAGGATGTGCAAGTGACAAAAGTGAACGAGTTCTCGAAACTGTGAAGATTATAGACGAGATGGAACAGAAGTACAAAATGAAGGGGAGGATGATAATGATGGGGATAATGGAGAGGACGAAAGTGGTGAAGGAGATGGATGAGACAAACGTAAATGTGTTGATGGAAGGGAATGATTTGTGATGGAAGTGAGTAAATTGATGGAAGTGCATGAGATCATTGAAGTGAATGAGCTGGTGGAGGCGCAAAAGTAATGCTTTGAAAAAGATGAGGTTATTGGAAGTAAAAAAAAAAATGCCGCCACCACCTCTAGCGGCATTCGATGGTGTGACGGTTAGCGTGCCGGACTGTCATACCCAAGTTCGCGGGTTCAAACCCGATCGAAGCCGTGGATTTTTAAGGGCGAAAAAATCCTTCGTACGCCTTCCGCGGAGGGGAAGTAAAGCCGGCTGGCCCGTGTTAGTAGATTTACTTGCATGTAAAAGATCCTCAAGCCTAAATGACGCCTCTGAGCTAAATTCAAATCGCCTGTTTTCGTCGCCCGAGATAATACCTTCTTTCTCCGCTAGGTGAAAGGAGCGTAGTAGAAATTTGCGTCGTCAGACGGAAGAGCGGGCCTGATGGCCCGAGTCTCGCCACGTAAAATAAGGCATTAACTAAACTAAACTAAACTAAACCTCTATTACATACACTTTTACATTTTCGTCAAGGCATTCACTTGAATCAACTCATGAGGAGGATATGGAAGAGACACGTGATTAAGTTGAAGACTTTGAAGGTGCAAGTACAGTGGAGAAAATGGAAATGAAAAAAGCAAAATGAAATTTAAGATGAATTTAATGGAGTTAAGAAAGGAGGCAGAAACAATAAATGTAAATAAGTTGTAAAATATCTAGAAGCAGTAGATCTAACAGGGGTAAAGAACGCCACTAAATAATAAATGAACACTAAGGTCCGATTAAATTAAGAAGGTGATTGACAGTTCTGTGTGACGTCAGGACGCCTCTCCCGTTTCCATGGCAGCTGCCAACCAGAGAGACAAAACGTGACGTGTCAGGTCGCTTAGATGCCTCTGCCGAAACACGGGGAGCATTTGAGCATCGCAACAACGACTTCCCTGCCGCCGCGCCGCCCCGCGTTTTCTGCCTGTGCTGCGCGCGCAATGTGTACTGTGTTGTGATGAGCTGCGTTGAGGTTAGGCTTTTGTCGTATTTTTTACACTTTTACACGTATTTTTGAAGTGTTTGTTTTCGTGTCCCGGTAACACGTGCTCAGTGGTTTGCGACCTGGCAACGTCACTCCCCTCCACTCACAAGTGTCAATCACCTTCTTAATTTAATCGGACCTTAGTAATTTAACACTAATGGAGCTACCGGTCTCCGAGACCTGACAATATTTTTATTTGTTTATATTGGCACACCTGTTCGATTGCAGTGGTTCTCCGGCCAAATAGCTTCCCCCCTCAAACCTCCCCTCTACATTCCAATTGTTGTTAATTAGTTCCGTTTGATCGGTTATGAGCACTGTGCCTGTTCTGAGAAACCTACTGGTCCCTCATACCGGATAGCTCCAGTAGCGTAATTTGCATCAGGTCTGTCGTGCCGGATTACTCCAACAAGGGTTTAGTTGCATCTAAAGTATAATGGATAACCCTTCCACTAGCCGCGTACTGCATGCTGATGACGTGGACTTAACGAGACGAAATTCAAGTAATGTTAAAGGAAGTTTCTGGCGAATAAATGATGTTCAGATTCAGAAATTGATGACGTCCGACGAAGTTCCCGATTTGGTGATTTCAAATAATGGTAGCGTTGCATGCGGCGACTGCACAGGATCAGTTAATATCCCGGACGTACGGATGATAATGATACAGTACGTCACCGGAAAGATCGTGAACAATGTGTTTGTCATTTGGGTGAAGGTGATGCACTCATAGCGGCCTGGTGGATAGTATGGAGGAACATCCGAGGAAATTCCCAATAAATCTCCTTTTATTGGATTGAAACGACCAATCAAAGGAGTGGACATTCCCAATTTTCATCCGGTCAGTGACGGGTTTTGACAGTTGTTTTTCAGGTACTGCTCTAGCATTCGCCCGGAAATGTTCGGAAGGATCCACGAAAAAACCAAACGTACCAACCGATTTCTAAAAATGTCGTAGAGGGAAAGGTCAGCTTCAACCAAGCAGCTCATCTGTCGCCGAAAATCCTGCCATCGACAACACTTGAACCCAAGACCGCCTGTCTATTGAGCTTGAGTTGCATATTCGTAACTATATTTGTTTACTCTCCTGATGGCAAGAGCGAATAGTGGATGCAGTATATTTTTGGAAGAAGATATATTTTTGCAATGCGCAAAATATAACAAATACATTATTAAAATTGTTGACACCCAATTATAAAAAAATCCTACATAATTGTAAAGAAGGAAACAGCAATACGTGAGTACACACAGAAATCACTAAGCCAAAAATCAAACAATTCATTTTGAAAAAGGAGATAACCAACAATAAATTCGTGGAAAAAAATAACTCCTGGAGAAAATATTGTGTCTGCGAGAGTAGGGCGCTGCACTCAGACACTCAAAGGCACTTAAAGGAAATAGAAAACTCAAGCAGTAACAGCGTTCCAGTCGTAGAACCATAGATAATGAAGGGAAATAGAAAAACGAGAAACACAAAGACGAGAAATAGAAAGAAGAAACTCAGACGTCTAAGCATCGATGAGACGATAAAGCAAGGTATACGGAAAAGTCCAAGCATCGATGGCGGCGGGGAACAACAAAAACGAGAAACATTCGAACGAAAACAGCGATCCGTCGCAATCTTTGTCTACACAAAACTGCAGATACAATCTCCTCCATTTTGTACATTTTGACCTCAATCTTCTCCTTTCCATCTCGATATCTACAACGCACAATGGAAACTGAATGAAGCAATACATCAGAGACCTAAGAAAAATCAATAGCCGTTAATCAACGAGTTATCATCCTCTTTGGAACTACAAAGTGCTAAAAGGGAAATATAATAATATAAATATTTCGTTAGCACACAAGGAGGCATCGAACCACACTAGGACGTAATTTTAAATCACAATGGTCACGTGAGGTCTTGAATTAACTCATATAAAAAACAAATTCGACATTTGAATCGTTTTACACATCTCCATGTACGTTATTAATTATAACATTGTTAGCATTAAAAGGCATTTTTGCGCTTTATTTAGTAATTCTTAGTCTCATGTCTGGTTTGAAGCTCCAATTGAGGATTTCACGGAAATTGAACCCACAACCATTTGCTATGCGTAGTATGCCTGTCCACGCAACTACACATTTAAGGTCAGCTATCCTGCATTGGCTATTCTATGAATTACCTATTTTTCTGACATGGAAATGATGCATATAGTAATGTATACTAACGCATACAATATTCTATAATAGTATACTATGCCAATAATATACATTATAGTAATATTATATAGTATATTATAGTATACTATATAATACCATATTGAGACTACATAATACCATAAGTATACTATATAATACCATATTGAATACTATATAATATTATTTTGCATACCATAATGTAAACTAATGTATGTAGTAATGTTATACTTAATTAAAGTTAAAGCTGGTAATAAATATTCAAATAAGTATTACCAAACAAACAAGAAGATCAACTACAACGAATGTCAACTAAAGTAAAAGTCAGAAATAGTGTTAAGGTTTCGCAAATACTTCCGCTCAGAGAATGAGTTTCCCTTGAAAACAGAGTTTTCAAGGGAAAAAAAAACTTCTATTTATGCTGCATAACCTAAGCTGAATACGGCTTTCTTAATAAAAAAAAAGGGAGAAGAAAAAAGAAATATACATTCATATTAAATTCTCTTGATATAAGAAAAATTCTACTGAGAGAAATCTCATCGCAACTGAAAATAAGGATAAACAAAGTAGTACGAATTGCAAGCGACGAGATGCGTCAGATTTGGCTCACAAGAAACATGATTTAATAAAGGAAAATGCATATATTAACAGTCGTTTCAAAAGGCAGTACCTACCTACATAATTCTAAAGACTAATAAGGATTATATAGGAATAATATTTCTAAAACAAAAAGAATAAGAATTGCTCAAACTACATTATTAAATTTATAAAAGATACTGTTAACTACCCGTTTTCATTTTCAGCGCTTTATGAAGGAAACTTCTAATTATAACCTTTCATTATTACTTATTTTTATTTCCCATATAATCTCCGATCGAAAAACAAAAACATGTAAAAATGTTTGAATTGTAGCTGCAGTTAATTTTCGCAAACGGAACTGAGTTTTATTTTGTGTGCATAAAAGGCATTTCAAATTGAAATTCAATAGGTGTGCATAATTACGTTAAAGGTTTCTAGACATGTATTAACTTCACCTGCATTATCAACATAAACTTCAGCATTTGCGATTTAACAAATGCAAGTGATTGTAAAAAGATATTAAATTGTGTGTGAATTATGTACGAGAAAGTTAAGTCTTCTTGACAATATGAAATAAGCGATTTCTGCTTCTTATGACGTAGATCTAGGATACATAAATCCTATTTTATGTGCAAAAATAATAGTTTATTTATTTAATACAGATATCATTAATATAAAATTTGTAAACGCTTTCCAGTTTGTAGTTTATTATTTACAGTTTAAATTACACCAAGCAGGAATTTTTGGGAATTTATTGTATGAAAGACATTCTTAGCCTCTAGTGGAAGGTTGGTGTGTTTAGCTATTGTGTATATTTATCTATTAAAAATGTGGTAATTAAACTGTCATTGTATGAACTGCTTGCAGACTTGCTCATGTGTTGAGTACCTACGTCAAAACAATAAATGGGCATTTGCAAAAATCCAACTTCCAGTCAGAACTGTGCGGTAAAGCACGATGCACGCCAGAAGTGGACGTGTCGAGGAAAAAGCCGGTTGTTTCAGGGCGCACCTCTGACCCAGTTCGCAGTCTGCCGAGCCACGCTTCGACACAACACGCGTCTTTTGTTTTGCGCCCGCCCGCCTGCCTGCCGGTCGGTCGGCTGCTGAAGGGCGCAGACCGCTCGCGGGCGCCAGATATTGGATAACTCCGCGAAAAATATGTTCGACGAAAAAACACGTGCTACAGGTGCCGCTCTTGGCCAGACTAGACCTGGATCGACGCGCGGTGCGGGAGGGGAGGAGACGGGGGAAAGGAAGTCCATGGTGTTGCAAGGGCTGCCAGAGACAACTCCTTTTTTCTTTTTTAAGTATTTTTTTTTTCGATCGGCCAAAAGGCCTCACAGGATAGAGAAACACTAATACATTGGGAACTTTCTAAAATTATTTATTGTCTAATGATTGAGATGATCATTGAGATAGTCGGCAAGTACTTAGTATTACATTTTCAGGTTAATTAGATTGGTGTTGATTTAAAATTAGGAAAAGGGAGTGAGGCAGATTCTTTGGAATTTGGGGGTTTCTTGTTGTTCTTTAATTAAGCTTGAAGATACCTTTGAACAATCTGGACTTGATTGTTTGAGCTGTTTTATTACTGACCTAAATCAAAGGATCATGCTGGAGAGAGTGTAGAAAATTTTAAGGACAATTTAATCAGATAATTTGGAGTTGGGGAATTTGAAGCCCATATTCTACTTCACTATTGGGTATAAATCTACGGGCCTTGAGGAGTCTTTGGAGAAATTTGTGTTAAAAAGTTTCTATAGTGTTGATTAATGCTAGGTGCAGTGTTTATACAAGCGGTACAGGACTATGTCAGAGGGTCTCATCATGTTTTTGTAAAGAAGTAATTTGGGTTCAGTTTTAAAGATGCTGAGTTGATGAGTGAAATTATTTTGACGGCTTTTTGCTGTTGCTTTTTGTAGAACTGACTTAATGTTTTGTTTGTACTCGTAAATTAAGCGTCTGTCCATTAGTACTCCAGAGATAACACCGTAACTCTCATTCTTTCAATTAGATCGGACAAGAGGCCACACTTTACTCCTTAGGATACATTAATACAATTTTTCATTTCGCTCTCAAATTGAAAAATGCTTGCAACTCAAAGTATGATTTAATGTTCGTCTACAGTTTTAAATACGCAACAATTTTTTTTAAATGTAAGAAGTTTTACTGAGTCCCAGAAACGAAATTTCAAACAAAAGTCCTCATAAGCAGAAGTTACAACCTACCCACAAAATTTGTTAATTTACGCCAATAAACGTAATCGATTTCAAACAGCCATTCAAATTCTTGTTTCATTTCCTCATTTGATTACTATAACTATTATTTAACAATGAAAATAATTGCTGTATTCAGCAAAAGAAACGAAAAACTGACAACTGGACGAAAACAAACACCAAACATGTCTCAAAGTGACGTAATTTAAAGGAAAAGAAAGACAATCTCTACGTTCAGAATAAATAATATCGTTTCCAAAAATCCAGCTTCGCCATCCTCATTCTACACAACGAACATTTTATTCAAAAAAAAATATATATTTCGCAAGTTAGAAACCCGACCTTACGAAATATTTCCTTTCATTAGCCTGTCCAGCCCCGCAACTTTCCCAGAAGATAACTTCCATCGTCCGTTAATTTAAGACACGTTATGAGGCCACGCGAGGGTTTCCTTAACTGCGCGCCGCCATTCGCCCTGTTCTTTCCTACGACCGAAATTTTCTCATTACATTCTAGAATTTTTCATTTCTACATTTCATTTAACACGACCGAGCAGCGCGGTGCGGCGCGGGCCCGGCGCAGCAGTACGAATCTCGCATGAATAACAGGCGGGAATAATTCTCTCCGGCTGCGGACGAGCGTAGCGGGATTTTCCCGGGAGGCGGATTCGGTTGCGGCCTGGGCGTGCGCGGAGCAGGAGCGATGACCTGAAGGCAGGGGCAGGCGCACAGGGAAGGTATGAGGGCGACAGTCAAGCAGGAGATGAAACGTCAGATCCATACCTTGATTTCTTCCTGTGCTCTTTCATCTGGAGAAGAGAAGTCAGAGCGAGAGCAAATCTCAAATGTTTTGGAATGTCAATCGTAACATTCACACCTAGAATTGCGGAAGCACGGATATTCTTGTTATACGCTTATGTAGTTGATCAGTATACAATATCATCAGCCATGAATTTGAAGTGTCGCATTCATTATTACATTTATCACGGTTTTGTTGGAATTTTAATGTATAAAGTTCGTTATAAAGGAACGTGTTTAAACCTCAAGAGAGCAATTTGACGGAATTACATTAACCTTGCAGAAAAAATATCTACCTTGCTAGATGAGTTTCTTTGACACACATATTCAACAGAAGAGTTCCGATAACCAGTTTAAATGATTTTACGAAATGAAACTATAGACAGAGTAGAAATGTTAGTCAGCAGTTACATTGAAGAAAAAACTCAGTTTTTAGAAAAACAAAGAACTTAGTCCAATCGCAAGAAAACGGCGACAAAATACATGTAAGTAATAAATATCCGATCGGTAAGTGGAACTTTTTTCGACGATTTCTGTAAATCAATGATAGAGAGAAATCCTGATATTTGTATTTAGGGTGACTATACTAAAAGCAAGATATTTTTGTTTTCTAGGAGTGCCCAACTCCACATAATGCCCTTTATTGGTCGACCAGTGAAGATAAAATAGGTTGCCAAGAATATTCACAGCAGCATGCAAAATAATCAACCTTTTCATAAATATTAGAAGATGAGAGAATGATTTTACAAAATAGTTTATAAATCCAAACAAATAATTCATTTCCACTTTGGTAATTCAACTTGACTTGAAGACTTATTTTATGTTAGGAAAGAAATCGAAATTATAGTACAATCCGAAATTAATTTTCCAATTACATATATTCCTCACTTCATTATACTGCTTATATATGAATAGATGTCGTAAAACATTAACATTTTATTGTTATCTTGTTTTCTAACAGTAAATTAAGAAATGTGTAATCAGTTAAGTAATGATAGGGGTAAGTAGCTACAGAAAAAATAATATCATTTCACTTGTATAAATCACACGAACACTCCACGAGGTTGAAAAATCAGTTAAGATGACGGTGATGACGGCGGAGCGTTGTGAACGTATTCACACTAACGCACTAGTGACAGTAAAGTAAGCTTTGACTAAAATAATACATGTTGTATGTGTAAAACAATGTTATTAATAGGACCCTAATGGACAAAGAAAGAAGCATTATCTCAGCAAATGCAAATAAAAGGATGACATTGATGAAAAACAAGAAAAAAATAGTTTAAAGAAACAGGTAAATAAATCCTTTTGTATCAACTTGTAACGAAAACGATGTTACATAATCCGCGATCCCACTATATTCAAGTCCACCCGGATGGACGGCAACTCAAATCCTGGTATGCTAAAATTAAACAGCCCTAAAACACTCATTATCGAATTTCACAAACTTATTCCAATATTGCAGGTATGGATCACGATGCCTTTATTATTAGTAGCGTTGAGCAATTTCTTAAAACTACACAATCATAAAAATCACAATACACTATTACAGTCATTTTGATATTGGGTATTATTAATTAACTACACTATTCTTTTTTATTTTACCCAATACTTAGGTTTTACTAGTTGCTCAAAACTTACCACATGACTAACAACGAAATAAATCTTAGAGGCAAGTGGAAGTGTTCTGGCTGCGGCAGAGCACACATCAGCTTTTGTCGCTTGGGTCCTTCCCGACCTCACCGCGATCTTCCGGACCTCACCGCGCGAACTGTGAAATAACGCAGTCGGAGAAAGTGGACGCAACCTCTTACGTGAAGGGTCACGCCAACCAAAGATGGAGCGAAAAACGTGAATTAATGAGGCGGGCCAGGGCGGGGCGGAGCGTTTGGGGCGTGGGGGGGGGGGGGGTCGGAACGTGTTGGGTCGGTAGGGGCGAGGCGTGATGGAGCGTGTCGGGGCATGACGAGACGGGGCAAGGTGGCGTGGGCGGGGCGTGAGGGGGAGAGGCAGGAAGGGGGTAGCCGGCGCGTGCCGCGAGGAGTCGGGCCGCACATCCTGACGCGTGGCGGCGCGAAGGGACGTGGCTGCGCGGGGCCACGAAGCACACTGTGTATACAGCGGCCGCGCCGCGCCGCGCCGGGCCATGATTAATGAAGGGAAAATGAAATTATCCGTGTCGCGCAAGTGCCACCGAGGGATTACAACATTTGCATTGAAACGAGGCGGCGCGCCGCGGCACCCGCGCCGTGGGACCAGGGTGGGGACGGGCGAGGGCGGGGAAGGGGTGAAACGCGGGCAGGGTGGGATGTGGGAGGAGGAGGGGGACGTGGCCGAGCAGAGCGGTGCGAGGGGGCAGAGCGAGGAGGAATGAAGCGGGGGTGAGGAGGGTCGAGGTGGAGCAGAGATCAGCTGAGCAGGGAGGAGCATGGCTCTGTGGAGCTGAGGCGGGACAGTGTGGGACAGGATGGGACGGAGAGGGACGGGCCGGAGCGGAAGGGGATGGGGTGAGACGGGACAAGACGGGGCGGGGTGGGACCGGATTGGTCGGGGCTGGACGTGGCGGGACGGGACCGGGCAAGACGTAACGGGGCTGGGCGAGGATGAGCGGGACAGGGCGGGATGGGGCGGGAGAGGGCGGGACGGGGCGGGACGGGGCGGGGACGGGGCGGGACGGGGCGGGACGGGGCGGGACGGGGCGGGACGGGGCGGGACGGGGCGGGACGGGGCGGGACGGGGCGGGACGGGGCGGGACGGGGCGGGACGGGGCGGGACGGGGCGGGGACGGGGCGGGACGGGGCGGGACGGGGCGGGACGGGGCGGGACGGGGCGGGACGGGGCGGGACGGGGCGGGACGGGGCGGGACGGGGGCGGGACGGGGCGGGACGGGGCGGGACGGGGCGGGACGGGGCGGGACGGGGCGGGACGGGGCGGGGACGGGGGCGGGACGGGGCGGGACGGGGCGGGACGGGGCGGGACGGGGCGGGACGGGGCGGGACGAGGCGGGACGGGGCCGGGCAAGACGTAACGGGGCTGGGCGAGGATGAGCGGGATGGGGCGGGAGGGGGGCGGGAGAGGGCGGGAGGGGGCGGGATTGGGCGGGACGGGGCGGGAGAGGGCGGGAGGGGGCGGGATTGGGCGGGACGGGGCGGGAGAGGGCGGGAGGGGGCGGGATTGGGCGGGACGGGGGCGGGAGAGGGCGGGACGGGGCGGGACGGGGCGGGACGGGGCGGGACGGGGCGGGACGGGGCGGGACGGGGCGGGACGGGGCGGGACGAGGCGGGACGGGGCCGGGCGGGACGGGGCGGGATGGGGGCGGGACGGGGCGGGGCGGGGCGGGACGGGGTGGGACGGAGTGGGACGGGGCGGGACGGGGCGGTGCGGGTGAGAAGCGGTCTCTGCAAGCCCAAGGGAAGTGGAGCGGGCCGAAGTGGGAGGGAGCGAGGATAGAGCGTGGGGGACGGTGAATAATGGAGAGGGGCGTGGCGGGAAGGAGAGCTAGTGGTGCAAATTACGAGTAAACGGAGCGGGACGAAACTACATGGATCGGGGCGATGAAGAACAGAGCGGGATGAACAGAGCAAAGCGGGACGTAGAAGAATGAAGCGGGGTGAAGCGAAGCGGGGGCAGGACGAAGCACAAAGAAACGATGTGCGGAGGAGTGAGGGAGAAGCTGGTGGGAGAGGAGGGGCGGGTTGCGCGCCCGCCCGGGAGTCGAAAGCGCGCCCTCCGCCTGCTAATGCTGCGGTAATGTGCCGCTGGGTAGCGCCTGGTGGGAGGCGAAAGGGGCGGGGCCAGCGCTCCCTTGCTCAATGGGGAGGAATGGCGTGTACTTTTGCGACTACCACCACAGTGTACGTGCCGGTAAGAGATTTGTGTGAGATAAGCGAATTTGCACGCTAGAGGAAAATTCAGCAGGGGGAGTCGGAATGCAGAAAACTTGGGAGGCTGTACGAGCGTAAGTTAGACGATAGAGTTCCAAGACATTGAGAGTACAAATCGTTATGTTACATATAAAGGAAACCCGAAAAGAAGAATGTTGTTATTAAGAAGAAAGATAGGATTATAAGTTTGTTCTGATTAATTTAGTGAAATATCTTATAATGCAACGCCAGTAACGGCTACTGCTGTAAGAAGAATATTAAAAATCAAACATGACCCCTTAACAATTTTGCATTTTTAACTTAGAAAATAATTTCTTATATAAAGGAAACAAAATTTTATACTATATAACAATTGCAGCTCTGAAATATTCGATGGGAAACAAAATATACAGAAAATAAACTAAGAACCAAAATTTAAGAAGATACAATGAATCATGTTATTTCACATTATGACGGTCCCAAGAAAGGAAGAGCACTTGGACCCAATAATACTACCACAAATTGCTACATTATATTTTATTCCTCATGTTTCCTGAGCAGCATTTTTCTTGCGAATGAATTACACTGAAGATAGAGAGATGAAATGAAAGAATCTCGCCAATTTTCTTTAATATCCCAACGAACATTTTAGCAGCAAATAACAGTATCTTAATTAGCATTACTTACCACTTTGAAGACCCCAAATGGAAACACAAAATAACGATAGCTTCGAACATTTCAAGGTCTTCCCAGACTCTTTCAAAGAAAACGAACCAATTTGTAAGATTACAACGCCCTCGTGTAACAAGAGGTTAATTAGAAATCATGAGAGATGTCTAGTCAAGAAGCGCAGCCGCTCGCGAGATAATAAGCCGAAATTTCTCGGATTTCTACCTAAGGAGCATTCAAGCGTTGTCTCTGAAAACAGTCCCCAAGAAATTCTAATTTAAAAACAAAGCCAGTGAACGGGTTTTACGCGGCGCGTTTCTCAGGAAATTTTAAGTTTGCTTATTACGGCCTCGCCCGGAGCACTCAATACTAAGTTCCTCGGGGAAAGTTTCGCGTCTCAGCTTTCATCAATTCCGCGTCTCGCTGTATAAAACCGCTCGCCAAGGTATTCCGCCGTCTCGCTGCAACGACGCGCCCCGTCCCCTCCCGTCCCGTCCTCTTGCAACGACCCGTTCCCTTCTTCTCCCGTCTCGTCGCGACCAGTCTCATCCCGTCCGGTCTTGCAACGTCCCGTTCAGTTCCTTTCCTCCCCTTTCCCCTCCTCTCCCCATCCATCCATCCATCCCGTCTCGTCCACCCCATCCCATCCATCCATCCCATCCATCCCATCCATCCATACCATCCATCCATCCCATCCATCCATCCCATCCATCCCATCCATCCTATCCACCCCATCCATCCATCCATCCATCCATCCATCCATCCCATCCATCAATCCATCCATCCCATCCATCCCATCCATCCATCCCATCCATCTATCCCATCTATCCATCCCATCCATCCCATCCATCCATCCCATCCATCAATCCATCCATCCCATCCATCCATCCCATCCATCCATCCATCGATCCCATCCATCGATCCCATCCATCGATCCCATCCATCGATCCCATCCATCCCATCCCATCCATCGATCCATCCATCCCATCCCATCCATCGATCCCATCCATCCCATCCATCCCATCCATCCCATCCATCCCATCCATCCCATCCATCCCATCCATCCCATCCATCCCATCCATCCCATCCATCCCATCCATCCCATCCATCCCATCCATCCCATCCATCCCATCCATCCCATCCATCCCATCCATCCATCCCATCCATCCATCCATCCCATCCATCCATCCATCCCATCCATCAATCCATCCCATCCATCCATCCCATCCATCCATCCATCCATCCCATCCATCCCATCCATCGATCTCATCCATCCCATCCCATCCATCCATCCATCCATCAATCCGTCCCATTCCATCCATCCATCCCATCCATCCATCCATCCATCCCATCCATCCATCCATCCATCCATCAATCCGTACCATTCCATCCCGCTCTGCGACGCATGCACTTTCCCTCCCGTCCCATTACGTTCCGTCCCGTTCTGTCCCGTCGCTCAACGACGTATTCCCTTCTCCTCCCATCTCTTTCAGTTTCATCCCGTCTCGTACCGTTTCGTTTCGTTTCTCCCCGTCCAGCACCCCACGCGTCTCATCGGAAAAAGCGACGGGTGCTCAGAGGAGGAAGGGAAGGAGAAAGGAGGAGTTCGTATCTCGTACTTTGCTGCCTGGGAGCCCCCGCGTCCTAGGCTCAGAGGCAAAAGTTTTGGCCGTCATGCTACGACCTTCCTCAGACACGTTGCCTTCATTTCATCCTAAAAAATATTGCAGCACGACGGCCGGAACGTTGGTATCTGACGCAGTGTCTCCGGGGCAGCCAAGTATATACTGACGCGTCCTAGGCACAGTTGGCATCGGTTCAGCCGTCATGTTGTGACCTTTTTCAGACATACAGTCACACATACGTATAGTGCGATTTTTACAACTCTGCCCCTAAAACCCTTAGGCAACGATGAAATATCACACGGCATTTCGCGTCTTTCATGGTCATGCCACTACATGTCACATGATCGCAAGCACTGATTGATGCACGGTCGCGATCATGCAACATCTAGCGACACGACTGAGAAAGACGCGAAATACCGAGACGTATTTCATCGTGAAGACGGGCCTTGAGGAGCAAAGTTACAAAAATTACACAATATATCACCTGCTTTTCGTCCAGAGAAAGGTTGCAGCGTGACGGATGAAACAATGCCATCTGTACCTAGGACGCGGCATCCCCCAGGCAGCCAAGTACGTAGACACTGACTCGGACGATGGCAGCCTACGCTTTCCATGGAGGAGTTCGATTGATGAAGTTGTGATGGTAGAAGAACTTCGGTATTTTCCTTGTTGTTGATAATAAGATTTGTTTTTTATTCTTTAAAATATTGTCCAGGGTCAACGTCACAAAGCCGCAGCTGTACCATTACAAAGCCGCATGCAAAGTAAATATCAAAGTTTGAGAATCCGCGCACGACGCTTGAAGAAAAAAAAGAGAAGAGGAATAGAGAGAAGAACATGAAGAAGAAATAGTAAAAGCAGGAAAGAAAGAGAAAGATGCAAAAGAAGAAACGAAGAAGAACCATACACTAGTGGTGCTACATCACATACATTTTTATATAATTTTTAACTTACGCAATTTTAACGTATTTGAAGACTGAGGCCTGCACAATTTTTAAGCGTCTTTTCTTTTGTACGTGAAATAAAATATTTGGAGACTTTTTGATAAAAATTTTTATAACTTCCAATAACTTCATACAGATTTTACGCTAAAACTATTCATTTTTTTCAATCAAAATATACATAAACTATGTAAATATCGGAGTTTTTCGAGCATATTTTATTAAAAATCTCTTATCAATATGGTACTTTTGCAAATTTTAATTTTGTGCCATTTTTAAAAATTCAGAGGTCGACAAGAATGTTTGTGTAATTTTTAAGTGAATAACTCTCTTTTCGATAAAAATTAAAAAAAATAGCGTGGTTATTTTAAAATTTACAAAATTAAAGAAAATACAATTTTAAAATATATAGTGGAAGTATTTTTTTGAAAAATGTACAAAATTTGGCTTAAATTAGGAAAAACTACTCATATTTTCCAAAAATTGTTTATGACGTTATCTCAACAGCGATAATTTCTTTTCATTTGTAAATGTACATTTTCCTTTACACTAATAGAGGGAAAATTTTAATAAAACAAATTAGAACCATTTTTTTGAAAATTTAAAAAAATTGAAAAATCGTCAATTTCTCTCCAACATTTTAATACTGTGTTTGTGCTACGTATGTGGTAAGGCAAAGAAAGTGAAAGAGTCAGATAAACGACCAGAAGAAGGCACTGCAGGTAAACTTTAGTTTTTCTTTCTTCGCGCTTGGAGGGGGGGTGTTATTAAAATGGAATATCTCACGGTATTTCGCGTCGTTCTCGATTGTGCCCATAGGAGTCGCATGATCGCCAATACTGCTCGATACAGTCGCGATCATGCGTCTCCAGCGGCACAACCGAGAACGACGCGAAATACCGTGAGATATTCCATTTTGATGACACCCCTCCACGCGCCAAGAAAAAAAAACCCGAAGTGTAGTGATATGCGCAGTGTGGCGGTGGAGGCAGTGGTGGCGGCTCCTATGTGGGTGGCCATTGAGGCTGCGGCGGCGGCGCTGCGACGCAGTGCCCGTCCCCGCCGCCTCCCTCACAATGCGCCGACGCTGAATGCGTCGTATTGTCCTTCCGCTTTTATTAATTCCTTAGCGCACCAAGACAATGTCCCCGCAGCCAAGTTCGTGGCGAGGGAAGCGTGGGCGGCGAGGCAGCGACGTTTCGTGGCCGCTGCCACACACACACACCCCGCCGGGGCAGACTCGCAGTGTTGCCACGTGGGTGCGTGAGAGGTGGATTTCAAGTAAGTTTTCTGGATTGGTAATATCAAATTGGTTCTATGATTGACTCAATGCTACGCAGTTTTAAAATACTAATTGATTATTTCAGTGTTTGTTCATGTATGTTTTCTTTAAATAATATACTTTCAAGTTTGAAGTATTCTACATTACTGACATAGGCGTATCTACTATTTTTTCATGGCCACCGCTAGACCACCCCGCCGGGGCTGACTCGCAGTGTTTCCACATGGGTGCGTAGGAGGCGGATTTCGGAGTAGGTTTTCTGGGACGATGCTGCTGCATGCGGAATATCAGATTGACTCTGTGACTGACTCAATGCTATGCAGTTTTAAAATATTAATTGATTCATTCAGTGTTTGTTCATGGACGTTTTCTTTAAAAAGATACTTCCAAGTTTCAAATATGCTACATTACTCACATAAATGTATCTACTATTTTTACTTTCCAGTATATGTACGTATATACAGAGTAATGTACGTAGTAGGTATAGGGAAAGTTATGTAACGCTAAGCGAAAAAAATGGCGAATTTTCTGCAGAAAGAAAATTCGTTGCCGGGACGTGACAACGAAAAAGTGGATAAATCCAGTTGCTAAATTAAGAAAAGTAAATTTCCTAATAAGTGATGTAGCCATAATTCCCGGTTTATAAGTCTTTGATACCGAGAAACAAATTGAAACTGAAATCAAATTGAATCCATCCGTCTGTCTGTCCCGTCTGTCCGTTTCGCCTGTCCCGTGTATGTGAACAACATTAGCACCTAAACTAGGCATACGGCTTTTTCCTAAATTAAACAATTCTCTCATTAATCTCCCCTGAATCAAAGCTCTGAGATTTTAAAAACATTCATTAATTTTTGGGGGCACTTTACTTTTGGTAGGGATAGTGCTAAATGTATTCTATGAGATGACATAAACGCCATATTGTTCTATTCTTTTGTTTTTTCAAAAATTGCAAAAATGTATCTTTTTACTTGTGTCTCACAGTCGTTAATCGTTTACATTAGCGGCTGATTTTTTCACGTATTATATTAATGAGTACATATGCTTTAAATAATTTCATGTGAAGATTGCTGCCATAATACTTAAACTTGTCCTTGACTACAATTTTGATACTATCCCACGACTACCCAGTCAACTACATATGTAAAATTGGAGATAGTGGAAGTCCTTTGTGAGGTTTTGATTTCTCGTTCAAGAAACAGAAGAAAATGGATGCAACGTATGAGGGAGAGTAATAATACGTTAACGTTAAGAGTATACGTACAGATGAAAAATATTAATAATATAAGTAAACAAATATAATATTAAGTGAGAAGTACAATTTTAGTCATATAAGAAGTTTACCTGCTATCTAGTTTACCAATTTTTATTTTTAATACTTAGTGTAAAAATAACTGTATTCAATGTCGTAGCATTCAATATTCTTGAGGTCAATATGTAATGCGCGGCGATGAAATACATTAGCCTAATCGTTATTTCCTTAATACAGTATAAACTTGATACGTAATACACGTTTGAACCATTCTTTTTCAATTCAATCTACTTTAAGATGTATCTTTCCAATATAGAACATTACAACGCACCACACCTACAACTAAGCAACTAATGTGAAATAGGTAGAAATTACAATACTACAACCTCCTTGTACTGATTTTCAAAAAGCAAGCTCCAGCGATGAGCAATTATGTAAACATCCGTCTTCTTTAGTCGTCGTCGTCGTAGTAGTAGTAGTAGTAGTAGTAGTAGTAGTAGTAGTAGTAGTAGTAGTAGTAGTAGTAGTAGTAGTAGTAGTAGTAGTAGTAGTAGTACAGTACAGTAGATGCTATCAACATCGCTATCTTCATTGCGTGTGCTTCGTCTACGAAGGAATCACCATACCTTACACTATAGTTTCCGCTTCAGTGTTATTGGTAATTGCATACATGGCTGCTTTCACAACCGGCAGTGGCATTTTTTTATCTTTACTTTCCGTAATCCGTACTTTCCGTTAGAATTTTAATCTTCATTTTAATAAACGTGTTTTCTCCAAATAACCCGATAGGTCTTCATTATCAATATTTGTGATTATGAATTCAATTACAAATCACCCTTCGAATGCCCCCAAAATTTCTAAAAAACAAAAAGAAGAAAATATGGTTATTCAACATTGTCTACCTAGAGGTAGATACATAAGAGCTATATATAATAGAGCTATTATGTAAGATTCACTTCTATCCCGTATTTTACCTCGAACACGGCCAGCATTGAGTCATTATTTTTAATGATATAAACTTGTAAAAGTTACTGTTATCTATTAAATAGATTGCTGTTAAGTATTCAATTTTAAAAATAAATTTTAATTACAAACGTGTAAAAAATCATGAATGTTCTCTGAATGTATAGTATAATTGTATATCATCTGATAATAAATATTTTTTGACACTAATGATTTTCATTCTTTTAATTCAACATCATCTCAACAATGTCTCATCTACATACCCACAGAATGTGGTAAGGGTAAATAAATTTATGATTTACACCCAGCTGAGAAATGTGAATATTGGCAATTTAACTTTTGTTGGATATAGCGAAGATGCCCCTCTGCCCCTTTAACCTCCTTGACCTGCGCCGAGTGACATCTTTCACCGGACGGGCTTAGAAGTCTAACAATCGTCGGACCGGAAGTTCTTCACTTCGTCTCCGGCTGTCGTGGCGTGTACATGGATGTTCTGTGAGAAAATGACGAGGTGGGGGGTGGATCAACATACCGCCCTTTATCCTAATGCATCCGGTATATTTTTCTGAGTGCGACGTTAATTACATGTTCGTCAGAGTGTCGCAAACTTTAAGAACAGACACGATAGTTTGTTTTACTCCTTTTTTTTGAATAACGTGTGAAAAGGTTTGGCACGTGTGAATTACATGGGCAGGAGGCATGCCTCCTCTTGCCACTTGCTATTAACCCACTGTCAAGACTCACACGTAAGCAGACCTGTATTCAAATACTACCGCTCTGTGTGGCATTTCCTCGTCCAGGATCAATTACGGATAGATCACGTCCGCGAAATTGAGTGCTTGTGTACGTCTTACTGGCAAACTCCAGGAGCTGCACTGTCTTCAAGAAAACTGTAATGTTTGGTTGTTTAATTGCATGTGTTTTTTATTTGTGTCTTTAAGTGTTTGTGACGCTTTATGCATTAATTACTCACATTAATTACTCATTGTTCAAGATACATTGTTCATTGTACTGATGACTCTATTAACACCGCACATGGTTTGAATGCTATTTATACAGCATATTTGTTTCTGTAACCTCATCATTTCTCGTATAATTAAACTAAATGATAAAATGTGGATTATTTGTTACCACTCTGAGCCTCCGAGGAATGTGAAGTTAGCTGCCCCACACCAAGATCCTTTCTACAGTCCGCTGCTGGGGTAGCAACACCTCACAACTTTCATACTTAAAATACGACGTGGTTTTCTGGTATAGTTTGATACTTTTGAAATAATTCTCATCACAACTACCACTACCAACGATCACAATAAACAACCATAATGATCCATCACCATGAATCACAACCAATCTTCATCAACCATCATGAATAACCCTCAACCTTCACCTACCAACACAATCCTCAACCAACGACCATCAGCAAACTCCCAAATCTCCAGCACCGTCTCAAAAATAAAACAAGCATCTCCATCATTTCATCTCGCCTCCATCTGAGGTCGGTGAGAGGTCATAAACGTGTCTGTCTGGGGAGCTCGAGCGAGGCGTGGGTGCGGGCGTGGGCGTGGGCGGTGGGTGTTGGGCGCCACTTTAATTAACCGGCGGCAGGCGCCAGAGCGCACCGCTCGCACTTCCGTTTGCTCAGCGCCCCCTCCACCCCCGCGCCATTGCCCCCGCCCGCGTCCTCGGCCTTGCCCGCTTCCTGCAGCGACAGGGCCGACCAATATCTGGCTGCCCAAACACCCGCCCGCCCGCGCCCTAACTCTAATCCGCGCTGTTCGTTCTTCCCCTACGCTCTCCGGTGATACCCCGCGTCCGAGATGGCACAACCCAGGAAGAGGAAAGAAACGGACCTTCACATGGCAATATTGTAGAGCACTGTTGTGAAGGTTGATGCCACCAACGGGACTCCATGGCACGATTGCCACGACGAAATCGCCCCTCCACGCAATTCATTATCCTGCCACCAGACACAACGCCATTCCTATTGTAAAACGACGGGGTCAGTAATAGTTCCCTATCCCGACGCTAGTTGCGCAGAGAAGCTCGTGGCATGGCACGATATCACAACGCGTGCCACTGCCACCAGTAGCAGACCTTGACACCACTGTTGTAGACTTTGCGGTACACAAGGAAAAAATTGCGGTTTCTAAGAGGATTTTGCAAAGTTGGCAGTATGAAACGTGTGGGTGAAAAATTTCAAAAACTGACATTGTTAGAATAGCTCGAATGTCCATATTTTTAAACTAATATACTTACTATTATTAAAATTCAGTGAAGTTCATTAAATAAATTAGCATAAAACGTACAATATCACACGGAGGATCATTAAACATAATTATTACAATTTGCGTTAAAATTTGTGACATCATTTTCATTTTTATTCGAATAGTTAATAGAAATATTTCTTCCGTTTCATGAAGCAATAAAAAATGGTTAGATGTAAATTTGCTTCACTCAAACGAGCGTTTTCCATAAACACATACACAATACAACAAATAAGACGCTACACAATACACAATGCAAGAAATGTGAATATATTGGTAATGATGTCAAATTAATTTGAAAATTTATTAAAAGAATTTCGATAGTTCGGTTTTTAATATGGTACATTTGTAATGACACTTTCAACAGAGTGTATCTACGATACGTCACGTTTCTCTTTCTTTTTCGTTTATAATCCACAAATGAAGTTCATTATTTGGGAAACGCTCTAATTTCAATTTTAAATTCAAATCAGGAATTGTGACAAAATAGCATTCCTTTGAATCACTCAAGACCTATTGGGAGTTTTGAATTTTAACCCAAGTTGACATCTCGCCAAACTGTCCAAATGTCCACGTCACTCTCAATAAAACTGGTTAGTTATCACGGCGTCGCCCCACTCATCCAGAAGTCCCGCGCTCGAGTCCCGACAGGCGCGCGGCTCCGGAGGGAGCTGCACTCGGGCGGAGTAATGGAATTACGCGGCAAAACAGAGGAGGCGGGACGAGGACGCGCCGATGGCGGTCGTTCCGCGAACGCTATGTAAATGAACCTTTCAAGAATTATTAAACACACCCGGGTGGGAAAACCCGCTAACTTGTTATACCTCGAGTGTGCCGTGCCGTCCCGCCCTCGCCGCCGCCCCCCCCGCCGCCAGCGCCGCAATTACCGCACCCTCATCAATCGGCCGCCTGTTCCAGCCGAGGGCGGAGATGGGGGTTGCGGCAGCCACTGGAGGATGGCGGAGAGGGCTGCGGGCATCGTGTGGGTGTCAGCAGCGCAGACGGAGGGGATGGTGGCGGGGTTGGTGGCGGGTATGGTGGCGGGTGTGGTGGCGGATAAGGCAGCGAGAGTGGTGGAGGAGGTTGCCGCGGGTGTGGTGGCGGGTGTGGTGGCGGGTGTGGTGGCGGGGTTGGTGGCGGTGTTGGTGGCGGGGTTGGTGGCGGGGTTGGTGGCGGGGTTGGTGGCGGGGTTGGTGGCGGGGTTGGTGGCGGATAAGGCAGCGAGAGTGGTGGAGGAGGTTGCCATGGGGTGGTGGCGGGGGTGGTTGGGGGGATGGTGGCGGGGTGGTGGCGGGGCTGACGACGGGGATAGTGATGGGGTGGCGATAGGAGTGGCGACGAGGTGGGTGCCGGGTAGCGGGGAACGGCAAGGGTGGCGAGGATCTAGGGTGTAGGCGGAGAGGTAGGGGCGAGGTTGGCAGCGGGGGTTGGTGGCGGGCGTGGTGGCATGGTAGCGGGGAGTGGCGAAGGTGGCGAGGATCTAGGGGTGGTGTTGAGGGGAGGTAGGGTGGAGATTGGCAGCGGAGGTGGCGGGGACGATAACGGCGAGGCGAAGCAGTAGCGGTGTTTGGTAAAGGGGATAAGGCAGCGATGGTAGAGTGACGGGGATGGTGTAGGCGGGTCTGGAGGCAGCAGCGGCGGTGGCGGAGGCAACGGAGGTGAAAAGTGAATGAAGCCCAAGTTCTGGCGCATGCGTGATCGTGTGTGTGTGTAGAAGGGAAGCACTGCGGAGCGGCACGCCTGACGGCGGAAGCAAACGGACGGAATCCGATTATTAGAAGTTGCTCCCATCCCAACGAAGGAATATGCAAATGTTTACCTATGGATTCGACGCAAAGTTCACTCTTTTACAAAATGACAGCTTCCAAGAAAATATTGAAACGTGATCCACAAACGAGTCCACATACACCATTCACCGAGTGTTTATAACTGACTAGTTTTTCCCCCTCCCTGATGCTATTCCATGAAACATTACTATTAATTGCGTTGGGAATCAAAGTGCACCAGAACTGAAGGCGAGGCAAATAATGTATACACAATCTAACAATGCTAACAGATCAAAGATAGGGACAGAATACAGAAGCATCAGCGGGGGGTGACAAGGAAAGAAGATGATAATAATAGGGAAAGAGCGAAAGAGAAGAAGCAAGAGAATGAAGATGTTCTGAGAACACGAGAGAAGTACACCAGTGATATTGGAGGTAAAACTGATTCAACAGTAGCTGTATCTAAAGAAAAATAAAGAAAAAGATGCGAAAATGCGCACTGAAATGAATCAATGTTTAGAAATGTTCAATGTTCCCTAATATTCTAGGAAGTGTCGTGCTTGTTTTCTCGCTATCCCTGTTACAAAAATGTCATTGGTTCCTGGCAATGAGTATTTATTATACGTTGCAACTCTAGTTGCTGCATGAACAAGTAAATTTTTGAACATTTTGCAGAAAGGGTCTATAAAGAAAATATTAATTTCAAAATGTTCTGTCGATGGTAAGTATTTATCGGCAAGATTTCATAATGATAATTATGGCCAGCAAATTTTGGTAAGAAGCTTTACATTTTTGCTGTTAGTAATAGCATAACAATACTGATATTGTTCAGGTGTAAACGCGCATAAAAACACTTTACCAAAACCTACAGTCTCAACATTTGTTCACTTCCTTGAAATCAAAATAAAAGTTTCTTCATTCTAACGAAAAAAGGCGAATAAACAGCTCGCTCTTTTTTATCCTCACAACAAACAGATTTAAGGCAACGACTACCTAAAGAAGCCCAAACCGGTCCACAAAGTTACCCCCCCCCGAACATTGTGTTCTTCCCGCTTCGCCCAGCAGACAGCTCCGCCCCCGTCCCACCCCAACCCCCACGACGGCCGCTCAACGGGGCGGACAAAAGCTTTTTAATTACTTAAATTAAATGCAGGGCCTCGAAGTGAAAGAAAACGCCGTCATGTATGAATTTAATTAAAATAAAATTAGGAAGTGTGATTACCTGAGTGTTGTAGCGGTGCGGGCGCCGTTGTGGGTGGGCGACTGAGCCACAGGGACGCGTGGGAGTGGGCGATGGGGAGAAAGGAGGGTGGGAGTTTAGGGGGGGTCCAGTGGGAGGGGGTGACGCGAGCAAGATACACCGTTCTAAGTGACGGCCTGATATGGGCCTGCGGAGCTTCTGGGGAGTGAAGAGAGCGGGTGGCGCATATGGATTCTGTTGTAGAGGCAAAGAACAACGACAAATTCAAATTATCTCTTCCGTATAATCCATCTGACCTCTGTAAATAAGTGGATAACTCTTTCAAACTTTTTACAGGAGAATAATATGTACTGGGCTCTGATCTTCTTTCCTGAATAAAGAGAGAATTCAACTTATATGATGGCAATGTATAGTCTCAATTCTCTTCATTGGCGTGAATAATCAGACAAATAAACTGATCTTGTAAAATCGTATGATTTTCTTAAATTTGATGATTTTAATAAATTTTATGTTCTAATATACACTGGTGACGATTACTCGTCAACCATAAAAAATAGCTCAACTGATTACTCACAAATTTAGCGGATGGTCAGAAGAATCCAGCTGTACTTGTCTCATTTTCACTAATAGCGCAATAAATATGCTACATAATATATTAAATATTTACATGTTTATTATTGTTCATTAATATAAAAATTTATGAGTATATGATCTAATAAAGTAACATAAATTAATTTTAATTTAACTTTACGAAATTATTAGATAAACGAAAAAAATGTAATATATCGCTAATATTAAAATTCTAGATAAACATATCCCATTAAGTACCAGCGTCCTCATTTGAGGACACTGATTTTTTTTATTATTTCATTATATTATAAATTGTGTTGCCCATCACATTGTTGTCTGGCAACACCGCAAAAGTTCATTCAACAGATATAAATGTTTGTTATCGCTCAGACTTATATTCTTGTAATTTTACTAGCTTCCTAAGTTAGTGCATTTTATACTTTGTTTGTATTGATAAAATATTTGATTATATCCATAGTGTAAGAATAAAGGTGAGACGGATCCCGAACGAAATTTCGTTCTCTTCTGCGCATGACGTCACGATCGATGCTTGGCGCCTAGTCAGATTGTATGCAACGCGCTCTGAGTACACCCCGAATTTTTGTAATAGCGATTTGCTTTGAGTTAGTAGTTTTCTAATTGTTTTTTGTGGCAGTAAAGTGAATATATCGTGAATTGATATTGAAATAAAATATACAATGCCGTTGGACGCTATTTTTGGTTGCGAAAGCTGCAACAAGAAAACGAAGGGAACAGACAGTAAGTATTTTTCTTTTCCGAAAGATGCCAATTTATGTGAAATGTGGAAAAATGTTTCTAGAAGAAAGGATAAGATCACCGTAAAGAACGATAAGTGTTAACTATTTAAGGTGTATTTTGTTTCCGTAAATTATTTTATTATAGTGACGTTAATAGTAATCATTATTTTCAACGCGCATTTGATCTATCACTTTGCTAAGGATAGCTTTGCAATACTATTGCTGCAGGTATTATAAAATAATACCACACAAAAAGAAATTAAAAACCCGACGCATAAGCAAGCTTCACCAATATTGTGCTAAATGCAATATAACCCTCTGTGTGGAATGTTTTGGTCTATTCCACTTCAGAAAGTAAAGTAGATTTTTCTGAAATTACTTTTGTTCTAGAAACTTAGCTGAGTACAAGATCATTTTCGAAAATATGTTTGTAGTAGACGTCTGTTCAATTATTAACATCAAGTTCTTATTTCAAAATATTCTTCTAGTGTAATCGTATTTGCTTTGCTGATACATTATAATAACTTATGTCAATATGTTGTTTAATTATTTTATTTTTGTTTTAAATTTCAAAACGTAGTTACTAAAATTGGAATCCAGTGGGCATAAACAATTGTTATGAAGACCTATTTTTATTATTGCGGAAAACTTCAAACCAAGTCCCAGCGTCCTCATATGAGGACAGTCCTCCACACCTACACAAATTAATAATTTGAATTAATTTTGATAAAATTAAGCAACTAGTACTCAATTATGATGATTTTTTGAATTTCATTAATAAAAACTGCAGTAAAAATAATTTGGGACTTAAAGGGTTAAATTTAATAACAAATGAATGCCTGGGTCAGTAATTATGATAGCCCAAATTTTATGAATTATAGATTACGATGCCATTTTTTAGATTAAAAGATGAAGTTCTTTGAGTCAGAACCACATAAAACTGAAAAGTCCAGAGATATTCACAATTGAATGTATGTGGGATGATGGAATACCGATGAGAGTCCCACTATTTAAAGAAAAACCGAGGAGTGTCCACGCACTCATTTATGAGAATTTAGAGTTGCTTGTTAGTAAGCTTTTGTTTGGGTTAATTGGATAATATTCTTTATGCTCCATATTGCGTGTAATTAAGTGTGGGAAAAATGGATATAGAGAGCCCATAAGTACAGAGAGTCCATAAAAAACTGGAAGTGCAAAGAAGAAACGATTTACTTAATAAATTCATATGATAAAGATATAATGACATACAAGATAAACGAACTTTTCATTATTCTACATACCTTTGGCATTTTTTAAATTGTCCTTTTTGTTGTTTTCTTTTAGTCTAAAGTACCAATATCTTGGCCAAAAAATAAGAATCGGATGGACATTCATCAGTATTTCGATCTTTTTTCATTCATTAAAGGCTCATTGTTATCATTACTCCATTGATGTAATAAAGAAATTTATGAAACGTAAAAAGAGCATTGGTAGAAAATGGATAATATTGTTTTTCATAGCAAGGTTTTTTTATAGTTTATTAAATATCTCCTAAAAAGGGTTTATAACTTTAAAATTAGAATATCTCAGAACACTGAAGATGTGACTTTCGTTGTTATTCTCCCCATGTCATTAGTGTTTAGAAATATATCACAAGTTAAAATCAACAAGGCAAAATAACTACAAGACATTTCAATCAATTATTTGAACAATAATTTATCTGTTACTGAAATCACTGTATAATCTTTCTTCAAAAAGTTTTGAAAGAATACACACGAACTTTTATTTAAAAATTATGAATTGTTCCAACTAGGATGTAGAGAGTAATACATTTTCATCCCAAATTCTTACTTTTTTTAAAAGTCAGCCTTCACTTGCAAATCGAACTAATTTCGCGAACATCCCCATCCCGTGGAAGGCGGACTTCAGAGATTGCAGGCGGTCCACGTATCGGAAGAAGTTTCTCTGGCGGAGATTGTTATCTGCAGGAGACGTCACGAGCTGTCGCGGGGATCGATTGACATCGCCCTTATTATGGGGCTCGTTAAGGGGCCCGGGGCGACGTCCCGGGGGCGGAGGGTGGCCCTCAGGACGGCGCTGCCGAGGAGCCGGGCTTCCGAAAATGGGAGCTTTCATCTAAGAGGCTTGTTAATTTGGCTTTCGAGCCTAAAATCACATCTTTTTTTACAGACGCTTACTTAATTACCAAACGATTTTCAAGTTCAATGTAGTTTTCTAGTTTCAGTGCCTCATTATCCTGAAAGTCGAAATGATATATAATACTCAATTTTCATCTCTCCGACACCCATTAATTTCATCAAGCTTCTCCCAACAAAGCCACCTCTGGGGGATACGCTCTTCTTACGTCCTCTCTCTCATCATTTGATCTTTGAATTCAGAGACCTCGTATAGTGATGTTCTTTATGTCCTGTAATTTTTTCTTTGTAGGCTGTATCCTGGACTATATATCATAACCTATGTGCTACTTCCTAAACATTTTCTTTATTTTCGGTTCTGATTTTATACTAAAATATACTGTCTTTGATATATACTAGGGTACTTATGTTTATTTTTCTCTGGATGTAATAGTTCTCTATGCTTCTTACCCGTAAATTATGTAAGTGAATATCTGTGAGATGTTGGTGAGAACATGTTGTCGAGTCCATTTCTTCCTTGTTTTTATAATGCAAACGTCAGAAATCGAAAGAGATTTTCATGAGATATAAAACGAGTACTATTCAATAACATCTCATCTTTTTATGGAAGAATTTACGTAAGATGTAACAAAAATGTTAAAATATTCTTCAAGCAGTGTGAGAACATTGCGAGTAAAACAATTGAGAAGGCTATTAGAATTGTAAAATTGAGAAGGTAAATTAAATGTTTCAAGATTCATAAATTAGTTGTTCATACTTGATAAAAAATTTAAACTTCCTGTAGTAGGTGAGCGTTTGTGGCTGAACAATACTCCTCTAGAGCATGATCACAAGATTATTTAATAGCTAACACTCAAAAATAAATATTCTTAACGACTTAACCACGAACACATCGTTTCGCTTAATAAAAATGTAATTTTGAGAGCAAACTACATGACAGCATCACGATACCGTAGTTTCTACGTAAGGGACTGTGACTGTGGCAAGGACGACGGAGAAGGGAACAGCGATTGTTAGAGTGAGGGACACGGTGATTATGATGTTGTGGACGAGGGTGTGAGCGAGGGCATAGCGTGGGCGAGGGCGAAGGCGAGAGCGGCAGTGATTGTGATGGCGTGGGCGGGGACGAGAGCAAGGGGTCGGGGAGGGGTGGGGCCAGGCGGTCCTGAGTTTGAGCCCCGCGCGCGGCGGGTGGTCGGATTATTCCGTCAACAATGGCGCGATCTGGCGACGCTGATTGCCGCGTCTGCAGCTGACAGACTAATTCGCGCCGCCGCCGTCGTGCGCGCTGCCGTCGCCTTCACGTCTCCTCCTGCTTCCCCACCCGCTCCCCAGCTATATGCTCCACGCAGCCCCCTCTTACCCCACCCAATCGCCATGCGCTCACCAAGTCCCGTCCCTCTCTATTCGGCTTTACCCTCAGCAGATTCGCTCCGCCCCTCCTTCCTCGCCCGCTGCGCCCATTCCGTACCGCTCCTTTCACACCCGTCTGCCCTTCCAGCTCCCGTCCGTTCCTTGCCATCCCAACCCATTCTGCCTGTCCCGTCCCGTCCCATTCCGTAACGCCCCGTTCACACCCGTCCGCCCTTCCAGCTCCCGCCCGTTCCTTGCCATCCCAACCCATTCTGCCTGTCCCGTCCCGTCCCGTCCCATTCCGTAACGCCCCGTTCACACCCGTCCGCCCTTCCAGCTCCCGCCCGTTCCTTGCCATCCCAACCCATTCTGCCTGTCCCGTCCCATTCCGTAACGCCCCGTTCACACCCGTCCGCCCTTCCAGCTCCCGCCCGTTCCTTGCCATCCCAACCCATTCTGCTCGTCCCGTCCCGTTCCGTTCCGCCCCATCCTGAGCTGCGCTGTCAGTTCGGTGCTGTCCTGTTCTGATCTGATCCAAACCTCACCGCACCGTCCCGTCCTGACGCAATTCTCACCTCATCCTGTCCCAGCACGTATTCTCCATTCCCCATCCCGCAGCACCCCTCCCCTCTTCCTTCCCGCACTTGCCCCTCCCGCCCACCACCGCATGCAGCCCACGCTCCTTCGTCACACAATGTGCGTCCCCCACCACCGCTTGCGCGCGCACGGACCGGCGACAAATGACGGCGCAAAGTCACTTCAAACATTCGCGTGGCGTGCTTCTTCGCGCGCATCTCATGCGAAGATGAAGTGCGAATCATTTGCTTTTTAGCACATCCTGTGTTGGTTTGTACGTTGAAGTCAAATTCAAGAAATCGCCCTTTCAACAGAGCTCCGAACGTAATAATTGCCATTAACTGATAGATAATCCATCTTATATTGTTGTAGGGCAGGAACATGAAATCGAATTTCCACTACGTCAGAACGTGGCCAGGCAAACAACAATAAAGGGGAAATGTCACATATGTAACTTCGTTATATTGTATTTTCCACTAGATGCTAATTGACAATATTTTTTCGATCTCTTGCATGCCCCACAAGTTTGTAACATTTATATGGAGACATCCTAAGAGAGGGAATACGACATATACCCTAAACATCTCTCTTTTTAGAAAAAAGATGACATAGTTCAATGTGTATCTGGTCCATGAATATAATGTCTTATAAACTGTAAAACAAATTAATTTACCTCAATGCACAATTTTAATAACCGAGAAGAGTATCAATTTGTAGTTGTAAAAATGTAATAATCTATAAAAAAGAACAATTCTAATTTTCTTTAACATTGTCTCAAATTAATGTATTATTCATTATTTTTGTTACATAATAGTAACACATATATAACAAAAATATTAATATTTTAATCTGTACTCTGGTGCACAGTATTCATCATTTAGAAAAATTTCAATTAAAATTACACAAAATCTGGCTCTCTTATTAATAACTTATTTTTTCTCGGTAAGTTTTCAAAACAAAGAAGGGTCGGTAAAGCTCTAGAATTACTGATTCGTTAGTGATCTTTATTATAACACTTTAGTACCTAGCCTCTTCGGCCAAGAGAAGACATAATGACTTGATGGATAAGTGTCAACGATGGTGAATTACTACATGCTTTGAATGATGAACTGAAATAATGCTTCAATGAGGGGCAGGGAAAATGGGAGAACGTTCAAAAAACCTACCACGAATCCACTTTTTCCACTATTCATTCCACGTGGATTTTTCAGGATTGCAGCACAGAACATAGATGTGGAAGGTAAACGAACCACCAGTCCACTGCCGATCCCCAACGGTTGCTTCGTTGTATCATTAGCACCCTTGCAGGCCGCAGCTGTTCGCCGCCTGCCAGTTGTAGCGTCAACACCAACCTCGGTGCCCTCTCGCCCGCGGGCTTAAATCGCCGCCCGCCCTTGACCGCCCGCGGGCGGTGGGGCTACAGGGGCGACGGGCCCGGTCGCGAGCGCCACCACCCAGCCTGCCTGCCACTCGTCATTTGCGTTCGTAAATAGGGCGCCGAGATAAGGCGCGCTATCGGTTCACGGTCGCCGGAAGCGCTGCCATCGACCGACGCCGGAACTACAGCCGGCCGCAGCCGCGGGTCGGCCCCTCCCCCCGCCCCTTGTGGGCGCGCAGATGGCCATCGCTCTGTCGACACGCGGCGCCCCCCGCAATTTGTGTGGCCGGCTACTTACGTTGTGAAATGCGCTCGTTAACGGACGAGTATTAACGAGCGAGCTGAATCGCTCTATTGGAGAGTTCTCTTATTAAGGTGGCCTGATTAGCAGGGCTCTTTAATGACCTCATTTTTATTTTTAAAGAAAGGAAAATAGTAGTACTTGAAATTAGTTAATATTCACCTTAACGTATTAACGGCTTAATAAATGCTCATATTACCACTAGTTTCATTTCCCTTTCTCAGTGTAACAGAAGCTACTGATGAATATTTGGAGTTTTTCTCGACTTTTATATTTTAAACCCTCTATTAGAAATTTTCTAAACTACAAATCTATATTACTTCAGTATTACAAATCTGCATTAGAAAGAACTACTTTGAAATCGGAACGATTGTTTAGAGAATACTGCATAACTAAATTAGAATACCAGATTGTTACGAGTGTAAAATTGTGTTGGTTAAATAATTAAAATTTAAGATTGTTACCTCCCACATAACACAAGTTATTACTTATATACATTGCGAACAACTAGTGAAACTCGGAACGGTACCGTCTCTCTTCCGATATTATTTTGTCTACAAATAAATAGTACGTCTTTCTGCGAAGTCTTGTATATAAACACAGTATACCACCACAGTCAACACATGTTCGCTATAAACGTCTTCAAAGAAAACTCACATTTGTCTTCTCATAAATTCACTTGTCACAAACCGCAAGGAACAGTAGCTTTATGCTCCATCAATATGTATATCTCTCGTCACTTGTTTGGCGCCGCGTAAAATGCGCCTCGCGCCGCCAGAGGTCTCTCGCCGCCACCGGCGCCCCAATCTCGGTTCAGAGATCTCCCGCGGCTTCAACGCGACCGCGCCGCAGACGATTCTCCCCCCCCCGGGGCCCATGATCCCGCCTCACGCCCCCGCCCCCGCCCCCGCCCCACCCCGGCCGCCCGCACGCCGTCACCGTCTCCCGCTGTTTATTGGCAGAGCACGTGACCGGCAGAGACCCCCCGAGGGGCGGCGGTAGCTGGAGTTACTGCCGCACCGACTCGTAACGGCAATTTTATGCACATACATAAAATAAAATTTATATTTTTAAATTCCGTTGAAGTTTATACAGCAATTTCATGATTGATATATGAGACTGCGTCGCCCGGAGGGTTGCGGCATGTCTTCCGTTCCGCGCCCGTCCCCCCCCTCCCCCACCCCGCCCCCGCGGCGGACTTCGCGCAGTTGAGAACCCTCTCCCCTCCCTCCCGCACCCTCGGCTCCCCCCCGGCACTCGTACTTCACCACCCCCGAGCCGCTCCATCGGGCGAGTAACCAGGCCACGTCGCCTCGCCTCGCCTCGCCTCGCGGCGCCTTGGGACGCGGTCGCAGGAGCTATTCAGCCGCCGGATTTATGTTATAACACCGTCGATGGAGTCTTCGGCCACTCGGCCACTGCCTGATGCCTGCGCAACGCATCGCTGCCCGGGGGGTCAAATCGGGCTGAAAAGCGCGGAGAGGAACGGCAAGCACATTCGTGATGTTCAAAAATATAGTGAATTTTTATTTTTTTAAAAATGTATTTATTATATTTTTAAAATACTGTAATGTATCCTCAAACCGCAATAAACTGAGAAACTAATAGTTTTAATACCGTGAACGCCAGCCGGTCGTTAACAGTGGGCTGTACGTTAAGAATGATAGAAACACTCTTGTAGCTACCGACCGCTTGTGAGTACTTCTATTCCAAGCAAACGCCTTTCTTCTTTATGAATTTATATTTATAAGAAGTAGCTATGATGAAAAGCTTGGCCGATATCACAAAACAATCGGTTTACAAATTTTACCCACATACTTAATTGCTATATCTGCCTAATGATGACAATAACAAAAAAGGCATCGAACCTTAAAAATACGTTTCAATTTTCATAACAAAACCAGAACCAAAAGGGATATTGTTTTATGAAATATATTACTGGGCCTGAAACCGAATGAAAACGCGTTTCTGTTCTAGACGGTAAATGATATTGATAATTTTATCCCAGTTGTTCCGCTGCGTTCACGTCTCTCTTAGTGCAAATGAGAAATATCCGTTTTTCAGAGAAGAGATGTATTCTTATTCTTTATTTAAAGTTATCAAAGTTTCTGCTACATACGGGAGGTGGATAGACAAAAACACGGTATATTTAAGTTCTCTGACATTTTCGTTTATTCCGATATTATTCTTACATTTGGTACCAATTTAAAATCAAAACTTAATCAGAAAGCGAATCGTTTTCGGCTATTAAAAACAAAAATCGAAATATTATGTGTATCAACACATAAAAGTTGTTGAAAAATATTAAACGCCTTGCTTTCTAAAATTTGTATTTAACTTAAAGAATTACATAATATTGTGATCGCATATTTTACAAGAATAAGCACACAAAGCAAATTATGCATTTTACAAAATGCCTATAATTACATCGAAAACCCCATTCTTGCTGGAAAATGCAGAAATTTTGGGGGAATGGGAGTACTATGCTGTGATTTTAAAGAAAAAAATTTAACGCCTATTGAAAAAGCTTTGATGTTTTAAACTTAAATATCCACTGCGATTAGGACCATGAAAACAGCCCATTTTCAATAAATATTATTATGCTGTGAAGCGGACATTTCACGCACGAAATTTGAAGATACACGCACAAACGCTCGTTCTACTAATTAATTATAAAATTTGAACTTAATTTTCAAATTTCATGCACGTTCTATATTTAAGTTATTCGACAGTAATCCTTCACATCTTGTTGACATAATTTTACCGGTAATCCAAGTAAAATCTCATGCACGCTTTTCAGCTCCTTTGAGCCTGGTGTCTCGGAAAGGCGCGGCTAGCTGTATATGAGGGACTGCTGCCGTTTCTAAATCTTTGTCCTGGAACGACGCTGACATACTAAAAAGAGGTTTATGGAAAAAATCATTAAACTTTCGTGTATGATTTCAGTACATTTTGACACAAATTAATTTATTAGAAAAATAACGTCACGTGAGATTAACTGTTAAACAGGAGTACAAGAATGGATATCCCGTATTATGCAGAAGGATAAAGTTTATTAGTGACGTTTATTTATACTTGTAATTAAAGATAAAATGAGTGTGTGGCTTCGAATTCTATTAAGAAAGGGCGTTTCATATTATGTTGAGGTGTCGTCAGCATTCCTAGTATACTATGTATCAATCCGACGACCCGAATAATCCCTCGAATTCCTTTCCCTACCCTGCTAAAATTGATGTAATTGTGTAGAATACCAGTTGTGCGCAAAGCAATCAGCATATGAGCATCTGTGGTGAACGCCATCGAGGTTCACAATCTGGCTCCCAATCATTAACCACTCCCCACCCCCATTGATAACCCACTATTACTCTGGTCCGGGGAAAAGTATGTATAAATATGATTAGCATGTGTTTACGAACTCCATCAACGCAAAGCTTAGAGAGACTGGATAAGAATCAGACGACTGTATGTGGAATGAAGGCTCTTCCTACGGGAATCGCTAACAGTCCCAGCAATTTGGGAGAAGGAGGTCAAGGAATGGTGTATTGTTTTAAAGGTTTCATCATAAATGTTTTATTTTTCCGGATGTTAACTCATCCACTTTTAGTACCAATTCATTTCAGGTGCATACATAGTCAAGTTCCCTTATATTTAAGTGGTATACTAGTATTTATTAAAATGTCCTCCCTTTATATGCAAGCATTTTTAAATCACAATGAGGTGTTCAACTAGAAGTCTTTATGAGCGGAGTGACGTCGCGGTGGAGCGGCGTGGGCGAGGCAGATAAGACGCAGCATGAAGCGGGAGGCGTGGCACGAGAGCGAGTGATGGAGTGGCAGTGGAGATGGGAGGGCAAAAGGAAAGCGATGTTGGTGGAGGAACGGCAATGGCGCAAAGAGAGGGTGCAAGAGGGCAAAGGTGGGCTGAGGGAGGGCGAAGGGGAGCAGAGAGAGGCCGAAAAGGGAGTAGAGGGGATCGGTGGGGACGGATGGAAATTGTGGTGAGTAAGGGGGCGGGTGCAGGAGGTACAGAGGGGGTCAGGAGGGAAGGTGGAAGGGGGCGGAGGGATGAAGGAGGGCCAGATATATAGCAAGGGGACGCAGAGAGAGAGGATGGGGGGGACAGAGGAGATCGGCGGGGGCGAATGGGAACGGGGTGAGAACAGGAGGGCGGTTGAGATGGGGTGCCAGTGTGGGGGAAACTGAGGGGAGTGGAGGGAAGTCGGAAGGGGGCGGACGTGGCAAGGGAATGCCCACCTACCTGCCGGTAGGGTGGGCGGGAAGGAAGGTGGAAAGATGGGAGGGAACGGGGGAAGGAAATGTGGAGGGTGCGGGGAGTGGGGGAAACTAAGAGGAAGTGAGGGAAGGAGGAAGGAGGCGGACGTCGCAAGGGAATGGGGGGCCGGTAGGTGAATGGAGAGTAGGAGGGTGGAAGGGAGCAGGGGAAGGGAATGCGGAGGGGGAGCGGTGCACGCATGAGGCACGCGCGAGCGGGCCCCCGGGGGCCACCATTACTGGCTTCTAACGGAGGCCTAATTGGGCGGGGAGCGCGCGGGCCGTAAAGCGCTCCTCCCTTCCGCCCCCCCCCCACCTGCCACATACGCCCCGCCCCGCCCCGCCCATCGCCTCTCGCCCCTTTGCGCTAGGCCGGGGCTTTTCAATGGGCGGGCAGCGGGTCGCATCCAAACCGCATCGGCATTTCAGTTTCCCTACAGTAAAATAATCATTTCCACCTGCCTTTCAATTAAAAAAGGTTTTTATTTCGTATTTTACCGTAATACGTTTATAATCATGTTCCCTGTTATATGTTTGTAATCTATGGAGGCTAGAAATATCGTATGTAAATTTAGTGTTGCCAAGCACCATAGATGTTGATGCGACTATAAACATTAAATTTTTAAAAAGTTGAAAAACATTATTTTTATGAAAATTTCGCACTTTTCTGCGAATGCTACTCATAGACCACCGTTACAGTAGGGAACGATGTATGTTAATGTTCACAATTAATCCGCATAGGCGATTTTCGACTGTAGTTTTTGAATGTCGGTGCTCGCAAGCATCCTTGTAGCTCAATCAATACCAGCAACTTTTAGAAAAAAATAAAAGTGAGAAATATTAAGTGAAAAAGTTTTAGTGGTTTCTACGCTGATATTGCTTTAGGAGACCACTGTGTTTTTGGCGTCTTACTGCACCTAGTGATGACTTCTGTGTTAGCCTTATCCGTATCTTTTACTATTTTGGTTAATTTTGAAGAATGTTTTAAACTTTCTACCGAGTTTATTTTGTGACCTTAATTTTCAACTCAATGTTCATCATTTGCACAATTACTGGATTTTCCTACTAAATTTTCATTACCTGTTCACTTAAAAAAACATTACACAGTTCTAGTCACTCACTTTCTCCTGGCCAAATAACTACCTTTCAACATGTATTTCACTTTTCACATTCAAACAAATATTGATCAACTTAACCAAATATCTGTCTCTATCTTTATTGATTTTTATTTATTGAAGCTAGCTGATCACACTGGTTAATCGATTCATTTCCTGGTTGTTTTCAAATAGGCATGTGTTTTATTATTAGATTTACTTCTTGTCTTTGTAATAATCATTACTGCTGCGCCGCATCCTCTTTAAGAAAAGCTGAGACAGTATGACTCATTTCCACACACCATGAGGGCCTAGCATGAAGACTTAATATTTGCAATTTGGTTTCACTTTGTTACTCATGGCAACTGGAGTATTTCATTGGTGATACGCGTATTCAAAAAAAATTGTTTTCATTCACAAAAGCAAAGATGAATTAATATCTACTGAATTTTTATGGTAGTATATCATAGTGCACTCTAATTTTTTTCAAATCAATTGGTGAATCAAACTCTATTGAAGCAAATGATCCAGAAAAATCAATCGTTTTTCAATACCAGCAGTAAGAATATCAAACTATCATATAATAACCTGCAAATATCAGTATAAAGCGACAAACCTATAAATGAGAAGTAAAATTATTGTCATGCAAACATATCAGCACCGTCCTACAAAACATACAGAACTTTTAAATCTACAATGAACGCTTTCAAACAAACACAATAAATTTATATAGATATGCACGCTGGTTGGTATTCACAACTAGCCGCATGACCTGTGTCGACATAATATTACTGTATTAAACATAACCGAACGCTTTTTTTTCTTCCAACCACTTTTCAGAATCACAATGAAAATGACAAATAGAAGATAATAATAGAGTCCCCGTATTAATTCCAGAGCTGCAATATTTCACCGACGCACCACACATGCGTGATTACAACGAAAGCCGTCGCTGGGGGCGGGGGCGGCACGCGTGACGTCTACAGATGGCGGGCTCGGCGCACGTCATTCCGCGCGGGTGAGTGCACGGGTGAGCGGGTGCCGCCCACTTGTCGGGGCCCGCGGAGAGTGATGCTCGCTCTGCATAAGCCCCGAGGCGGACGCGCGCTCATATTTAAGGGCTCCGCCGGCGGCTCCTTAACTCTCGCGCCACTGTCTGTCCTCGGCGTGCGCGGCCCGGGGCGTCAATTGATGCCACTGCAGTGCCTCTGACCGGGATATCTTGCGGTTCGAGGTGGCGGGGTGTTCCACACTAGCTACGTAGCCAGGTCGAGTTCAGTCGCTGTCTGGAGGACAATCCTGGCGGCCGGCGGCTCTGATCGATGGATTTTCCGTGGTTTCTCCGATCAACACCAGGCGAATCCCGGAGCAGTACCCTAACAAATGGGCCACTAAGTGCGCGCGGGCTTTCCTTCATCTTACTTGGCCTATCGTCACCCCTTTCATACGCACACTTACATTTACATGCACTACACTATCGCACATGTCAGGGACCAGTCGGAAAGGTTATACATTGGCCTCACTGCGATGATACTCAGCTAGTGGGAGATACCTGGCTGAAGAAACTTTGCTAGACGACATGTAGGTCGGCCCCGGAAATTGCTATTACGCGGAGGAAGATCGTCGACATCTCACGTGATATAAATATCCACTACACTTACGGAACTAATAACTTTTGCTATTGACGCTTCCGGAAACACTACCCCATTTAATCTAAGACCTCGCCGCCGCCGCAATGGAGTTTGCAGAGGTCACAGTGCCTGTGGTCTGCCATCACTTTGAAGGATCCTGGCTTGTGTTCATAAAAATGGAGTAGGCAAAGAAATGACATGCGCGTGATTTTGCGATCTACAAAAGGTCTCAACGTCTGAGAAATATTCAATGTAGATCGGTCATTTTCAAATCAATCAGTCATTTTCGGGTATAAAAAATTACAGAAAAAAGTTTCAAATAAAATTCTTCTTCATATTTTTGTTTCATTATAAAATTAGGTATAATTATCGTCCTTTTGATGAACCAATCAGTAACGATTCACGGGTCATGAAAATTCTAGATTAGGAGATTAGCAATTCTGAGAGTTTCATCTTTTCTCAGTTGGGATAATTTAATTAAATAATGTAGATATCTTTTTCTGGAAAAATAATATTGTTTATGTCATGGACCTCACAAAATTATTTAACCTTTAAAGCATTACTTAATCGTCTCCTGTATTACTTCAGTAGTATACCTTTCCGTTGCGGCACTCACACGCAACCAATCTTTATAAATGAGGTCTCTAAAGAAAGAGAATTCACAGAGACGTGAAGAATTGCACTTTGGCTTTAAAAATATGAAAGATTAGTTTTAAAAAAACGCATTAAGTCAAATGCAACCAACACTTGGAAAAGTTTTTCGTCAAATAACTTCTAAACAAAGCGTTCTAGGGCCTTAAAATTTAAAATTTTGAGGTCGAAGGCCTCAAAGAAACGTTTTTCACATCACAATCTACAAGATGATAAATTTTTTGACATTCAATTAAATTTTCGGTTCCCTGCTTCAATACTATCAAGGCTACCTCAATATTTTAGCCCTTGCTGCTGGTATCCATTTTTGTGACGACATAGTTAGAAGGCTTAGATTCCTCAATCTTATATTTGCGCTTTCTGTATATACCGTGGTTTATACAGTCTGACGGTTTATTTGCATGATAATTAATTCAAGATTTGTTCTCCAGCAACAACTAGAAGTATTATTATAATTGCTTGATGCCTATGAATATGTGTCTTATGCGTGTAGTGAAACCATGTAATTAATGTTTTGCCGTGGTCTGTAAGTGCTGCGTACCTAATTGTGGAGGGAGTGGGTGTACAATGAAGAGTGAGTATTTTCAATATCAGCAATGGTTCACTGAAATTTTTGAGTCAACGGGTTCAGACACGTAGCTTTCTCACAAGTCAAAATCTAATAATTTTGTGAGTATCACGAAAAAGATAAAAGCTAACTGTCAAAAAGTATTGAATAATTACTTCAAATGTTGTCTTTAAGGAAGTGTTGTAAATTGTTTCTAGAAACTTCTCTATAATACTGAATAAATCTTAGTTGAAATTTTCTTTTAAACGACATTTGCATTGTTTTTTATGTGATATTAGTACATTTCAAGTTACCTTTATACATTTTTAAACAAATAAACACGTTTTGTTAACAAATTTCCCTCTTAGAATGGAAATAGAAGGAATGAGTGTGGGGTTTAACATGCGAGAGTTCTCGCACGGATACGCTAGTCAACCATACTTACACTAATATAATTTTCTCCGGATTGAATATGGATAACTATGATGTCGTGTTTTCTGATTTTCTATTAACAATATTACATCTTAATTCAAAATCACTCGATTCGATAATATTACTGCCGTTGTTCTTGAAAAAATTGAAGTATACAAAGTAGTTTCTCCTTTCCTTCTCAACTTGGACCTACTTCGACTTAGGAAAAATATCGAAGTCAACTAACGCGTTTTTTTCGGTTGACTTCCTTTACACATATTCTTTTTCGATCACTCGGTGGAAAAATATTGGAATCGTGCAATATGTGGAAAGTAGTACGAGGGACTAAAGCCGTAGAAAGGAGGATATTAGCAAACATTTAAAAATCATAGCATTAATCGGTAGAGTGCCTGAATCATAGCCTGATATTAGAGAACATAAAGCAGATAGAACACGCGAAATAACATTAAAAAAGTAAGTTGCTAGTTTAAACAGAAGAAAATTCCTTATCATCCTCCTTAGGCAATCGCAAGTTCCCAATTTTAATTTTTAACACCTAATTTGTGTTGTGGATCCCACAAATCTGCATTCTCACCCACTGTGCACAGTCCGTCGTCCTCACGTACCCTTCAGGGCGCGTCCTCACCGCGTCCTCACCTCGTCCTCGCGCTCTCGCCGTCCACGCCGCCGACGTCGTCGCCGCCGACCCGTCGGCACTCGCAACGCAACCAATCTCGGCGCTAAGGCCTGGAAACTATTTATTTCCACCTAAGACATTTTTACTTCCCGCTTAATTTTCTGTGTAATTTTCTGCGCGTATCTCGCGCGCCATATATCTGCGCGCGCCTTCAGAGGCGACGCGTCCTAATGCACGCGATTACTCCGCCGTGTCCGCGGAGGCGGCTCTTCCCCGCAACATGCGACGGGGGTGGGCGCCCCGTCGCCAAACGGCGACATCATCACGGGCAAACTCGCAGAGGCCTCATAGCGGGGAAAAAGTAACAAAAACGGTAATCTCAGTAAGACACAAAGTTTGATTTTGACCAGTACAGAAGAACAATTTGTTTACAAAAGAGAAATCACACAATTTTCAGTAAGATGAGTTCATTTAAGGTTGAAAATAAAATTGTTAATAAATGTTTATTTATCTTATAGGAACAAATGTGGTAGTTTGCCGTTAGTTGCCATCAATTTAAAATTTATCTAATAAACAAAACTTACAGAGAACGCAATTCTGTACAGATAGTACGTCGGATTATAACAGGTAAGACCCTAGCATGTCGATGTCCAAAAATAAATGATGACAGAATGCAATATAATAGGTATTTCAGTATGGGGTAATATGAGCATAGCAGGGCAAATCAATTACAGAAATATTTATAGATTAAAATCAACTGGATTTCAACAGCACGTTCAAGCGGAAAGTAGTAATAATAATTGAATATTAAAATATAATAGATTCAATAGGAAAGTTAGAAAAATTATTATAGAGAGATTTGTTATATTATATTACTATAAACATTACAAATGACTGCCTAACGCGATGTTGGAGACGGAGTATTTCAGAAAGTTCAGTTTTAAATTGATGTGCAATTATCGGCTAATAAAATTAAGAAATTTTCCAGCCATCTTAATAATTAACGAGGAATAATTTTAATGTTGACCTAGGTATAAATTAAGCCATTTAAGGTATGTTAAAATTATTTAAAAGAGATGGAGACATATAATTAACGAATACTATCAGTGTCCGTGGAAGCGGCTTTTCCTCCACAACACGCGGCGGGGTGGGGCGCCCCGTCGCCACAAGGCATCATCATGACAGGCAAACTCACAGAGGCCTCATAGCGTGGAAACGCAGACTGTCTTAGGGCATCAATTGATGTGATAGCAGTGCCTCTGACCGCGAGATCCTAGTGTTTGAGTTCTGACGATGCCAGGATTTTTGACACTAGTCAGATCAGCTAGGTGGAGTTCAGTCGCTGTCTGGAAAAGAATCCTCGCACCTGGCTGATCGACTTGGTAGATTTCCTGTGTTTTCATGAAAGGAAAATCAGATAGATTTTGGGATGGTTAACCCGTCACCACAGACGGGAGACAAATAGAATCAGTTCTCTTCTACATTATTATTTTATTGTTTTCACACTTCTGCTGTTTCCATCTGCCCTTCAATACCTTCAATCTAACGCTTCCTTGGTGCGTATGCGTATTGTTAATTTTATACGTATTGATTTATTTCCTGTTAAAACTAGCTTTGCGCGTAACGGAGTCAGTTCATATCCTTGCCATTATCGAGATATTTTTCCCGTTTAGCGCTAATGGAATCACTAACAAACCGTGAATTTTATAAAAAGTCTTGCTAAAGAACTAGTTACCAAGGAATTACAAAGGAGACTGTCCATCACGTGTCTTTGGCAAGAAATCAGAATTTCAATTAAGGAAGTATTAGGTAGAGAAGAGAAGCAAATAGCAAAGGAGAATGGAAAACTATCCACAAGAAAATAATGCTCTTTTTGCCCGAGGAAAGTAAGATAAAAACAAATACTATTTGTTGCTCTTCTAAACACGCACTATGTGGAACATGTGCGTCAACATACGTACCAATCGTAAAAACAATAAACATGAAAAATATTTATAAAAATTGTTAAATGTGTTTAATCGGTTTATTGCATTAAATGTGTTATCAGAATAGCTCGGCTACAGAGACACAATTAAAAGTAAGTAATTAATAATTATATTATTATTACCTCAAAATCATTTACAAGGTTTATTATTATAAAAGTAATTTCACAATATACACAAAAATTATTTGAAAGAGTAAATTAGTAAGGCATAAAACCTCAAGTAAGCATGCGGAGTCATTTGACTCCACGTCTGTAGTTGCGTAACAAAAATTCACGTCTGAAGTTACGGAATAAGTTTATTCCTCCCTAACAAAGATTCCAATAACAATTATTATTTTCGGCCCCAACACACCAACGCAACCCGCAACTCCACACCGTCAAGCACGTTGCATACCCAATCCCTGCTGCAGGCGCACGGCGCAACCGCGACCCCACTTCCCCTCCTACCCCTTAGCGACTGAAAACACCTCTGGGGTGCAGGCCTCAGCGGGCGAACGGGGCGTCGAACCCCGCCCCGCAACGCCGCGCGTCGTACTTCCTGCGCCCGCCGGACAAAGGACGCGCGCGCTGCGCCTCGACGCCGCCGTGACGTCATAACTCACAGGCTCCGCCGCCGCGGCCCCCGGCGCTGCGGCGCGGCAATACACGGCCGCCGCCGCCGAGCTGCCCCTCCGCCACCTCCGCGGACTCCCCGCCCCCCGTGATAAATAGTGTTTTTTGTACCCGGTCCGCCCCCAATAAATAATCTGCAGCCGAAACAATACGAGCCTCGGCACGAATATTCGGCCGCCGCTGGAGCCAGATCGATCGCCCGCGAGCCCGACGGCGGCGGAGGCGGCGGCGGCTGTGGAAGTAGCAGCGGGGATCCGAGGTTCTAGCGGTGATAAAAGCGGCGCGAGCAAAATCGAGTGGTGGATCTGGTGATGCGCGAAGCGCTAGAAGAAGTCGGAGTAGGGAAACTTGTATGGGGCGTGTATGAGTCTGTGAGTACATACACAATGCAACAGTAGCAAATAAGCGGGAATCGTGCGAGTTCGTTAGAAGAAATTAAAAAAAAGAAATACAGTGGGAAATAAAATTAAAATTGGTTGATTATGTTCATTACTTTTTATACAAAGCTGCTTTAGTTAATTTTAAATTATATCTTCTAGTTAACTTAAAATGAAATACAAAAATAGCAAATCAGTTCTCAGAATACAAATGTATCTCTAATTTCAAAATAGAATTTTTGCAAAGATACACTTTGTTTGGAGATTGAATAAAATGTAACGCAAATGTAACATAAAAGATGTACACAACCCAATAACCCATTATAACGTTTCTGTAATTTTAAGAGAATTTAAACATTAAAATATAAGTTTTGGTAGCGAATACGCGAGGAGATTGAATTCCCGCGGGAGGGACAGCGGACTGATTCTTAAAATGGAGAAAAGAATGAGTAGCTACGAAATGTTTCATCCCTTTCCAAAAAGTGGAATCGCAGAAGGATGACGACTATAGGATACTTGTCATAGTAGTGTAGAAAGTGTAGTACAAGTAGCTCAATTCAAAAGAAATTTAATACAATACTTTTCAACGAGAAAGTATCAATGAAAATATTAACTATTAACTGGTTTACATTTCCATTTATGTACTTTTATTAATGTATGTATTATTCTTTATTTTTTTGTGGAGTATCGACCTAAGCATGTGCTTTTCTAATGTCATTAATTATTACATTATTCGTGTCTCATGGACGTATATTTTATTCCCATCTCATTTTACCACATATTGATATTCTTTCCGTAGTTATAGTGCAAATATTTACTTTTAGCAAAATTAAAGTAATATTTTCTCTTGATACTCGTACACCTTTGCAGTTTTGTCAGCTTGTAAATTTACTCAAGATTGTTCTCTGGGATAATTCAATAGTAAATGTGAAAACAACATTGTATTTTCTAAATTTCGAGATTCCTCAAACATGCGATACAAACCATTATGTCTTAAAATAGGTAAATTTTTTGAGTAAAATTTAATTATATTCACTCGCACAATTTACACTTGGTAACACCTTGGGCACGTCCATCGCTTCTTTCTGTAAATAGAAAATATTTTTCCGTGCTAAAAAATAAGAGTAGAACTCTGAGAAGGAAATTTTCTCCAAGATTTCTTTTGCTCCTTGAGCGAATCGAATATACTACAAAAATTGTAGTTCAATAAAAAGACGTTCCTCAACGTTCAGACATTATAAACGGAAAGTATTTATAGAATTACTCGTATTTCTCATTAATATTTTTATTTCAGAGCAATGCTTTCTGGAAATCAAACGAAACAAGTAGTGCAAAGAACAAATTGTCACGCATACAATGAATGTATCAAATGATAAATGGAGGGAAAATTCTACGTTGAGAGCTCCTTTCCTTTGAAATGAAGAGGAACATACCTTTAAACAGCCAGGCGAATCAGAGAAATCCTGAAATAATTACACCCAGCAGTACTGTGAAATTTTATTATGAATGGTATAGTTAAATCATTGCCATATGATAAGACAAACTTTCTTACTTTTTGCGAGGATCCAAAAGTATTTCTTTTTAATCAGTGGATTGTTACTGTGCTTAAAGATGAAGATAGAGAAAAGGAGACAAGAAGATAGAGAGTACAAAGGGCTTTTTATTTTTCCTGTGTAAGATTTTCTTTACGCTTGATCGTGATTATACAATATTTTATTGTAATTTCTTCAAGTATTATGGAATGGTTTCTACGTTTAACAATCAATGAAGGTGACGGAAAGTGGAGTATATTTGACAGAGAGAGAGAGTAATCGGGTTAAATCTTTTAACTTGTGCAACTTATTCAAGCGTTTCAGTTCAGAAACCAAGTATAGTGCAGCCGGGTTTACAACGGAACAAACACAATCAACTGGCACAAATAGAAAGTAATTTCTCACATCTTTCTCTTTCGATCTTACGAGACGAATTCGCATTGCCATCGCCTGAGCCACGCTCTAGCGACGATAGCCGTGGTGGCCGAGGCGAGCGGTCGAGGGCGGGCAAGACAATTTATTTCGGGGAATCCCGTGTCGGCCGCTGCGCCGCGCCGCGCCGCGCCGCGCGCCGTGCTGACGGATCGACCCGCACGCCCTCCGTCACCGCCGGTGACGGCCGGTGACGCCTGGTGATGCCGGGCTGTCGCTCTCGGCGCCGCACCGCGCCGCGCCGCGCCGCGCCGCGCCGTGCGTCGCTCACGGTCGTGGTGGTGGCGGTGGAAGTGGTGTTGGTGAAGGGGGAGGGGCGTAAACGACCCGCCAGACTCCGGCGCAGGTGGCGCCGCCAGGCGAGGACGCCGGGAAACGCCAGCGCTCGCGCCGCGGGCCGTGCTGTGGGCGTCCGGGAGAGACGGGAAGTCGCTTCGTGGGTAGGATGTTGCGGTAGTTTGGCCGATGCGATATTTGCTATTGATACCCAAAGCAGAACAAAGTGTCGATACGTCGATATTATTAAACCTCAAGTAACCACACATCCAATAACGAATGCTACCGTAGCAACTATGAATAAACGAAAAGCGTGTATGCGTTTACTTATACTTCAGAGATTTTTCGTGATAGTTAAATAGATAAATAACTACAATTCCTGTTTATTTATTGTAAACCGTTTAGTAGTAGCACGTGTGATTATTTACTGCTGACGCCGCTTCTCGTATCACAGTAGCGACGTCCTTTAATCTTTCCAATCTTCCTCTTCAAAATCTCGTTCGTTCATCGCGTGTTCTGTCTCAGTTTTCCATGCTTTTCTTGGTCTGTTTCGCTTTCTGTTTCTTTAAGGTAACTATTTTAAAATTATGAATGTTTAATTTATAAAAATTATAGAGAAAATATAAGCAAGTCATGAGGCCAAGGTAGGAAAATATTTGGTTTTAGAGTTTTAATTTCATTTCAACCACTCATTTATCAATCATATCGTGCTTTTAATAGTCTTTTGTCATATTTGTTTTGAATGATACATTAGCCATTCTCTAACAGTTACTGAATATAAGTATGGATTTTTTAATATCACAGTAATTATGCCTGTCAAACAGCTAATTACTTCTATAATCGCCCTTGTCCTATGTTTTCTTGTGTTGCTGAAACGTACTATCTGTATTAAACTTAACACTTATAATGTTCTGAATGAGAATTAATCAAGAATCATAATTTTCTGAATATAGTTTGTGAGAAGTTGAAACAAATTATACTAAAAAATGAGCATAATACATTTGGACTTTTAATCAAAATCTACATAACAATTTTTGTTTTCACGCAAAAATATATTAAGCCCGGAATAAAACGAATAGTTAGATCATATATAATCTTTTTTTCTTAAGAACGTTGATTTTGTTATTGCGCCCCGTCTTTCCCACGCAATGTATTACGGCTCTCAGAATCTTCCATAACACAGCTAATCACCCCACAGTATCCAGCCCGTTAACTCTCTCATTCCCCTTGAAATCCGAACGGACCTCGCTCACAATCCAACGCCACACTTTCGCCATTCAGCACTGCAGCCCTCACCTCCGGCCGTTCGCACCCGCACGCGGATAAATCAAAACGCTCCCACGCATCCCCGTCCCGGCTCACCACGACTCACCCCGCCACGCCGCGCCGCGTCGCGCTTTCCAAAGTTTATGGCATGTATATAATGACAATAAATAGTACTGTACACACCGTGACTGGGCGCGCAAAATGTTAGAGGAGCAGTTAGCAGCTAATGCATTTCAAATGTCGCCAATTGGTGTCCAGCGGCGTGGACGGACGCGGCGAGGCGAGGCGAGGCGGCGCGGGCGGCGGGGGCGGAGACGGGGGAAGGACGAGTGTGCGGGCGTGAATATTGAAACAAATGTCTTGTGCGCGTGCGGGCGGCCAGGCTAGCGGGGCCGGGGGCCGGGGCCGGCGAGCTGGTGAGCGGGGAAGCGAGTGGCGGCCCGAGTGACGAACGGATGGGTGTTCGGGCGGACGGGTGAGTAGCGGGTAGGCGAGTGCGAGTGATTGGTGATTGGTGAGTGGTGAGTGGGAGTGACTGGTGAGTGAACAGGCAGACGAATAATCAGACGAGCAGAACGGACAGACCACACAGTGGGGGAGGGGTGAGTACCGGATAGTGGTGGATAGTGGACGATGGTCGACGATGGTGGGTGAGTGAAAGAGGAGTGTCGGGCAACTGGGCGTCTTTCGGTTGGGTAGGTGGCTGAGCAGGCGAGCGAGGATGGGCTATAGGTGGGTAGGTTTGTGGGCGGGCGAGCAAAGGGGTGAATGGGCGGGCGGGTGGGCAGGCGTGCGGCCGATTGGGTGGGCGAGTAGACGAAGTGAGTGGGCAAGCGAGTGAGTGGGCGAGTGGGTGGGCAAGTGGATGGGCGAATGGGTGGGTGAGTGAGGGTATGAATGAACGGGCGAGTGGGCAGACAAATGGGCGGGCGAGTAAACGGACGAGTGAGCAGGCGAATGGGCGGGCGGGCAAGTAGGTGGGCGAATGGGTGGGTGAATGAACTGGCGAGCGGGCGGACAAATGGGCGGTCGAGTGGATGGGCGAGTCGGCAGGCGAAAGAGTCAGCGAGTGGGCGGTCGAGTGGGCGGTAGAGTGGGCGGTCGAGTGGGCGGTCGAGTGGGCGGTCGAGTGGGCGGGCGAGTGGGCGGTCGAGTGGGCGGGCGAGTGGGGAGCGAGTGGGCGGGCGAGTGGGCGGTCGAGTGGGCGGGCGAGTGGGCGGGCGAGTGGGCGGGCGAGTGGGCGGGCGAGTGGGCGGGCGAGTGGGCGGGCGAGTGGGCGGGCGAGTGGGCGGGCGAGTGGACGGGCGAGTGGACGGGCGAGTGGGCGGGCGAGTGGGCGGGCGAGTGGGCGGGCGAGTGGCCGAGCAAGTGGGCGGGCGTGGTCGGCGACTGAGTGGGCGGACGAGAAGGATGGAGAGCGAAGCGCGACCGGCGGCAAGGTAATGAAGCAAGCTCCCGTCCGCCTGCCAGAGCAGGAGAGCGCCATGACGTCGCGACGTGGCGTGGCGCGGCAGAGAGGCGGCGGCGAGCAGTGCGGAGCAGAGGAGGGCAATGGTTGGTTAATGTGGTGATGCTGCCGGCGCCGCTCCCAGTGTCGTTACAGCGGAGCTCTGTGCACACCGGAAACACCATCTCGGACGACACTGCAGCTCCCTCAGGTGCCTTTCTCTCAGGGAATGACATAACACACGCTGCCTCACTCACCGGCAAAGGTGGCTCAGTGCATAAGTTGATGTCGCTGGTGTGTCTCTGACCGCGAGTTCCTAGGGTTCAAGTCGAGACGGTGGAAGGATTTTCGACACTGGCTGTCAATTAGGTCGAATTCGCTATATGGAGGGGAATTCTAGTGTCCGGCTGCTCAGACGGAATTTTTCCAATGAACACGAGTGAATGCTGGAGTAGTACCCTAACAAACGGGTCATCTCTTACTTTTCCCTTTCTCGCATTACACACACTTACACTTACTTATACACATTTACTCTCACATGCACTACTACTACACGTGTCGGAGCTCAAGGTTTGTTGTGGCTGGGGCGGCGCCACGTTGGTGGGAGGTACCTGGTGTGGAAAATCTTGGCAAGCCGACATAGGCCGGCGCCGATTCTGCCAGCCGGTGGGGTAAGATCATCACCATTTACGGCATTAAAAAGTCATGCACTACACTTACGAGACTAATGACTTTAGCAGTTGGCACGCTCGGTATCCAACTAAAAGGGAATGGGATTAACCAGACGTCTACTTGACCTGTAATTACATCTCGTTTTAAGAAGATACGGACATTTTATGGGAGAGCAGTTGTGTCCAAGTGCAAGGATATTCATGTACTGTAGGTGTGATTCAGTTGTATACTGTTGCTGTTTATAAAAACATACGAATAACATTTAAGAACGTTGTATTTACATTTTGCAAGACTTTTTCCATAACATATTATATTCAATTGTAACGTCTTAAGCAGCATATTCCCTAGATTTTATGTACTTTTCTTTAAAAACAATTCTACCTTTTCCCCAAAATTATGTTTTTGCTGCCTTCATTGCTCACGATGAGCCAGACAAGACAGAGTCAATTGTAATCCGTGTTGCAGCTAAATTATTTGCCGCATACAGTTCCAGTCCATCTCCGAAGTGGCGTGTTTGAGAACCGCTGTCCTCCTCGCAGAGTAGCGTCCATCACGCCCTCTACTAGAGCCAATAAGCGGCGGGGGAACATGAGCGCCACTCGAGGACAGCGACGATTGCGGGCGCTATCCGATGAGCGAATGACCTCGCCCGCCCTCCCTCCTTGCGCCGCGCACCTCGCGGCGGCCGCCTCTGTGCTACTCGACCGTCGAGTGGCGGCTCGGTGCGCCGCGGCGGTCGACGCGGCGTTCGTTCGCGTCCAGTGACGCTCGGAGCGGCAACGGAGCAGCAGGGAGGGCAGACGGGCGAGTCGGCGCGCGCCAGGGTTGGCTGAGGGATACGGGGAAGGCGGGGCGGAGCGAGGCAGAGCGGATACGTACAAAGCAGGGTGGGTGGTTTCGGATAAGGCGGAATCAAATGAAATAGAATGAAATGAAATGAAATGGAACGAAATTGAATGAAATAATATGGAGTGGAAAGAAATTGAATGAAATGAAATGGAATAAAACGAAACAGAATGAAATGAAATGAATGGAAATGAACGAAACAGAATGAAATGGAATGGTATGAATTCGTATTTGGGGCTGTTTTGGTACGGTATGGAATGGGATACAATGGATGGAAATAGGATGAGATGGAATGCGATGGTACGGAAGGGGGGGTGATGGCGTGCGATGAGGGTCGGATGAGATGAGATGGGATGGGATAGGACGGAATAGGGTGGAATCGAATAGGTGAGGTGGGATAGGTCGAGATAGGCTGGGATAGGTGGAGAGGGGATGGAAGGGCGAGGTTTGGTAGGGTACGACAGGGCTGGGGAAGCCATGGAGCTCGAGTAGGCAGCAGTGACGACAAACGCCAGAGCGTCACGAAGCTTGCAAAGGAGGAAAGACAGAAAGTTCTCAAAACGGCCAAAAGGAAGAAGGAAACGAACAGTGCGGGAATAACGAAAACAACGCGGACCGCGAGGACTGAAACGACGGCTGGAAAAGGAAGTGGCCGGGGCCGGCGAAGCCTGCGCCAGCCGCGAGGACGCCACGCGGGAGGAGCGAGGACGCGAGGGCTGCGCGAACGCGGAGGAGCGAGCGGCCGAAGACGCTGTGTGGCGCGGCGCGGCAGGGCCGGGCCGGGGCGCGTGGGGCTCGGCTCGGCGCCGCGCCGGTCACGTCGGCTGCATTTTTCACGCGGCGGTGGCTCGGAAGCGCGCGCCGCGCCGCTATATCACACCGTAACGGCTGTGACGAGCGGCGCCGATGTGATAAGTGCCGCTCCCGCTTCCACCGCCGCCGCCGCGGGCCCCGCCCACTCGCAGCGCCCCGTCACATTCCTCCACTTCACGTCCGCCCGCCTCCGACGCTAGCTTCATTTCGACTGTTTTATTAGACCTTCGTAACCGAGTTTTAAAATGACCCGTTTGATAACTGTGGGAACTGCCATTGTTTAGTTTTAGTAATATGTCTTTTCCGTAAAACGGAATCTTTGGCCGTTATTTACAAAAAGTCACTATTTTTTTTCTTTTAAAAAAACACTGCATTTGGCTGGTATTGGTCTCTTCCACAAATTACTCTGATTTTGCTTCTTGTTTTATTTATTTTTCCCAACTCCCGTTATATCTGTTTGTTATTACTCTCCGCGTAAACAGTTCCGCATTCATGAATTAATTTTTGTTAGTCTTTCTTATGCCGTCTAAGGTGACATTCACCGGTAGGACCTATACGATTTCATAAAATGCTTTTCCTGTCTCGGATTCATAACGAACTGACAGGTGCCAAAATTAATAATTTGCGCTTTTTTCAGTTTCAACACATCTTACTTCACATGAGATGAGAAATCGTAATGAATGATTTGGCAGTTCAAATACGATGAATGGCTATCTGCAATGTCATGCAGGTGACAATCACTGAAAGAAAACTCCGCAACTTACGCAAGATTCAAATCCACGGCCTCCACACGTATGTCCGTACATTTTAAAAATATTGTGATGGAAATAGACTGTATATTTTCTTAATGTGTAATAAAAATCTTTCCTTTCTATTCATGTTACGACACATTGATGTACTTGTTTCTCGCACTTCAGGATAACGAACTGATTAGTAATAATAGACAAATAACAATCGTTATTTATTACAAAAATTTGTAGATTTATTATTATGGATATTATTACTATTATATTAGTATTAATACTAATACCGTTATTATTTATATTATTAATACTAATACGAATATTATTTATATCATTATTACTATTATTATTTTCAATTTCTGTGATCAGTCCATTTGATGACTTTCAAATAAAATCATTCAACAGATCTATCAATCTAAAGGATGGTGACGATTTTCAACGTATCAAAATAAGATAGGGTGTGTTTAGTACGCTACTCTTTATTTGTATTAGCGTTAACACATTTAATCTTCAAAAAATCTCTCCCGGTTTCGCACCGCTGCCGCCTTTCTCTACAGCATCACCGTCCTCCGGCATCTTCGCCCAAGACACTTGCCTTCCCCACACGTCCTTCCGCGTCTGACGGCGAGCAGCTGCGAGCGTCACTTTCCGCTCGCGTCCTTCCCTCCTTCCTGCCTTGCCCCCCTCCGCCGCGTTGCCCGCCTTGACCCCCTTCGTTCCACCCTCCGCCCCGCCCGCCCCTGCGCTCGCCAGAAATGAATACATAATTCATCTCGCGCGGCGCGGCGCCGGCGAGAGACGAGACGGAAGCCTCCCAGAGCGCAGTGAGCACGTGCCGAAGAGAAGCGGTCGAATAGGGTTACCATTTTAACGTTCTTATATTTATAATTATGGTATGGACCATTACTGAGTGTAGGTGAGTAAAAACACGAATTCAAACTGCCAACGTTTCGGCTTTTATTAAGCCTTCATCAGGGCTTTTTTCGGATCTCTCGAACCTACGCTATCAACTATTATCGCATCTCATCCTTCCTCCGTGGATAGGTCCGACAGAACCGAAAAATGCGCTGATGAAGGCTTACTAAAAGACGAGACGTTGGCAGTTTGAATAGATGTTTTTACTAACCTACACTCAATAATGGGTCCATACTATTAATCAACAGAGATCAAGAAATCAAGCACGTTTATAATTATGTAAATATGATCCTGTATATAATTTACAGACAAATTGTTGTGGGTTAGAAATTGGTTTGGCAGGTAATAACATAACGAACAACAAATTCACTTGTGCCTGGTATGCTGTGTGAGTTAACTAAGCCATATTACTCATCAGTGAGAATTGCGACTGACATAACCAATTTATATTAAATTACACAGAAATAATAGTGTATGAAGACCAATTACAAGAAAAATAAGGGTATTCTATTGAGATGAGCACCATCATTTCCTCTCACGATGTTCAATAAATGAAATATATTATAGTGATAATAAAGAAAATATTTTACGTGATTTTCCCAATTTCTTACCTACAATAATTTGACTGTCCATATTTATATAGTAAAGGACCGCATTTACAAAAGTTTATTTAATATATGACAGTCATAGAATAAGTTTTTGTTTTTACTTTTATTTTTGCCGGGTGACTCATTGTCCCCCTCCGAAACATGAGTTCAAGTGTTGGGCTTTTCGTGTGGCGTTAGTGGGGGAGAAATGCGATTCGCCATATATATTCTCAGGGTTACACCGTTTACCCTGGCTCCCCATTCACCTTTGTTTCACAATATCTCTTACCGTAACACCTCTTACTGCCATTCATCAAATTATTCATCTATATGAAAAATGCGTGTGAAGTTTAGGAACTGATACCAGAATAAATATTTGATTTTATGTGGGTTCTAATGTTCCTGGACAAGGGTCTGAAAATATATATCGCGAGTGGAGTGCAGAAGCAATCAATAAATCAATTACAAATAAATAAATAATAAAAGCGAAATAGGAAGAAGAAATAAGAGATGAAGGTTAAGAAAGCGCATTTTTTTGCCTGAAGACCAAGTCTTCAGTGTTATGGCCAACTGTGCGTCAGCGTCGGGAAAAGCAAAGAAGAGAAGCGACAATATCTGGCGAGAAGACGCACCCTAGACGGTTCTCGCTGCTGCCACCACCACCACCACCACCGACTGCTGCCTCCGCCGACTGTCACCACCTTGGCCACTGCCTCCCCTACAGCCACAGCGACTTCCGCCCTCATCCCCTGCCTCCATCCCCTGCCACTTCCCGAGCCCCTCCCACCCACCTCATCCACTATTTTATCCCTCGTTCCGCCTCCCTTTCCCCCTTCTTCTCCGCAGATTCCGCCTCCTCCATCGTCCTGTCTGTCGTCGCGGCAAGCGCGGACGTTTCTAGAGCTGCGTCGCGACGCTGTGCGTTATCTTCAAACGTGCGGCGGCGACGCTGAATGTGTGGGAGCGCCGGCGGGAGGGCGACTGCTCGTGGAGTCCGGTGTTAATTGGGGAGCGCGCCCGCGCCGGGAAATTTCTCCGCAGTGCGGTGGCACCTCTGGCGTCTACTTCTTTTGCACGCGCAACCGTCCTCACAACTTATTTTCTTTTCCTTTCTCCCGACTTTTGCACAGATGCACTGCCCCCATGCGCCATGAGCAATTGCATTATGTGCTTTTTTTTTGGGTGGGGGATACGATGCACGAGTAATGAAATATGTAAATATGTAATAAAGAAATGTTCAAATATATCAGTGTGCATCTGATACACTATATATGTTGAGGGGTGTCTTATCAGTGCATTTACAGATTTATTGTGTTATGAGTTAATGCAGTTTTATTGAGATTAGTTTAGCTTGCTAGGCGAAAACATGTAATATTTTTTTGAATCAAATATAGAGATTCATCTTTCTTCTTGTAGTCGATGCCTTTCAGTATTTCAGTATCTGAGATACCTACATTTACCTCGATCTGAACAACACATTATGTCCAATTTTGTAAGCTAATGAGACAACTGAACTTACCGAAAAGCCGGTATACATATGCATTGGAAAAGAAAATAATTTTTCCACGAGACCCATAAGGGAAACAAATAACTCAACATTTTCAGTATCAAGAGGACACAGTGGGTTCAAATTGTACAGTGTTTTGAGATGGATTATTAAACTTTTGGTTGAATTATCTAAATTACTTAATCATAATCTTCTTTCACTCACGTCCACTTGCATCCCTCTCTCCCCGTAGAGCAAGGTTTTCCAACTGGCGGCCCGCCGGGTCTTCTTATGCGGCCCGCGACTGCTTTGAGAAATAGTATTTTACCACCATAATGCAGTAAAATTGCACAATTCATCTTATTTTTATTTAATGATTTATTCGTTTTATCGTTGTATGCACATTAATCATTAAGTATGTTAAATAAAAGCCGTATATAATGTACATTTGTTTCAGTATAATCTCAGTAATTAGAGTAAAAAGAACATTAAACTACGGCGCGGCCCGCGGCTTTCCTAGAATTTGATATGTGGCCCACAAGCCCTTCTAAATTGGTCAAAGAGAATACTAGTAAGCAAACAGAATATGAAGACATTAACGTTAGCCAGTAGAGTTCCCTATGTTCATGACAGTAAACTGTACGCACACGTGTACGACCATTGATGCCCACGGAATAGACTTCCTTTTTGTAAAGGAACGAATCTCGATTTCCGTTTGTATTCTAAGTTTACATATCAATAAATTCTGAAGACGCTTTTCCATTAAGCTACCTACATTTGATCAAGTATAACATTTCTCCTATGACAAACGATACCCGAAAAGCATTGAAAACTCTTTTGTATTAAAGACTGAAGGTATTTTTTGAGAAATTGTTTCATGGAGATTCATCACTTCGGAATTAAGGTTTTCAATTAAGTTTACATTTTCTTCACAATATTTGCTGAATTTTGGAATTAATAGGTCAAATTTGTGAAGGAATATTGCTAATTACGTAAATTATTTTTACTATTCTGACCATGCTCGTTTATGCACTGATGTAAGCTCATATATTGAATTGCATGAATTCATCGTAGAGAACACAAAAAAACGCTTCTCTACATTTAGACTCTGCATACTTTAAGAATGTCGATATTACTCGTTTATTGCAAAAAAAAAAATACAACAAGAGTCGAGAATTGATTATGACTATAGAATGCATTTAACATTTTATTTAGTATTTTATAACATGAAATCAATCTTCATAAGCATAAATAGAAAATGTAAATAGTAATAAGATGGAATCTCTCATTAATCACCAGTATCTTGCGTCTCATTCATTCTTTACAAATCGCGTTCGCATTTGCTTCCTCTTTCATCTTGTTGGAAATGTCACAGTTCACTCCTCTTTCATCGCCAAGTGCTTTGAGAAGTGAAATGAAATATTATAAGGAAATCTTAAATTAATTTTCATTCTTTCGTTTGTATATCGCTGCTTCTTTCTCCGCCCATTCGCTCTCTACACCACTTATGCAAACGACGCTCTCACAACCCACGGGATACCTGCCTCTAGACGAGAATAAAAATTACTCCTCTAAATTATTCTATTGAATATTCAGAAAGAGCTTAAGGTGTTTCTTTGTTCTTCATCCGTGCCTATTTAATTAGATAAGCCTTCGCTGGAACGGCTCGTAAACTAAAGGACAAAACATTGCAGGTACGTGGGACGTATCCAATACCGCAGTCAAACAACCTTCATGCACATGCGCAGAAATCCAATAACGGATTTCACGAACGAATCGAGCAAAATTACACTGTTTGAAAAATAATACCGCGCTCAGTTGGCAGCGTCTTTCGAAAAACGGATATGATGCTTCCGAAACAGTTCCCAAGTTTAATTATTTCACCTCGGAAATTTCGCGTCAGTGATGGACGAGACTGTTCGGGACGGCAGGTACGGAAAGGGGAGAAGGCGGGATTGAGAAAGGCGAAAACAATGCCGAAAGGGGGACGTGTGAAAGGGGGATGAGCGGCGAGGAAGAGAAGGGCTTGGACTGGGAAGGGCGGAGTGAAGATGAAGGGGCAGAGCGGGTCCGGGAAGGGTGGCGATCGGCGTGACGGACGTAGGTGCAGGGACACGGTTGCGCGCTCGATAGAACACAACAAGGTGGGGGAGGAGTGGGGAGAGACGAGAAGACGCAGGAAGAGCAGTGGGGTGGGTCTTAGTGGGATGGGGAGGAGCAAATTGAGGTGGGCCAAGGTGGAACGGCATGGATTACGGTCGGGGATGGCCGGAGCTCTTCGAATCGTGGAGTGATGGTACGAGTTGGAGCGGGGCGAGGCGACACGGGCCAAAGCGGGACGGGTTAGATTGGGTTAGTTCGAGTTGGGTTGGGTCACACAGTGTCAGACTGGAGCGGATCGGAATGGGCGGAAGCGGAACGGAAAAAGCGGACCACATGGAAGCGACTCAGATTGGGCGGAATCGGGGGTGGTTGAGATGGAGCCGGCCAGCTCGAACGGGAGCGGGACAGGTCGGTGGGAGCAGGGCGGTTCGATTCGGGTTGGAGGGGATGGCGTGGAGCGGACCGAGTCGGCTCGAAGAGGAACGGGTCATATTAGGTTAGAACCTGCTCTGATCCGCTCCGATCTGTTCCGTCCTCTTCCTGATTCGGACGGAGCGGATCGGATGACGTCCGATCTGTTTGAGATTGACATAGTCGGATCGCAGCATGGCAGGTGGTGTGGTGGAGGGTGATGGGTGGCAGAGGTCCGGTGCAGGAGAGCGAAGAAAAAGGATGCCAATAACGAAGAAATACGGGCTGATGTGTGGGTGAATGGGCTAGTGTGTGGATGCGCAGGTTGGCAGGTTGGTAGGTGGGTGAGTGGGTGGGTGGGTGGGTGGGGGAAGTGTAGGTGGGTGATTAGGGATGTGGGTGGTGATTTTGAAGGGCTAGTTGCTGGATGGGTTGGTGTGCTGCTGGGATGGTTTACTGATGCGTTGAGAGGCTGGGGAATGGGTGGGATGGTGAGTGATAGGGAGGGCGATCGGCTGGGCGAGCGAGCTGGTGGGTGGGTCGTTAGACGAGCGTGGTTTAGCATGCTTGGCTCCTGGGTTTAAGTGGCCTTGTGGGTTGATGGGTGGGTGGGCTGGTGGGTTTACGGCTGGGTTGTGGGCTGGTGTGATACTGGCTGGTGGATTGTGCGCTGGTGGGCTATGCGCTGGTGGGTTGTTGGGTTGGTGGGTTAGTGGGCTGGTGGGTTGTGGGCTGATGCGTTGTATGCTGGTGCGTTGTGAGCTGGTGGGTTGGTGGGCAGGTGGGTTGAGACTGGTGGATTGGTGGACTGGTGGGTGGTGGGCAGGTGGGTTGTGGACTGGTGGGTTGGTGGGCAGGTGGGTTGTGGACTGGTGGGTTGTGGACTGGTGGGTTGATGGGCAGGTGGGCTGTGGACTGGTGGGTTGATGGGCAGGTGGGTTGTGGACTGATGGGGTGAGTGGGGAGGTGAGCTGGTGGGTGAGCGGGTGGGTTGGCGGGCGCGCGCGCGAACGCAGAGCAGAGAAGAGCGGCGCGCGACTGGTGGGCGGGCGGGCGGGCGGGCGGGCGGGCGGCGTTTCGTGCGCCCGGGGGGGTCGATCGAAGTCCCGACAGACGCCGCCGTAATTACCACTGTTGATTTTCTGCCAGCGGCAGTCAGCGCCCGCAGCCCAAGCCGCGCCGCGCCGCATCCCACGCTCGGGCCTCGCGCGCAGTGGGCCGCCGAGAGCGCCTGGCGGAGCTGCACCAAGTTTGGAAACGTATAAAACACCCCATACACCAGCGTTTTCAAGGTCGATGCCACAAGCGGGAGTCCGTGGCAAGAGTGCCACGACGAAATCGCCTTTTCACGTAGCTCGTCACTCCACCTCCAGAGACAACGTCATCCCTATTGTAAAACGCCGGGGTTACTAATAGTTTCCTTTTCTGAAACTAGCTGCGCAGGGTAGCTCGTGGCATGCTACGGAGCCACGACGCGTGCCACTGCCACAAGTAGAAGACCTGGACACCACTGCCATTCACGGTCGACTAATAGATTGTTAGTGACTCCGGGCGCATGAACTGCTAGGGTGTCAGGCCCCTTAAGTTTAGTGCATGTTTTTCTTGGGAGGTGACGGTAATCTTCCCATGCCAGATGGAGAGTTCCTGCACCGACCTACCGCCGGATAGCGGGGATTTCCCCAACCCCGTGCATATCACTAACGGAACAGCGCACCAGCCGGGACGAGATCTAAGCTCCTACCGGTTTCCCAGCATTGTGGTAGTTTAGTGCATGTTAGTGTGTAAGTAAGGGGTGCGGATATGACAAGGAAGAGAAAGGAAAGATCGCATGCAATCCGTGGCCCGTTTGGTATGGCACTGCTCTGGCATTCGCCTGACGTTGATCGGAGAAACCACGGAAAACTAGCAATCTGAGCACCCGGTCACGAGAATTCTCCTTCAGACAGCGACTGAATTTGACCTAGCTGACAAGCTACTATTGAAAATCCTGCCACCGTCGGGGCTGGAACGTAGGGCCTCCATGTTAGAGGCCCTGCAGTGACATCAGTAGATGCCCTGAGCCCCCTCTTCCGATATTCATGGTGGAGATATATGACAGTACTAGTACAGGCAAGTGTCCGTAGTTGATTTGGAAATGTGTTTTAGAGGGGAGGTTCTCGGTCTATATTGGAGATTACTTTAAGGAAGGTTGATGTTTTCAATATAGTTGTGGTTCAGCGATGCCTTACTTTACTGGTGAGACTGAGAACATCAGGCCTGTTCGTACGCCTTACCACGCAAATTCCACAACGTTGCTTTCGTCACCTAAAGAGAAGATGGTAAAACTCCAGCGAGGAAATAGGTGATCCTTGATACGCTCAGAAGCTTCTTTAGGCTTGAGAAGTTTTATACGCAGTACTACATGGGTTAGGCCGGCTTTACTTCTTCTCTGAAGGAAGGCTTACCAAGGATTCACCATTAAAACTTCAATCTGGTTTGACAGTTTGATCAGTGTTGATATTTCAAGAGAGTTGTAATGCTTCGTAGTCTAAAACTAAGTCTCACGTTCTCTCTATGTGTCATGCGCAATGTTGACGGAAGCTTGGCGCAACCTGCTTTGCCCTTAATGTCCGGGACGTTGATTTGTCCTTTCTTGAGAAGGAATGTTTTATTCCACGTGATCGAAACATCTCTTGGTTTTGTCATCAATATGAAAGGATCTTTAACCTCATTCTATGGAGATGGGAAATATTTTACTTGCTTATGCGCACAGAAATAGTAGAAAGTAGAGAACCATCTCAGAGAAGAGACAATTGGTGTTTCATTTCTTGCATCTGTTCTAATTACTAGGTCGAACAGGACATAACGTTCAGAAAAAAGTTGCTTTTTAGAAGATAAGAAGTCAATTTTTATGATGATGATTATCATCATCATCAGTAGCACAAGCAGTAACAGCAGTTTCGGGGACAGAGCGTTACAATTTGTTCTCGTCTTCAAGTATTTCGCTGTTGAAAAAACAACTATTCACTACAAAGTTTTTTTGAGGAGTCTCATGTCCCTTCTTCTATTATATTTGTAATTAAAAATTACTTCGGAAACTTAAATTTCTCTATATGTCAGGGTATTCTTATTAAATTAATATTTTTAATTTAATCGAAAATTAATGAAGTGCAGTGAATTTTTATGAAACGTGCTCTCATTTTAGTTATCATAAGTCATCTTAATCATTAATAGTAACCACGAATGCAAAAACGTCTGCAACTGTTATTTATTTCCTTCCTGTGTTTTTTGACGACTGCAGAAGAATACACCACTTAATTTTCGGCTTATTTCTTTGAAATGAACACATAACACTGAATGAATGTTGTTTTTTTATACTTATGATTTTATATCAAGAATGATAATCAATTTAAAAATCATTTATCTCCCTTACATCTTTTGTAAAGAGAACCACAAACTTACAATACTTAGGAGTTTCATATTCATACTTATTACAGTAAACAAGCAAAAATTGTATCTACAGTGGTGTGCTTCAAAATATACCTCCCAGACTGACTTTCACCAAAATTATGATAATTCAGGGAATTCATTTTCCATTTCTTCTAAAACGCGAGATAATACTGTAGGTCCTAAGAAAAGCGCAAGGTGACCGAGTACTAGAGCCAATACATGCAAATGTTATAAACTGCTATCCTGATTAAAATGTGTTCTCAGTCAGGGGTTTATTTTTAACGTTTATTTTTTATGAGATACTCAAATGTCGCTGGCATTTGCTACCAATATTTCCTATTTACCGACAAAAAATTCAGTACAAAAGGTTTCAAATGTACCTCTTCTTTTTATGTAGTTTCATGAAGAAATTCACTTTTTTGTTAACTGATTTACCGTTGGATGCACTATTATTTGAACAGCTGCAAATTACAGCAATGAAAACTGAACCAATTGACCACCCATAATTAACAGGTTTGAGTTTTTGTTTTGACTGTGCACGTTTTTCCGACAATTTCGAACCAGTGTTTGTCTCGACATTGCCGCTGGCCGCTCTGTAGCCCTCATCCTCGTGGCACATAGAGGTTTTCGATCTCGTATGCTCTTTTGTTACCTGCAATTGAAGTCACATTTTTCACAGAGTGGACTAAATACAGTGAGAACGCGCTACAACATAACGAGACTATTGGTAAGAGGCGTGTACGGAGAGCAAAGAAACAAAAATCGTTAACAACAAACTGTTACAAAAAGTCGATTCGTTAAAGTACAGGATACAAAGAAAAAAGTGAAGAGACACTTCAATTAAACGATAGATCAAAGTTATTATAGCATAAGATTAGTATGAGCTTGAGGTAACTGTTGGATAAAAAAGCGTTTAAGGATTGATTGAATAGGGTTTAGAGGGCGCTTCGACTGCTGTGGTCATTTGCGCCCATGCCAGAGTATTTGGAGAAAAGAATATTCAGTGTTGCATATGTAACTTACTCACTGTTTAAAAGTATGTACATTGGCTAAAAAGAAGGCTCGAATTCTGCTTCAGGCATACATGTAGAAATGGCTGAAGGAAAATAGAAAAAGGGCGCGTAAAATTTATCTTAAAACGTAAAAATGGCTGTAAAGGGGCCAAAAAACAACATAAAACATTGTTATCTTTCAAATAAAATTATATATTCTGCTTTCTCTCAAAAACAAAAAAGTTTTGAGAGCGCAGAATCGTCATCCCCGAGCACCACTTGTAGCGAGTTGCCCAGGTCATGTCTTCGTCGACTGCCAACAAATTTCCTACTGTACAGCAGGACGTGTTCCACGGAAAGAACAGTTTTGCACGAGTCACAGATGGGGGGAGTTTCATTTCGAAGAATGAAACCGTGAGAAAAACTGGCAGTGTCCGATACGAAGACGGGTTAAAATAACTTCCTCGCGCCTACAGGACCGTGATGAGGAGCACCAGGGATACACAGAATTCTTTATCGCACTTAGTTTGAAAGTGCTATTGTGCCACTCTGTTTGCCACGCTCTAAGCACGCATCGTTTCAAGAAAGCCTGAACATCGGTCAATGGCACAGAAGGGATGTCGATACGAGTTTTTACGAGTCGCTGATTTCGCCGCCTGGTCGGCTAGTTCGTTCCCTCTGATACTCACGTGGCCTGGGACCCAACTAAGTACCAGGTCATAGCGGCGGGACAGAAGACGATGAATCAGGCTTTGAACGGATAACGTCAGGTAGTCTGACGAAGGACGGGAGACAGCTTGAAGAGAGCTGAGAGAATCAGAACAGATAACTACTCGCCGCAACGTCGCTGATTCAATGTATTTTAGGGCCTCAAAAATTGCATACATTTCGGCAGTGAATATACTGCACTTGAGTGAAGCCGAATGATTTGGTGGCCCTGTTACAGTAAAAACCACATGCCACTGCGTCGCTGCACGATGAACCATCCGTGTATAAGAATAAATGATCCGGATAGGATTCTCTCATATCCAGAAATTGCTTCTGGTAAACCAGAGGACTCGTAGTTTGTTTGGGCAGATTGGAGAGTCTGAAGTCAATACAGGGACGGAGGAGTTTCCAAGGGGGAATCCGGTCTCTTGTGGGTTTCACAGGGGTGGGAAGTTCTACATTTAATTCCCGGAGAAGATTTCGTAATCTAATATCTGGGGGATGGGGTGTAACGATGTTCGAAGAATGTACGAGGACTCATACTTTGGGTGGATGATTATACGACGACAGGGGTGGTCAACCAGTCCCGACACTTTAGCCCCGTAAGAGGCTAATAAAATATCACGCCTTCGGCTCAGAGATGATTCTCCAGCTTCCGCCAAGAGGCATTCGATGCGACTCGTGCGGTAGGCGCCTGTACTAATCCTTATACCGGCGTTGTGAATGGTATTTAATGGCCGGAGGGTTGATGGTGACGCTGACCCATATACAATACATCCATAATCCAAAATAGAGCGGATGAGGGTTCTATACAAACGGAAGAGACACACACGGTCTGCTCCCAAGAACTGCCTGTAAGGGTGCGGAGGAGGTTCAGAGGTGAGACACATCGGCTTTTCAGTTTACGTATATGATTTCGCCAAGTTAGGCTCTTATCGAAAGTAAGCCCAAGGAAAGTTGCAGAGTCCACAAAAGGTAGAAGATGGCTTCCAAAAAAAAGATCGGGGTGATTATGAAGATGATAAATCCTGCAGAAGTGCATACAGTTAGTTTTTGATGCGGAGAATTTAAAACCTGTAGCATCACTCCATTCCTGCAATTTGTTGAGAACAAGTTGTAATTGTCTCTCTATCACTTGAATACTCTTGGAAGAGCAGAAAATGGCGAAGTCGTCAACGAAGAGCGATGCTTTCACCGGCTCTCGATTATCGACGCTATACTATTGATAGCGATGGCAAACAGAGTGACACTCAGAATTGAGCCCTGAGGGACTCCGTTTTCTAAATGGTGGCTGGCGGATACCCTGTCACCAAGGCAAACGCGGAAGTATCTTGAAGAAAGAAAGGCTACTAAAAAAAGGGGGAGCCTCCAGGTAGTATCATATGCTTTCTCTATATCGAAGAAAATTGCTACCAGGTGTTGACGTAGCACGAAAGCAGAGGAGATCTGTGTGGTAAGGGTGACAAGGTGGTCCATGGTTGACCTTTTCTTCCTGAAACCACATTGGATGGGTGTAAGTAGGTTTCTCTGCTTCAGGTGCCAGACCAAACGCGTGTTCACCATTCGCTCCAGAAGTTTGCATATACAGCTTGTGGGCGAGATTGGTGCGGTAGGTTGACGGCTTTGTCCTGTCCTTTCCTTCTTTAGGAATAGGAATAATAATCGCTTCGCGCCACGTCCTAGGAAAGGTATGCTCCATCCAAATCTTGTTGAAGATACGGAGGAGAAAAATACGTGCCTCTTCCGGCAGGTGATTTAACATTTGGTTGTGTATCTGGTCTGGTCCTGGAGCAGAAACTTTCCCACGGGCAAGCGAACAGGAGAATTCATCCATGGAGAAAGGGGCATTATAATCTTCCTCCAGGCAGGTTGAGAAGTCCAATCTGCATTTCTCCATTCTACTCTTCGTTTTCAAGAAGCTAGGGAAGTAGTGTAAGGAACTGGAGGTATTTTCATAACGACAGGCCAATTCCTCAACTACTTCTTCTGGAGAAGTAATAAGATTTCCATTAATAAGAAGTCTTGGGACAGATGGTGGGGAAAATCTTCCTCCGATCTGTCGGATCTTTCGCCATACTACTTTAGGCGGGGTATGGCAAAAAAGAGAAGAAATAAAGGCTCTCCAGGAAAGCGGTCTTACTTTCCCGTATTACTAATCTGGCTCTGGCCCGCTTTCTTTTGAAATCGATCAGGTTTGATGCGGTGGGGAACCTATTGAGCCTCGCGAGTGCTTGCTTTCGGTCACGCACCGCGGTGGCACAGTCAGCATTCCACCAAGGCACAGGGACGCGTCGTGGCCGACACGTAGACTTCGGGATTGCAATGGTGGCTGCGCGAAGAAGGGCGTCGGTGAATTGGGCCACCAAGGTATCGATATTATTTAAAAGTGGTCTGGCATTATAATTTTCTCGTTGAATGTATCCCAGTCGGCTCGATGGAATAGCCAGCGAGGAGGGTGGATGACGTCTAAATTAGGGACATTAAAGTGGACCAAAATGGGAAAATGGTCACTCGCATGTAGATCATCGAGTACAGTCCACTCTACCATGGTAGATAGGGATGGACTGCAGAGTGCCAGATCGATTGACGAGAAGGAGTTTGACGCCATGGAGAAATGAGTGTGATTCCCGGAATTCAGAAGAATTAAGTTTTGCTGGTCAATAATATTTTCGAGGATAGAACCTCTCGGGCAGGTCCTCGTGCCACCCCAGAGGGGATTGTGGGCATTAAAATCCCCCGCAATAAAAAAAGGGGCGGGCAACTGAGAAAAAACATCTTCGAGTTCCTCTTGTGACACGACTTGGCCAGGGGGAATGTATATACTACACACCGTAAAAGAGAACGATGGTAGGTGTACCCGTACGCAAACTGTTTGGAGGTCGGTTCGAACGTTGTGTTCCTCCGAGAACAGGGAGTCGCGGATGAGTACCGCAACGCCGCCGTGAGCACGAAGTCCGTCGTCTTGATCAAACCGATAGATGTTAAATCCGCGAAGAGACAGGGGATGATAAGGGAGAAGATGAGTTTCCTGAAGACAGACTATAAATGGTTTGTGGCGAGAAATTATTAATCTTAATTCTTCTGAGTGAGCACGAAGACCATTTAAGTTCCATGAGAGAGCCATTATGAGAATTTATTTCTTTGGTTGCTTTTTTTTTCTTTCTCACCTTCTGAATGGTTGTAGAGGAACTCTCGTGGGGTTCCTCATCAACAGCAGAGTCATCCTGACTGCTGCTGGATATGGTCGTCTGTGTCGGGGGGATTTCCCGACTTTTGGCCACGGGTGACCGAGATCTACAAGAGCTGGAGGATCGTCCGATATGATTCTCGGAAACAGAAAGAGGAGGACGGGATTTGGATGACGTATTTTTCCTGGGAGGCGGTGTCTGCTTATGATCGATTTCAGTAGAAGTTTCAGTTGAAGTGGTCGATGTCTGGTGGAGTTTCTGGACAGGTTTTTTGTACTTTGTGGGAATGATAGTTTTCCCATCTTGGATGCACGCCGAATCTTCGGGGAAGTCTACCGGCGACACCTGACAACTGAAATGTGAGACTACCGCTGGGGTACAGTGAGTTTGACAACTCGCTGTTACCCCCAGGGACTTAGGTTTTACAGCACTAGAAAGGGATCGTGATAGGTCCACTGGATTCCTGATTTGGAACCTACGCTTCGCCTCAGGGAAGGAAACCTTTTCGGTTACTCTTATTTTTTGGATTTCCCTTTCCCGGAGAAACGTGGGACACTTGTTGTCGTTGGCTGGGTGATCGCCTTCGCAATTCACACAGTGCGGTGGTTTTGTCGCAGGGTTGTTGGTCGTGAACTGACGATCCGCACTTCCGCAAACCGCGTTTACGGACATACATCGCTGCTGAGTATGCCCAAACCTTTGGCATTTGAAGCAGCGCAAAGGGTTCGGCACATACTGCCGCACACGGAGGTTGTAGAAAGCGGTAACGATCCTTTCCGGGAGAGATGGTCGGTCAAAAGTAAGGATCAGGGTAGAAGTAGGGATCATTTTCCCCTGCTCCTTCCTTCCGATCCTGTACACCTGAGTCACGCCATAGGTCTTAAAAAAGTTTAGAAGATCTTCCTCCGTTTCTGAAGCAAAGTCCTCGTGATTTACCACGCCTTTGCACAGGTTCAAGGTTGGATGGACCGTGACTACTACCTGGAGGCCGGCAATCTGCTTTGTATTTTTAATTTTTCCAATTTGCTCGTCGGTACGTGCTTCAAAAGAATCGTTCCGTTCCTCTGACGCACGACCGCTTGGAGCTTCCCGTAAGCTTCTTCTATGGCTCGCGCCAGACGGACAGCACTTACAGTTTTAAAAGTTTTACCTTCCTCAGCGCGTGACATGAGGAGGAAACGAGGCATCTTGGGTCGATCTTCTTCTCTAGAAAAGAAACTATTCAAGTCGATGGTTCTCTCGGCACATCTCCTCTTCCTTGTGGAAGAGGGCGGGGGAAAAGGTGAAGTATCCATATAGATGGAATAGGTTCATCCTCGTGTTCCCCACCCACCACGGAGCCCAACAAGGGGACACTCCATCGGAGTGCTAGGGTTGCCACGAGGATATAGTGGGGGAATAACACGGCGCTGCACCGCCGTGGATTCCCCCGCTCACCCTGGAGTTCAGTACAAGACCTAGTCCGAGCCGATTGATCGGGAGTGGGTTAGCTCCCGACTGCCCGTCTAGAAGAGTCCGGGGCCAAAGCGAGTGTGTTGGAACCTACAGGGAATGTTTCCCAAAATACGTAATCAACGTACCCCTTAGTGCAAGGCGAACAGTAGCACTAGGACTAGATAGGGAAACAAACAGGTCCCTTAACTGCCAGGACACACATTCCCTCCGACACGGGTCGCCATGCACGGCAAACACATGGGTGGGCGTTCAGCATACAGAGAAGGCCAGTGAGGAAGAAAAAGGAATGAAAAGAATATACGTGACATGAAATGAAAAGCAAGACGATGAAAAAAATGGAGAAAGGAACACTTGAGAGCCTTCTCTGCATCCCCCCGTCAGGACGTGGACCAACCCACCTCGACGGGCGTTTACAGGAGAGTTATACACTAAGTGATCAAAAGTATGAGGGCACGTTCCAAAACGTACGTTTTTCATTTTAGTTGTATTTCAGGTCCTGCCTCCTACTGCCAAGTTCTCCATAACAGGTCCTCATTAGTCATTAGACATCGTGAGAGAGCAGAATGGGGCGCTTCGCGGAACTCATGGACTTTGAACGTGGTCAGGTGATTGGGTGTAACATGTGTCAGAAGTCTTGTATGCGAGAGTTTTACACTCCTTAACATCGCTAGGGCCACTGTTTCTAATACGATAGTAAAGTGGAAACGTGAAGAAACACGTACAGCACACAATCGTATAGGTCGACCCCGTCTGTTGACTAAGAGAGACTGCCGACAGTTGAAGAGGGTCGTAAAATGTAATAGGCAGACATCTATCCAGATCATCACACAGGAATTCCAAACTGCATCAGGATCCACTCCAAGTACTATGATAGGCGAGAGGTGAGGAAACGTAAGGTGGCGGGAGGTGAGGTAAGCCACACCACGCAGGGAAGTGCCAAACGACGCGTCGCTTGGTGTAAAGATCGTAAACATTCGACGATTGAACTGTGGAAAAACGTGGTGTGAAGTGACGAATCGCGGTACTCAATGTGGCGATACTAAGGCAGGATGTGGGTATGGCGAATTACCAGAAAATGAATTTCGGAGGCGTTGGTGTTATAATTGGTCGTGTTTTTCACGGAGGAGGCTTGCAATCCTTGTTGCGTTGCGTGGCACTAACACGGCACAGGCCTACGTTGATGTTTAAAACACTTTCTTGCTTAGCACTGTTGAATAGAAAGTCGGAGATGGCCATTGCATCTTTCAACACGATCAAGCAGCTGTTAATACTGCACGGCCACTGTGGTGGAGTGGTTACACAATAACATCCTCGTAATGGACTGGCCTGCACAGAGTCCCGACTTGAATCCTATCGAACATCTTTGGGGTTACGCAACTTCGTGCCAGGCCCCACCGACCAACATCGAAACCTCTCCTCAGTGCAGCACTCCATGAAGAATGGGTTGCCATTCCCCAAGAAAGCTTCCAGCATCTGACTGAAAGTATGCCCGCGAGAGTGGAAGCTGTCATCAAGGCTACGAGTGGGCCAACACCCAATTAAATTCCAGCATTACCGATGGAGGGCGCCACAAACCGGTAAGTCATTTTCAGCCACGTGTCCGGATACTTTTAATTACTTAGTGTACATATTTTGAACTGCCAGATGCCAACTAACAAAATTTATCACAGACATTGCGTGTAAAGCGTATCTTAGGTGGTGGCTCTATTTTTAGGAATTTTGCTGAAAACAGGTTCGTATTTCCTTTATATTTTTTCGTGTCTTTTGCCAAACATTCAGGACAATGAACAACGGTATTTGTCTCCCATATCTCTCGGACCAGAGGGTACATAACCTTCAATTGTAGATACCGTTTTTATCAACAAACTAGAATCTAACGTAATTTTTGGAACCATTGATAGTTTCATCAAATCGATCTCTTCAATGAACTTTACTCTCCATTCGCTCACCATTATCTTAATACTCCCAATTACTGCAAAAAAATAGATTTCAACAAAAACTGGACCTATGACATTTGTATGAGAATACTTTGCGTACTCTCTCCCTAAGAAAAAAGGAATAAAACATTTGGAGTCGTTTTTAAGAAAATTTTGAAAGTATCCTTCAGACCAACAAAACTTCAAAGTATTCGTTTCCAATTCAACGAAACACAACAACAATCAGATCTATTGAGGAATATCATTTTGGTGAAAATTCGTTCAACGGTTTAGCTGCTGGCGTTGTTCATAGGGCAGATGGACACATCAGGGCAGAAGGGCAGAAAGACAGGCATTTTGCAGAGAGCCAACTTTTCGATATGAAGGACACATAGGAAGTTAATCCAGCCGGAAGAATGTATTAGAGACAGTTATTTACAAGTAACATAAATAATTATCTACTTTTCCGGTGACCCACAAAACGAGTTGTACTGTTTAAAAGATGTAAAAATCGCTGCTTTTTCTGCAGAATCACACTAACGTAGTACGTAAATAGTATGCAATAAACTAAGATTCGGCACTATTAGTAGTATTTCTGATTATTTTTTTACAGTAATCACGCGGTTCTATTTCAAATAAGAACAAAGTTGTGTTTATAATATTTCTCTGCGCGTTATTGTTCTGCCGCTAGTCTTTCGATGAAGCAACTCTCATTGCAGTCCGCTCTGCCCGCGCCGCGTTGCATCCCTCGCCCTGTGATAGATTGCTCAGCGCCGCCGTCAACGCGGGTGGCCCGGGTTCGCTTCTCGCTGTGCCCCTTCTCACGCCTCCCTCATGTCCTGCCTCCCGTCCAACCTCACCATCGTACCCGCTTCGCCACCGCACCCTCCTCGTCATCACCTTGCCATCCTGACCAACGCTATACCTCTCTCTATCGACACCATCGTTTCACCACCCGATCCCGCATCACCTTCCTCGCTTACACCTTGCCACCTGCTGCCCACACCAACACTCTCTCCTCCTCTTTCTCGCCATAGCCCTAGCCATAGTTCTATCCACAGTCCTAGCCGTGGTACTAGCCACAGCCATAGCCATAGCCATAGTCCTAGCCGAAGTACTAGCCATAGCCATAGCCGTAGTCCTAGCCATAGTCCTAGCGATAGCCCTAGCCGTAGTCTCAGCCATCACACTATCGTCTACCATCCACCGCCCCCATGGCCACATTGGCCGACACCCATCACCGTCTCTGCCCAACGCCAACCGCTTCCTCGCCTCTCCGCTTCCCCGCCTCTCCGCTTCCCCACCTCTCCGCTTCCCCACCTCTCCGCTTCCCCGCCTCTCCGCTTCCCCGCCTCTCCGCTTTCCCGCCTCTCCGCTTCCCCGCCTCTCCGCTTCCCCGCCTCTCCGCTTCCCCGCCTCTCCGCTTCCCCGCCTCTCCGCTTCCCCGCCTCTCCGCTTCCCCGCCTGCTCCGCTTTCCACCCATTTCCCAGCTTTTGTCACCATCCCATCCGCGTCCTAGCCAACTCTTTATCGCCGTGCCCCCACTCTCCCCTCCATCACCACTCGTCGTACTCCCTTTCTCGACCCCGCCGTCCTCGCCACTATCCAACCGCCCTGCCCGTCTCGCCCGCCAACCCGCAATCTAGACATTGTTCTATTGGCACCCATCCACCGTCTCTACCGACGCGCTGCCCTCCCTCACTTCCTCCAGCGCCAGCCTTGCTTGCTCTCTCTCCCACTCTTGCAGCCTCTTTGCCACTCACGCCACTCCGCCCTTCCCCCTGCCCTACTGATTCCGACGTCGACTGAGCCTCCATCTTCCCTTGCCCGCCCACACTGTCCTCACCATCGCCACCCTCACCCTCTCCCTCTGTTCTCAACAATCTCACCTCCTCCGCCTCGTCGTCCTCCACCCCCGTCGTGGCCCTCGCCGCCTGCGCCCCTAGGGATTTACTGTGGACAGGTACGAGGCCGCCACCTGCGGCCGGACGCTCTGCCCTCCCCTCCCCTCCCCCTCTCAACGTAGCACGGCACCACCGCAGGGCGGGAGCGACGGGGTGGGGGTGGGGAGGGGAGCCCCGGCGTCGTGTCGCTCGCCCACGCATGGCCTCCTGCGGCCTGGGCGAGGCGCCGCTTCCGCGCCATTGTTGCCGCGAGGCAATGGGGAGATACGGGGCCATGGACATTGATCCCGCTACTTGAGGAGGCCGAGATTGCCAACTATTCACGGAAGGTGGGAGGGGCTAGGCACGCCAGGATTATCTACACCGCCAACGAATATCGCTCACGTACTTCCTAGGAGCAAACCATTCTTGTACCTCGCCTGCAACTAAGTAATCGAAAAAATGTTTCTCATGAAATGATTCAGCACACATTTACCGAACTTAGAACGATCTTTAAATGTAATAACTTTTTGATTAGGCGAGTTGTACTAATGAAACACATTATCAGAAAAGGATAATATTTGCTGTAAAATTATTAGAAAAATAAATTTCTTAGAAGTGTTGTGCACTTCGTTACTAAACCACTGCTTGAATGTAACTTACATTAAAATACCTAGATCATTAACTAAGAAAGGAATAAATAAATAATTTTAAAACAACCAAACAGTTTATAACGAAACTTCAAAGGAGCGAGTAATGCCTTTTCTTATTGAGGGCTTTTGAAGAAGCAAAAGAGATAAAGAAAGGTACAAGGGGAAGAAGAATTAAAATAAAACAACCAATCTCAAGTAATGTCTACGTAATACGTAGATTCGCGTTATAAAGAAGTTCCTTATAGAAAATGTACACTGTACATACAAAACTATAGGGATTAAGTGAGCGGAACCTGCATCATTGTTAAATCCACTGCATGCGCATGTAAATTCGTAAACACAGATAAACACGAGACTTCTCCGATACACACACAATTTATGAGGAATAGTTTCCACACCTTAATATAAAGAGAATGACAAAAATGAAATATAAACTACCAAATTAATTTCAACTTTGGCGCGTGCTCTTATTTAAATCCGAGGTTCTTGGAAGGTTATGAAAACATTCAAAGTTTGAGATAGTTTTCAAGTGGAACAATATGAGAGCTTACATAGAGATCTCTGACAGATTTCCCGTTGTACCAAGAAACCTCGTCTAATTCTGATTGAATTAAATATTTTGTTCACAATCTCAACACATTTTTCTAAACTTGCATTTATAAAACTCATTTCTCTAATTCTGCGTTCATATAACACAATGTCTGTTATTAAAAAGAAACGAGACAATACTTCCATTGTGTTTTCAATTTTATAGCTTATTCTCCTACCGGAAATCGCCCTCTAAGAGAACGAATCTTTTTATACACGTGTATGCTGAGCAAGTAGTATCCATGTAAGATCCTCAAAAACGTGAAGTTTAAACCTCCACTCAAGTACGAGGGGCGGAGGGAGTGCACTTCGTGAAGTACCGCGCCGAGACGGCTGCTTCGGAAGAGGATGCCCCCTTCCCCCGCGTATAAGAACTTTGAGGAAGTAATATCTGGAAACGCGCTCGCGAACGACCCCTCGGAAAATTTACTTAGCGCGGACGGGGGGCGCCCGAAACCGAACCGCGATAGAAATGCACCCTCCAGCGCGACGTCTATTGACCACGGACGGACAAAAAAAAGCCATGCATGACAAGCACTCGAAGCTTCTAACGGCGCCGTATAGTACATCTGGGACATCTACGACTCCTGCGAGTGCGGGCGTGAGGGGAGCTGCGGGAGAGCAGGCGAATGGGTGAGGGGAGGGTGGGGGAGAGAGATGGGTGGGCTTCTAGGGTGGGGGAAAATTGGGTGGGACGAGTGACGGAAAGGACAAGAACGGATCCGAGAACGGTGACCAGAACGGGGACCAGAACGGTGACCAGAACGGGGACCAGAACGGGGACCAGAAACGGGGACCAGAACGGTGACCAGAACGGGGACCAGAACGGGGATCAGAACGGGGACCAGAACGGGGACTAGAGCGAGGAAGAAAGTGAGGACCAGAGCGGGGCACGAGGACGGAGGATGGGGAGCAGGGAAGATACCTGGCCGAGTGAGTAATCAAGGGCGAGGACAAGCGGAGTGGCTCAGCGCGGAGGAGGCAAGATGGGTTAGGTGGAGAGGGAGGTGGGGCGGAACTAGCGGGACGGAGATGACGGGGAGGGACTGTCAGGCAGGGGCGGAAGAAGCAGGGCGGGACTCGTGGGGCAGGGCTTGTGAGGTGGGGTAGGGGCGGGAGAGACTAGGTGAGGTAAGGTGGAACTGGCGGTGTGGGACTGATGGAGCGGGCAGGAAGAGGCGGGGCGGTGATGGCGAGGCGATGCAGGCAGGCCGGGACAAGCAGGATGGAGCTGGCGCGGGCGGGGCAGGCGGGGAGGGCGAGCGCGCGGACTGGCATAACGGGTGCTTATGAACGCGCGTTCAAGTGAATTTCCTCCCCTCGTAAAAATGCCTCAATCTCTTCAGCCCCACTCCGTCCCGCTCCCGGGCCCAGCCCCTCAGTACCGTATCACTGCGAGTTTTCCCCCGGCTAAAGCCCGTAAGTCTTGTTTATACTCCTTGTTATTGCGGGCACGACGAGGGCATTTTTGTACGGAGTTCTCAAGGAAAAGCTATCTCCAAAAGCGATTCAGTTTGTCGTTGGCTTCCTGCGGAAGCCTGTAGCTTTTAAATGTTGAGTGACGTCGCGCTGGGGTTGGAAAATTACTGCACATCGTCACACCCCCTCGGCAGAAAGACGCCCAAAGACTCTCGACGACCGAAAACCCCCCTTCGATGATATTTTTCAATTCGTCGACAGTTCGATGTAGATATGCGAAATGTGCTTGTGCTGTTCAAATGTTACAATATTTATGAAGCCGTCGTAAAAGGAAAAACGTTCATTAATCAATGTAGGGAAATATCCATTTCAAAAAGTTTCAATGTGATACAAAAATATTGGAGACCTTGTTTGATATATTAGTGGACACAGAAAAACTAGAAGTTAATTAAAGGTGATTTGTAGACAGATGATTATAAATTATTTTCTCGGAAGTTACATTTGAAAGAACTGGAGGGTTTACGTTCAACTATGAAAGCTGCCATAATAATAAAAACTCTTCTGATCTTCTCTCGAGTAGTTCAGTTGACAACAGGGTAATGCCATTTTAAAACCAAAGTACCTTATACATAATGTTGAAAATAGTGAGAAAGTACGGATTAAAAAACACAACTTGAACGTTATGCACAATGGCCATTTATTGGACCAAATTAATGATTAAATAATGGGAGAGAGAAGACGAAAGTTATAGTAAAATTAGAACATAATTAACTATTTTATTTCACTGATAGCATGCGCAGTAGCGTGCAGTTCTGAGAAATAATACATTTTAAGAACATTTGCATGTTTTCTAGTGCAAAACAGTATCTACAATTTAGTGTGCAGGAAGAACTTGAACTTTAAAACGTTAAAGCTCTATGTAATTCTTAATTTATTTTAAAACAATTGAAAATAGTTTAGAATTTACCAAACACACCGAGAGAGCTTTTCAAAACAGCCAGTACTGTTTACTGCTAAACCTACCCTTTCATGAACACGTCAAAATATTCTGAAACTTGTTTAATGCACTGCAGAACCGATGTGAGATCGGAAAAAAGTCTTGTAAATTGTTGAACCTCCTCATTTCCGAAGAAAGGGTGTTTTAATGAAATGTGACTAGTTATATAGCTTTTACAGCTACACCCTCTTTTCTTTCGTTAATATTTTTTTCAACTGAAATCAATAGATTTTTTTATCCACTTTGGTTAGGTAAAGTCAAACATCATGCCATTATAATCAGTTTCGTAATGTACTTTACCACCCTAGTGTGGTTATGTACTTCATTACCACACTAGGGTGTTAAAGTAATGGCTTATTTTGTCACTTTTCTTTTGAAAATATTTTGGACTTCTTTGTCTTGTTTCGTACACTTTTCCCCTTTAAAAACGCTAATAAGTGAGTAAACTTACTGATATCATTGTTTTTTGACTGTCCGGTATATAATATCGGACGCGCAGCACCGCGATATCACTGTCCTGAGAATCCTGCGACATCACAGGCGAAACGTCGACCGCTCAGCCAACGACGCGGCGTCATTCGGACAACCAAGAAGACATGGACTCGATCCGCGGAAGCTTACATGTCCGTTTGATATCCATGTTGTCATTAGTGATATTGTGTTCTTTATCACAGGTTAGTGGAGAAAGTACTACTTGGATTCTCCTTCTCTGACTTGCCAGAAAAGAAAGCAATCAAAACTTTTTGCCATATAGAATGAACTTCCTTTTCCACACCAATCTTCAAAAATTAAATACTAACGCTCGTATGTCCTTCTTGATTGTTGGGTAACAATGTTTCTAAAGCAGCATTGCTGCTATTCTATTTTCCGAATCAGAACTATATTCACTCATGTCGAAAAGTATTCACCAAGTGTGTTTCCATTGTTCTTCTTGTTGAGAAAAGTGTCGCCACTTATGGGAGAAGAATGTGAATATTAATTGAAGGTATCGGACGAAATTTCATATTACATTTAACAATTTTTTTCAAAGTGGATAAAAAGTACCATATGTGTGTTGTAGCATCTGATTACAATACTCACTTGGTTACCCAACTTTTTTGGCCAAACTCGTTTGGCAATTTTTCCAATCTCATATTGTAATCAGATGCTTTACGAGAGTTATATCGTAAATAACTAAAAAGAGTGATGCGGCTTTGTTAATGGCACTAACTTCTCGCCAGAAATAATGCAACAGTTTACGCTAGGAGTTGTTAAGTGTTAAATGTATCTTGTTTGACGAACCCAGAGATCCTCCCCATTTTATTATTATATACAGTACTGGAACATTTATTAAATAGTATGATGATACGTTTTAATGTACGTATACAGAGGGAGTGAAGTCAATGAATACAGTTTGTCAGCGCGACAGTAAATAAACAAGCCCAAGAAGGACGAAGTTTACATATAACGATCTACCGGAAGAGGGGAAGTACGCCTCTTGTAATAAAAATTAGATATGTGTAGGTGGTATAATGAGGTATAGAGAAATGAGTTCGGTCTCTTTGAACTGGTGACCACCGAGCCGTCAACAATTTATTTGGTACGTTGCGGTTATCATTAGATGGGACGGGTGTTGGGTGATTTTGCAATTTTTAGTTAAGACATAACGTCGAACTTAGGAGGCGAGAGCATGAAACTATTTTTATTTTCAAAAGCTCTCCCTTTCGCCGAATTGGAATTCATTGTTATGCACGCGCGCGTCTGCCAAAACTTTAGAATAGTTTGTAAAAAAACAAACGCTAGTAAATAGTGAATTAGAGTCAAAATAGTCGTTGAAATATTTACAATTGTTCAGAATACAATCTTAGTCCTCAGGCAGCCAACCTAACACAGACTCCATTCGCGAAATCACGCGCGCCAATCGCATCAAATCACAGGGCGGCAGCGCAGCGGGCGCCGGCGAGCCAGCGGCCAAAAATCATAAGGCAAATCGACGCGACGGCTGCGGCGCGGACGCGATAACGCTCTTTCCGCGACCGGCATGCAAATGCCGCGCCGAAATAAACGCATC
>JAHLJT010009419.1:24474284-24515347 GCA_031308135.1 Acheta domesticus | reverse complement strand
TGTGACCGTTCGGGTAGGTAGGTCGGCCGTGGGGAAATTTCGGGGTAATTTGGCTCTTGTTGAAATTTTGAAAAAAAAACACAAAGTTGAAAGCCACAAACATTAATATAATTGAATCTCAAAAAAGAAACACAAATTGACAAAATTACCTAACAGCACAGATAAACAATGAACAAAGAAAAATACAACAATGAACAGCGTAAAAAAAAACTTTTTGAGGAAAAATCAACTGCAGAAATTATGAATTTCAAAGTTGGCACAAACTAGCATCACAGCAACATCTTCTGTGACAAAAATAAATTGAAATCCAACAAATTGAATCAAAGATATCTCTGGGGAGATGAGTACACATAATAGTACATCAGAGGGTAAGAGCACAGGCATTTCGGATGACAAAATGCCTCAGCACTTTCTGTTTACAAAATTGCAATTAACCCTTCCTCAACATACACTGCATTAGCATACATAGTAGTTTCTTGCAAAACAATTCACTTCAATTACAAAGACATATGTTGTGTACAATTAAAATGAATAAACATAGTTTTGAAAACACAGAATATTCAAAAGAAATTGCAAAAAAAAAACTAAACATGTGTGTTTACACCATAAATGTGAAACATTTATTACAACCTACACCTTTGGTTGAAATTAAAATATGTTGTATTTTTACTCAACAGGCATCCAAATTTCAATAAATATTTCAAGATATTTAAGTTCACTTAAATTCAACAGTTCATAGCAAATATACTTTTATAACCTTTTAATTGTTCATAAATAACCCAAATTGTTTCTAACTTGATTTGGATTTTACACTATCATCAAAATGTTCTTTTTGATTTAAAGACAGAAACTGCACTTGTAGTGTATTAACATGACAAGATTCTATCATAAATAAGTGATGTTCTCCCCTTAGAAAGACACACTACTTCAAATATCTTTTGAAAATAGTCCACAATGATTATGGAAATACCAATGGTCGGGTATATCATACATTATGCAAGAGTGTTAATGGCCAAAAAAATATTAAACAATTGACAGTGAACTACAGAACAACACTTCAACCTGCATTCTACAGTCAATTGCTTCCAAATTCTCATTACTTTTTATAGTATCACATACAAAATTGTTTTGTCTTTAACACCGACCTTATTTCGGTGGCCGTGGCGTTCGCCACCAGCGCACAACTCACTGCGAACTAATGCGGCTGCCGACGCTCTGTCTTGGGCCTAAGCACGGGTTCTCTCTGTAACCACGTCTTACTCCAAGACCAGATGCCTCCGTCGAACGCGCATCTGCGGTGTGAATTTAGCCACCACTGGGCCAAACCTCTTTCTCGCTAACTGGAGCTCGCGGCCCCCACACCATCAGCTTCCAAATTCACGCTGCTACCTCACGCTGCCGCTTCTCGAAACATTCTGCGCACTCTCCTCACACCGCGGTTACAACCCCTTCTTTTCCGCGTAGGGGGGGGGACAACTGTCTTCCCCCCGCACCCCTCCAGCGACCGCTGATAAGGCGACGGGTTACGTAATCGCGCGGCGAAGCACGCAGACGAGGTCTTTCTTATCGCCAAATAGTGATCCGGAGCAAGCTCAGGATCGCTACATAGCCCCCAATGAATAAGATTTTTTTTTCGCATCATCAACGTCTTGAAATGGTAAGAAAAATAATCTTGAAATTCAACGCCCTTCTTCCTTGCTGATGGTTTTTTCTTCATTTTTGTTAATCGTATCTTCACTCATTCAACCCTCTTGATCCTACTCCTGCTATACCTAATCTATTCATGAAACGGTTTTAGATTGAAGAAATTGTATCGACCGATATTATGTCCGGCTTCATCTACCAAATCTGCCACATTTGGATATGGTATCCTTGAAATGGTATAAGGTCCTTCGTATAAAACGAAAAAATTTAGAGATCAATCTATTTTGCAGGTCCGAAGATTTTGGAACTTCTTAACATCACTTTTTGATTCTCTGTAAATTGGTATGGTGAATATTTCATTTGGTTACGCCTCTTCTGAGCGTTTTTTCGAAGTTGATCAGCAATTTGTGCTTCGTTCGTAATTAAAGAGACAATTTCGGGTCGGCACAAACTGTTGTAGACATGGGTAGGCTTCTCTTGAAATGAGCCTCATAGGGGGTCGTCTTAATGGAGTCATGATGGACTTCATTTAACCAGTTGTTATATAGGGAACTAACAAATACCCAATCCGTATGCCGTTGATGGCAATAACCCGAAATAACCTGGAGAGTTCTCTCATTATCCTCTCCGACGGATTAGATTGCGGATGCCTAATGCTTGCCAAGATGTGAATAATGTTTTTCTCTTCCATGGCTCGCGACCAGCACTCACTAGTAAACTGTGGACCATTATCGGTAAGAACCTTTACATATTCCCCAGCTTTTCGAAAGAATTTATCCAGTTGGTGGATACAGTTTTTCGAATTTGGGCGGCTGATACAGTAGACTTGGACAAATTTCGAAAATACATCCACACATACAAAAAGATGTTGAATTCCATATTTGGTTCTTTGGCAAAGGACCATATAGTCTAACGCTACAGTTCGTTAGCCTTGGTCGGGATGATAGCTTTGCGCTCGCCTGCATAATGTCGGTTAGGTACTTTGTCCTTTGGCAAGTAATACACGAGCTATCATCTTTCGGACTTGCTTTTTTCGTCCCCTCCAATGACATATTTCCGCTATTGCTTTGTCAACTTTGTCGGCACCAAAATGAGCGAGCTTAGTGTGTACCAGCCATATGATACCAGGTACCAATACCTTCGGCATCCAGATTTTGAAAACTTCGGAATCCGGTCTAATTCTTATTAGCAGGACATCATCTAGTAATCTCCCACTTGTTGATCGCATTCTCCGCTGTTAATCGGATGGAATCTGGGTCTTGCGAATCCAACTCTCCACGTAAGAACATTTTGATCTTCCTAGTGAAAGCTTCTTCCTCTTGGCATCTCGCTATGACCTCCCATGATAAATTGGGCATCTCCATAACATTTAAATTGATGGGAGAAGCGTGAAATAATTTTTGTCCGTAGATGTTTCTTCTTCCATCATATTTCTACTGAGAATATCAGGTAAATAATTTTGCTCCCCCGGACAATGTTCAACGGTGAACGAATACTGTTGAAGGTACAGTATCCACCTCAGCAATCTATTATTGTTGGTGTGGCAACGATTAAGAAAAATTAGCGCTTTGTGGTCGGTCCTAATGACAAAATGTCTGCCTATCAAATATTCTCTAATTTGTGGATCGACCATACAATAGCATTGGCTTCCTTCTCAGTAGCAGAAAAATGCTGTTCTGATTCCTTCAGTACTCTGCTTACAATTGCCACAATCTTATCACGTCCTTCGATGGTTTGATACAGAACGGCTCCGATCCCGTAGTCGCTGCTATCCGTTTGAAGAATGAACTGCTCATCGAAATGCGGATATGAAATAACGCATGTTTTTGTGGAAGGCAGCTTTTAGATCTTGAAACTTACTTTCGAGTCTATCAGTCCACTTCCATTGTTGACCTTTCCTTAATAATGGTAAAAATTCGGCTATGGCCATCGCAAAATTGGGTACAAACCTGCTGTAATAGTTAACGCAGCCTAAGAAACTTTTAAGTTGCTTTCTGTTTTTAGGCGCCTTAATCTTATCTATTTCAACAATTTTATCTGGGTTCATTTGCAATCCTTTGGTTGTCAATTGGTAACCAAGGAAGTCAACCGTTTTCTGCAAAATGAGATTTTTCAAAGTTTAATTGTAAATGATTTTCTAGCAATAATTTGAAGAACGTTTCTAAATGTTCCAAATGCTCCTCAAACGTTGAAGCAAATAATACCACATCATCTACATAAATATGGAACAATCATATAACTGCTTGTTTATAACATCGTCCAAGCATTGAATAAGTGCAGCCGCCGAATTTTTTAATCCGAACGGTGTCCTTAAGTAAACATAGCTGATCCCGCGATAAATGAATCCTGTGTACTTCTGAGAACTGGGTGCTATGGGAATTTGCCAGTAAGAGGCGGTAAAATCCATGCTCGACATCCATTTGACATTCTTCATTTTTCGCTACCATTTCTTCTAATTTAGGGGGTCTATCTCGGTGAGGAATGGTCTTCGCGTTTAGTTTCCTTGCGTCTAAACATAACCGAAGCTGTCCATTTTTCTTCTTAACTACCACGATAGGATTTATATATGGGGTTTTCATCTTCTTGATTATTCCTTCAGCTACCATAGACTGTATTAACTCGTCCAATGATTCCCTATACGCAACCGGAATAGGATAGTTGTGCCCCACAAACGGATCCTCATCGGTTAATTCTAAAGTGAATTCGAAATTCTGATGGGTTGGTCGCATTTTTCAAATACTTTCTTATTTTCAACAAGTAATCGAGACAGTTGAGTCTGTTGTAGTTGATTCAGGTTCTCATTCTCGTGGATAGTATCTTCAATGGATGTTAATAAGTTAGTAGAAGTAACACAGTTGGTGTGAAGATCCATGCACTGCTCGTCGTCTTCTGGATTACAGTTTACAGTGTTGTCCAACGGGAATTGTATAGCATTCCTAGATAGGTCAATCACCACTCCGTAGTCGTGCAGAAAATCCATCCCTAATATGAGTGGATACAGCAATTCCTTTGCTACTATGCAGACAACATCATACATCTTTAGGCCAATTGTCAACTGCAATAGGACCTGTCGAGATATTGACGCGACCTCTTTTTGTTCGCTCCAACAATATATGATTTGTGCATAGGGAATTGCGGTATATTCGGATTCAATTTAGAGATTTCATTTAACAGATCTTCTACAATCACAGAGCATGTGCACCCTGTATCAACCAATGCTGAGATTTCTTTTCCTTCGCATATTATGTTGATCATCGGGCACCTACGTCTTGTTGCGTTGACACTGGTAAACGGCATCCTTTTAGATTCTGAGTATGGTTGCAAACACGTCACAGACTGTATCGTCACCTCTTCTACTTCCTTGATTTCTTGGTTTGTTTCGGGGTGACCACACGAGACAAACCTCATTAGTTTAACCCTCGTCCAGGATCTTTTGAAGTAGATGGTGTTGGATTATCCTTGCCCATTTTCTGCTTTCCCTTTTCTGCGTTGTACAGTTGTGCAGCTGCTTCAGGTTGATAATAAGCCGATTTAGCAACTTTCGACGGAGTAGAAGTGTCTTCATGATCTCCTGATATCTCGTGTTTCTTTCCCTTTTTCTTCACATTTCCATTTTCCATATTAGTGCCAGAAGTTTGTATGATGGCTGCTGATGAAATGCTTGTCGGTTTTGTTGTATCCTGCTTACCCGACATCTCATAAGTTGCATCATACAGACCTAACTGCGTCACTAACTTTTCTGCTGTCATGGGCAGTTGACTTTTTAGCAAATTCTGAATGCCTATTGGAAAATGTCTAATTATAAGGCAAACGGTTTCACTTTCTGGAATCGTGGGAGAGCATAATCTGAAGCCTGCTAGCTTTTCCGTAGCGTAGTCTTGCATGCTCTGACCTTTTTTCCAGGTACTACACATAAGCTTCAACCGAAAATTAACCTGGGTTTCGTGATTCCAGTACCTCATGAAGAACTTTTCTTTAAATCCCTCCATTGAAGTCGGTAATGGATCCAGAGTGTCCGCCCAAATTTTCGCATTACTCACTAGCATCTGATAAACCAATCTGACTTTCTTGCTTTCAGGCAGATTATACAATGTAAAAAAATTTCTACTGCCTTTATGAATGCGCAGGGGTTCTCCTTCCCATGGGCTCCAAAAGTTAAACCTTGAGGTAAGCTAACCATCATAGGATGTGTAGTCATAGGGCCCGCAGGTAAACCATCAATCTTCTCTTGGAGGTCGTTTACCTTAGCTTTCTAATTCCCGTTTCCTTGAGTCTAATTGCGACAAAATTTTGTGCTCGTTGTCTACTATTTCTGCCCTTATATCAGAAACGTTTTTGTCGACTTCTGTTTTGACCTTATCAACTTTTGTTTCAAAATTAATATTCAAACGTAACATCTGTTCCTCCAGCTTTTCTTCTAATTCAGTTCTAATTTGAGAGGTCGTATCGGTTAACTTTTGTTCCAATTGTGAAGTTTTGTCCGAAAGATCTCTTGACAACTGTTCCGTCCTATCTTGAAAATTCTTTTCCATCTGTACTATATTTTCAGATAGTTGTTTTGTTTCTAATGAAAGTTGCGAAGTCTTTTCTATTATGGCTTGTTCTAAGTGAACTAGTCTTGCATTAAAACTAGCAGTTAATCTATCTTCCAACTGAGTAGATTGTTCCGCAAATTTTTCATTTAACTGAGCGGATAGACTGTCTTTTAATTGATTAGATTGATCCGCTAATTTATCATTTAATTGACAGGACTGTTCAGCTAACTTATCATTTAATTGACAGGACTGTTCAGCTAATTTATCATTTAATTGACAGGACTGTTCAGCTAATTTATCATTTAATTGAGAAGATAAACTGTCTTTTAATTCCGAATTCGAGGATCTAAGTTTCTCATCTATCTGAATCATAAACTGCGACATTAATCTTATCATCATATTATTCGCCCTGTCAATGTCAGTTTCTGATGTCGTTGGATCTTGAGGAGACGCAGATTCAGTTCCCGACGTACCAAGAGTAGCATATTCTTCGGTAGCAACCGGTGATTCTACCTGTTGAACTATTTCCCTGACTGTAGTCTCCCCATCATCCTCATTTGAAGAAAGATCTCCCAAATCCCTAGCTTGGTTGTATTTATCAGCCATTTTATCTAACAACATGAACCAGTCATAATTTGAGTTCAAATTGACAAAAAATTAATATTAACTATTCAGTGAGTATTTTACCACCTACAATATCTATAGAAATGCATACCTTTAACAAACACAACACAACCTTGTCAAACATCAAAGATACTAAAAAAACACTGCTGGAACCACCAATAGCTTTGGCTATAGTGTAAATTTCTCAAAATTTCAAGCCAGCCAGTTGGGCGCCATTTATGTGACCGTTCGTGTAGGTCGGCCGTGGGGAAATTTCGTGGGTAATTTGGCTCTTGTTGAAATTTTGAAAAAAAACACAAAGCTGAAAGCCACAAACATTAATATAATTGAATCTCAAAAAAAAAGAAACACAAATTGCAAAATTACCTAACATGCACAGATAAACAAATGAACAAAGAAAAATACAACACTGAACAGCGTAAAAAAAAAAACTTTTTGAGGAAAAATCAACTGCAGAAATTATGAATTTCAAAGTTGGCACAAACTAGCATCACAGCAACATCTTCTGTGACAAAAATAAATTGAAATCCAACAAATTGAATCAAAGATATCTCTGGGGAGATGAGTACACGTAATAGTACATCAGAGGGTAGAGCACAGGCATTTCGGATGACAAAATGCCTCAGCACTTTCTGTTTACAAAAATTGCAATTAACCCTTCCTCAACATACACTGCATTAGCATACATAGTAGTTTCTTGCAAAACAATTCACTTCAATTACAAAGACATATGTTGTGTACAATTAAAATGAATAAACATAGTTTTGAAAACACAGAATATTCAAAAGAAATTGCAAAAAAAAAACTAAACATGTGTGTTTACACCATAAATGTGAAACATTTATTACAACCTACACCTTTGGTTGAAATTAAAAATATGTTGTATTTTTACTCAACAGGCATCCAAATTTCAATAAATATTTCAAGATATTTAAGTTCACTTAAATTCAACAGTTCATAGCAAATATACTTTTATAACCTTTTAATTGTTCATAAATAACCCAAATTGTTTCTAACTTGATTTGGATTTTACACTATCATCAAAATGTTCTTTTTGATTTAAAGACAGAAACTGCACTTGTAGTGTATTAACATGACAAGATTCTATCATAAATAAGTGATGTTCTCCCCTTAGAAAGACACACTACTTCAAATATCTTTTGAAAATAGTCCACAATGATTATGGAAATACCAATGGTCGGGTATATCATACATTATGCAAGAGTGTTAATGGCCAAAAAAATATTAAACAATCTGACAGTGAACTACAGGAACAACACTTCAACCTGCATTCTACAGTCAATTGCTTCCAAATTCTCATTACTTTTTATAGTATCACATACAAAATTGTTTTGTCTTTAACACCGACCTTATTTCGGTGGCCGTGGCGTTCGCCACCAGCGCACAACTCACTGCGAACTAATGCGGCTGCCGACGCTCTGTCTTGGGCCTAAGCACGGGTTCTCTCTGTAACCACGTCTTACTCCAAGACCAGATGCCTCCGTCGAACGCGCATCTGCGGTGTGAATTTAGCCACCACTGGGCCAAACCTCTTTCTCGCTAACTGGAGCTCGCGGCCCCACACCATCAGCTTCCAAATTCACGCTGCTACCTCACGCTGCCGCTTCTCGAAACATTCTGCGCACTCTCCTCACACCGCGGTTACAACCCCTTCTTTTCCGCGTAGGGGGGGGGACAACTGTCTTCCCCCCGCCACCCCTCCAGCGACCGCTGATAAGGCGACGGGTTACGTAATCGCGCGGCGAAGCACGCAGACGAGGTCTTTCTTATCGCCAAATAGTGACTGAGCAAGCTCAGGATCGCTACAGTAGTGCTACAGTATCAAACATGTTATATTTTAGAACTCCATCAACATTATTTGCACATTTATAAAATAAATAGTAAGTAACCATATGAAGGGGCCAAGAAACGTTGTACAAATACAAATATTAATGCACGGCAATAAAATCCAAATAAAGCTAATTGTAGGGTGCTGGTTTCTTGTGCCTATGCAAATCAATCCCAAGATCTCAACTAAAAAAGCTTAGTATAGAGTATAGATTAATTGTAACCTTATTCAGTCCGTTTTCTATAGTAAATAATAATAATAATAATTATTATTATTATTTTATCGAGAGTAAGTCATAATTAATCGAGATACAGTAAAAAATCGAAACATTAAAGACAAAATACAATACGTTTAAGACAGAGTGCAAGCGACCATCCCAACATATATCTTAAACGACTGTAAAAAACCTGCCTTATTTCAGACGTCAACTTAGGGCTAAAAACACGAATAAACCGCACCCAGAAAAGAAAACACCCCCACCTAAAGGGAAGATAAAATGTGTTCTGAGAAAGGAACATAAAAGGAGAAGCTAGTAAAGAAACCTCAAGGACAACAGAAGGGAGGAAAAAGAAGAAAGCGCTGGAGGTCGCGAGTGGGCCGGTGGCCGGAGCACGCGTTGCGTGCGTGCGTGCGTGGGGCGTGAGCGCGGGCCTGGCTTTCCCGCGGCAAATCCTGTTTCCTCCATTGTTTGCCGCTAATTCGGGGCTGACCGACGCGAGCCCCGGCTGCGTCTTTGGGACAAAGGTGCGGCCCGGCGCTGTTATTTCATTTCTGCGCGGCGTGGCGTGGCGTGGCGCGGCGTGGCGTGGCGTACCAACCCCGCGGCCTCCGGGCGCCCGTGCTCTCCGCCGTCGCCGTCGCCGCCACCGCCTTGCACAAAGCCTCTTAAAGGTGACACGCACATCAATGGGTGCTGAGATGGTTTTTACCTTTCCAATAATAAATCTGTGGTCACGGTGTAAAAGTTCTGAAGTCAAAAATCTTAGTTTTGAGAAAACAAGGGTTAGATTATTGAGCCAACGCTGTTTCCTACGCTCAACGCTATTTCCCAACGCTTTATTTCTCGTTAAGGAGGCAACATTTGAATTCAGTCGTTTTACTCAAATAAATTATACATATTTAACTTGTAGTTTCAGTACTTAACCCAATTTCGCCAAAAATTATCTTAAGAACTTTTACCCCGTGATAACAGAAATTTATTTAATGGGGGAAATTAAAAACATCCATTTAATTGTTTGTTTAGGGCCGATGATTCTGTGGCATACACCATAAATTTGAGTATGGTAACTTACCGAAATATTAACATACTGAAATATTAAATCAAAACGCTTTCAATTTCAAAATGAAAGTATATTCGTAATGAATAACAAAAGCATTGATCACAATATTGTTTTTAAACTGAAAAGAACAATACAACATTACTATTCTACAAATTTCAAGAACAGCGTTTAGGTTTACCTTCTTCACCTTTCAAATAACCTAAAGTACTCTCTTTATATCATATTCTTTTTAAATATGTTCATATCTGTCGAACCTTGCGTGATAGAAACGTTTTATGATAATTTTCAAAATCAGCGTGATTGTTTCCTTTGAGATCTCCTACTTCCATCCTGGAGGTATAAAACATTTTTTTGTTCCCTAGTGTCATTTACGTCCTCATTCCAGAACGTCCATTTTCTATCTGTTTGTTGATTCCATCAGTCATCGTAAGTAGACTGTATCCACGATATCGAAAACATTGCCAATCTATGTTTTTATCTCAGTAGGCCATGTATTGATGTCTTGATGTCAAATATGGGCGAAATATCACCTCTAATTTCCACTCGTTTAGAACTGCGCCCGGTTCGGACACACTGTTGTGACTCCTAACCACACATTGTTGTAATTTGTGAATTAGTTGAATTTTACAAAACTACCCTATCGTCCTCTCCAACAACTAGCATTTTTAAATAAAGAAAAACATTTAAGCGGCTCTAAAGTATCCAATTGAGATTCCCCAAAGATAGGATTAAACCTCCATGAAAGAAAAATCAATTTTGCCCAGTAAGGGTGTCCTCGCAATTTTTAGACGCTATTGCTAAGCTTGCTATGTTACAATCTCTATCCACACTTGTAAACCATTACCTTATGAGAAAATATAGAAAATGTATTGAGACGTGTCATGAAGTATTTTATTACGAAAAGTTAGTAGTTTCTAGTGGGACTGATTATCATAGATTGATAAGGAGTTGAAATGTGGCGAGAGTTGTTAGGTGGGAATAATAACTTCCTGGCTACAGCTAAGAGCACTAATTTTTGACTACCTTCCTAGACACCTAGTGTCACCTTGTTTATCGACTCTTTTCTTACCGATAGATGTGTTTGAAAATAACATTTTTCTATCCCACTGATTTATCTAATCCTACAGTATTGGTGTGTAGTCTATCGATGAATTTTCAGATTTTAAAGCAGACACGTATTACATAAAGTAAAATAAAGTTCATTTATAGTGAAGGATGGTCGACTAGTAAGCTTTATTACATTCTATAAAATGATATGTACAGGCTAAAATCAAAACGTCATTATAAAAATAACAAGCAGAAAATAAATTCAAGACAAAAAACGTCTATGCCTGACGAACATTTGTATGAATATTAAATCTTTCATTTTTTATGGCTCAGCCGCAGTTTTACAGTTTTGCATTGATCTATCTCCCTCCCTATTTTTTCTGCATTAGTGATTAATGGGTCACTGGGTGGATGATCTGGCCGTTGCTGGGCTCTAAGGAGGCTTAGTGCTAAAGAAGAAGAAAACTGACTGAAGACTGTACCACAAAGTGTGGAATGACAAGCAGCAGGGGACAGAATCCATTTCAATGTGACAGACAACGTCTAGAATCCGGTTATGGCAAAAAAAAAGATGGAAAGTGGAGGAGGTAATGTCAGTCTCAAGATATTAACGGATATTTTTGATTATTTTGTATATTTTTTGGTAGCGGTTAACAGTTCAGGGGAGGAGAGGGAGTGATTATAACGATTCTTATATTTGATAAACCACTTTAACAATCACTACTTCCTTCAAGTAATAGAATTATTGTAATGATATTTTCCAATATTTTTCCAATATTTTCTACGCTTATTTATAGTATTTCAAAATTAGTCTTGGTCATCTGTTCTAAAAATTTTAATAAAGAATGCTTAATGAAAATACAGTATAATTTCCGCTATTCGCATTTTCAATATGTATTTCTGTGGGCCACAAGAAATGTTTTGCACCGTTAACATTGGATAAATCAACAAGAAAACTGTTTAAAGAATTCTGCTTTAAAATAAAACATGACAATATTATGAGCAAGAATCTAATTTTCTGCTGGAATTCGTGGCACTAGGTCATATTCTTGTATGAATTTTAATTAACGAGAAACATTCCCTGATACAAGTGAAGTTTGAGAAAGGAACGCTACTCCAGTTGTAAGCTATTCTCCAACAGAAATGCTCGGTTGACGGGTGGAGTTGAAGAGAGAGAAAAATAAAAAAGACAGACGATAATGAGATCAAGACACAGAGAAGAGAGAAGTGAGAAGAGAAAGAGGAGAGAGAGAAATAAGAGGAGAAAGAGGAAAAAGAGAAGTGAGAGGAGAAAGAGGAGAGAGAGCAGTGAGAGGAGAAAGGAGATAGGAGAGGAAAGAGTGAGGAGAAAGAAAAAGAGAGAAAAGAAAGGAGAAAGAGTAAAGAGAGAAAGAAGGAAAAACAGACACGGAGCGAAAGAGAGCGGAGTTGTTAATGGAAATCGTTAATGTTAAATTGTTAATGGAAAAAATAAGAATCGTACAAGAGAGAAAGAAGAGGTAAAACGAGTGAAAGTGTGATAGGAGACGCGAGAGAGGGAGATAAAAAGAAAGAAGAGATAGGAGAGGTTGAGGGAAAGAAGAAAGAGAGTACCGTGATGGCAGCGCAGTGGCACTGACAACGGGGCAGCTGCGGAGGCGACGGCGAAGACCTCGGAAGGCGCAGAAAATATTACGCGCGAGATTACGACCCGACGGCGCCACCATGTTAATTAGTTTCTGGCGCAATTAGTGCCTCTCAAAACATTATAACAGCGGGGCTGCGCTGCAAGACGTAGCGGAGTTTCTGCGAGCAAAGAACTCAAACAGAAGCATTCTAATGATTCGCTTTGTTTCGAGCCTTTTTAAGGAATCCGGACGGAGGAGAGGAAAGTGGGGTTGGTATGGGTCAAGTTGAGTGACGTATTGTTTTGTGAAGCTCTTTCACTGAGAGACGAAAGATTTTTTTCTCCAGAGAAAGCACTTTTAAGGTGCATATTTTTTACTTAATAGACGTGTTTAGGTAATATTTGATTCATTGAAATATTTGTTTGGAAATTTTGGTATACATTTTAAAGACAACCAGTTTCCTTAAAGATGTGCTCTACATAGTTAAAGCCAACGCAACCAAATATATAATCCTAGATTATCGTTATTAAGCAATATTACACAACACACTTTAGGTTCAATATATCTGTTCTTTAACATGTCAATCGTAACAATTAGTGAAGAATCTCCAAAACTATTTATAGCATTATTAATGCAATTAAATATCACATTTACTTTAGCAATTAATAAATTGAGAGCAGAATTATTATTTCAGTTATCAGAAAAAAGAACGAACACCGAAACATTAAAAAAGTACAAGCTTTTTAAGAAACAAATCTTTCATCCACTTAAATAGAACTGTCGGCGTTCCTTGACGGAGAAACGCACTGAAGGCCAAAGAGACTTTAAAAGGGATATTCAATATTCATCCGATCTTCATTTACGTTGCTTTCAAAACGACACACTGATCACGGGCGAGTGCCCCTGCCCTTTTTTTCGCCCTCGGTCGCCTTCTGGCCCTGCGGCGCCGCGACGCCGGTCCTTCGTCGCCATGGAGATCCGCAAAGCCCTTCGGAGAGGGCCCGAGGGCTTTCCTCGAATACAAGATTGTGCGAGCGCCCTTTCAAACCTCTGCCCTTCATTCCGCTGCGATTCGCGGGCCCACAATTATTTCCCTGGGGGCGGGGGGAGGGGCGGCGGCGACGTCTGCTGCGCGGGGGGGGGGGAAAGGGGAGGGGCGGGAGATGGAGGAGACGGAGGGCGGATAGGAACCGGGAAATGCAAGCTGCGGTCATGACGCGATCTGGAAATAAAATTAAAGAAAAATTAAAGTTCGGATTTCCATCGAACAAAAGAATATCAGAAAGAAGAGAGGGGAACAGGAATAGTTGATGAAATACCGGCAAAAGGGAGAAGTCAGAAAGTCAAAGAAGAGGAAAAATAATCTTTTCTCAACGGAAACGAGGGATCTAAGCGATGGAAGAAGACCTGGGGAGAAGTGATAGGACTCGAGAAATGGTGTCTACAGTGACGACGTGATCAGAAATTAATATTAAAGGAAAATTAAGAATTGAAACAGAGGGAAATACGAAGAGAAAAATAACGGGAATAAGATCGTAAATTAAGAAAAGGTAGTAGAAAAAAGAAAATTGAGAAGGACTTAGAAAGCCAGAGACACAATATTGCAACAGTGAAAACTAGTAAGGAAGTGTAAAAGTAGAATAAAGGTAAAACATGCAAGTTTTATGAAATAAACTTGAGGAAATAGAAGCCACAAAATGTCACTGATTTTTTGCAGAAACGAAAGAATAGTCACAAACACATCAAGGGAATCTTAACTAAAAAGTACATGTGGCTTTATTGAAGACACAATAGCTCGTAATACTTAAGTAAAAAAATCAGATATCTAGTAGAAATGAAAATAGTTGAATCAACAATGTATCACTGAAGGTAAACTGGAGGTAAACTGATAAATAATAGACTGAAGAAAGAATGGAAAGGAATTCAGAGATGAACGTCTGTGAAAATATACAATTCTTCGCAAGGATAAAGAGTAATCACATATCGCCTTTTATTGATTTGATGTTTGAGAACACAATTTCATAGTCGTAATCAAGAGAGACAAATATCGTTTACCAGATGCTTTACGATCTTTATTTCTAATCTCCAATGCGCCCAGAAATTGAAAGAAAATTACGCAGCATTTGGGCATGCGAGAGATGTCTGTGATTTTGATAATACCTAGGCACTCTGGGAAAATCCCAAAACAATGAAAGAATTTTGATTCTGACTGAAAAATACTAGACTGTGTTATTCTGTCTATTCTCAGACTGCGTATTCCGATTGAATTCTCATACACAACCAATGTATTCGAATGGCTGATGCCAACGGACTCGCAATTGAGACGACTTTGTGGTACAAGCGATGGCGACTAATCCGGGTTCACAACCAGATCAATCTGGCAACTGAGTGAGCTTGAATGGTTATGATGGTGAAGGACAATAATGAAGGAGGAACGGAGAAAGATGTGATAGGGAAGATGAAAATGACTCAGACTGAGGATGATCATATAGATGATGTCAAGAACGAATTGAATCGCGACGCTTCTTGCGACGAAGAGGTACTAAGGCAAACGATTGTGGTGAGCAGGTGAGTTAAAAACAGAAGGACAAATCTGAATACACAGTTAATGAGATCAATGAAGAGAGATGAATTAATTAGAGAACACTTATCATGATGGGGGACGCAAGCAATGAAAGAGCCCGTAGAGAAACTAGAAGCTAACGGAGGAAGTAGACGTAAGGACAATGAGCTTCGGCGAAGTAACTAATGAGAATCTAGTAACGAAGGAGAATTGGTAAGGACGACACCGCTGATACGGAAGAATCGGAAGATTTCATGAAGGCGACGGGAGAAAGTAGAACATCAGCGTTCAATAAGATCAATCAAGAGAAATCAACGATTGAGATCGAATGCCAGTGACGACGCAAAAGGCAGAGGATGGCTGCGACAGATTGGGTAAAAGGAGTAAGAACAATGAGGTCCAGCAAGGCAGCGAGAGAGTGACGCCGATGTCGAAGGAGGGGCCCTGTGGAGCGCCAGCGGGGCCGAGTCAGTAGCAGCCGAAATCGCAACGTAGACGACGGACCCGGATAATACTCGAAAGACCACTCCATTTACGCCGGCAGTGGCAGTTCTAGAGCAGCGGTGCACTCCGACAGACGCCAACGTCATCGTCCCGCCGCCGCCAGGACGGGATGAGGGGTGGGGGACGGGGTACATCGTCCCCTTCTCGACCCTCCACTTCCGCCGCGCCGGCGCGGCGGCGGGGCGCCAGCCGCGAGGAGGAGACTCCGCTGTATCTGATCGGGCGCGGAGAAAATTGGAAAGGATTTGCGGGGAATTAGGTTTCGACATTACGTAAGGCGCGTGCAGGGCGGTCCCCGTCCGGTCGGAGCGCGAGGGATGTGGGTTCGGGGGCGGCGGGGCGTAGCGCGGCAGCCGGCGAGGAACTTCCCTCGGTCCTACTGCGGGCTTCGGTCGCGCCAAGACTAGGGGTGCAAGACCAGGGACGATTTTGTAGAAACATCGATTCCGCATTCCTGTTTGTTTTTGTCGAAACATCGATTCCGCAACTCTTTGTTTTCATAAAAACGTTTTTCTTACAGAAACTTCGATCCCGTATCCCTTTTTCTTTTCGTAGAAACATGTTTCTTACAGAAATATCTATTTTGCATCTCCTTTTGTTTTTATAGAAACATCGATTCCGCAAATCTTGGTTTTCATAAAAACGTGTTTCTTACAGAAACTTCGATTCCGTATCCGTTTCTTTTTGTAGAAACATGTTTTTTATTGAAACATCAACTCTGCATTCCTGTTTGTTTTTGTAGAAACATGTTTCTTATAGAAACATCGATCTACAGAGCCTCGATATCTTATTGCCGAGGCTTTTTAACATCGACGTTTTGTGCTCGATGTTCTCTTTGTAAATTGAAAAGTTCCGCAATCAATATTTTGTTAATATTAAAACATGAAATAATAACTGATAGTACCAATTTTAAATTCCTGTCAATTTCTGTGTTCGAATCAAACGAATAACGTCTGTACTAGTCTTCATCGAGCAAGCAATTCCTCGCGATGTCCCTGATGCCCTCCTAGTGTTTTCTATGTCTTTTCTTGTAGTATGATGTGTAAAAACATCCATGGATTTTGGTCGATGTTGTGTTAACATTACTTTTTTTTACTTTGTTCATCGATATTTCGTAACATTGACGATTAGTTATGGATATCGCACAATCAGCCAAGACGCGCAGAAAGAGTACGCAGAGAGGTAAGTTGGCTGACGTCTTCCTAGCTAAAGTGTATATTTCTTTTATTTCGTTTCACATTGATAAAACACATTGATAAAAACTGAAATTGGTGTTTATTTCTTTCAATGATTTAATGAGATACATTCTGAACAATGTTACTAAAAGTATTGTGATATACCAGAATATTATAGATTTTTATTTAATGATGTTAGCTATAAATGGGTATACAATATGGCGGTATAGGCGGCCTTAGCAACGTCAGCGCAGAGGTTGGCAAGGTCAACAAACTATACACGGGCCTTGATGACGTCAGGACGCCGGCTAGATGGCTGAAGAACCTAAGATATAATTGGTGCAAAAACGAATGACTGACGGAGGTCGCGGCTACTCGGATTTGTAAGAGACGCACGGGTTGGCTATTAAAGATTAGATAGTCCAATTTTTACCGCCGTGTTTTGGAAAAATAGAAGGATGGACGCCTACCGAGCCATAAAGGGTTCAAGAAGGCATTAAATAGAACATTCTGACTCGGGGTGTCGTGGAGTGAAGATCGTACATTCTGACTCTGGGTGCCGTAGCGTAAAGATCGTTAGTAGACCATATAGTGGGAAAGTGAGACTTGTATAGTTTTCTTGTGAGAGAAGTGATAGTTTGTTTCCGGACTTTGAAAATAATTTACCAGAAGTGATTTCGCGGAGGACTTGTTCAGATTTTCGGACATTGCAGTTGGACTTCAATAGTTTACATAACCAGTGGGAGAGACTAGGAACCGGGGAGCGTCGGATAAGAACTAACAAATAGTTTAGGCAGTGTGGACTGGACGTGTCAGCAGCGCCGCAAGACTGAAGAAAGAAGCGGAACTTGGAATTAACAACGGCCAAGTGAGAAGCGACCACGGAGCGTTGGCATTCAAAAACGGTAAAAACAATACTGCAGTATAAAAGAGATAATTTATTTAAAAAAGGGTCATGACCATCAAATTAATTGTTTTTAATTTAAAGTTAAATAAATTGTTGAATTTTGTTCTTTGGAAATGAAAAGAGTTTCATTTGTCAATCATAATTATTAATTAGTTGGAAGCATAATTATTACATTTCAGATTCCACGCCATACTGTATGGTTGGCAGATCAGGTAATCGGCTATCGAGGCGATAGCGAGAATTTGTATCCGGACCCATCGACCCAAGCTAGCTGGATTTTTATATAATTTTGTTAAAATCAGATAGAAAAACTTTGGTAGTAATTCATGTAACCTGTTTCTGGCGCCCAAATCTTAATAAATTTGGAACAGGACATAATTACAGCCACAATCTTGATGAGACGTGAGAATGGTATATTTCAGTATCCTGTGCGTAAGATTTCGTGATCTATGCGGCAATATCACTTAGCACCCGTGTTTTATTATCGGATTTTTAATCTAGCTAATAAGTGATATTTAACAATTAAATTGGATTTTTGGACGAATAAAATGATATCAAATTCATAAGATTGGAAATATTTAAATATAGAAGCATGTACCCTACATTTCCACTTAATTCAATGAACTTAAGCAACTTGTATCCTAGTTCACGCAAATTCGAAAAATGTATGTTTTACCACTACCTTTATATTAATTAATGGAATAATTTACATAATTATTACACGTCAATACTTAAAGTGCAAACGCGAATACATGAAATTAAGACAAATGCTAGTTATATATTGCAATATGAGACGTATGACTACTTCAGGAAGTGCATCCATTCTTTAAAACATCAATTAATTACATAACAAAGCAAACAAATCATTGAAATAAAACCTTTTCACGTTTCTCAAAAGAATAAAAATAAAGTTTGTGAATGAGCATTTGCATTAACTAACACTTTATACACGAAGAGAGGCGTTCCAATAATTATCAATAAAAGTCAATAAACTGAAAGCAATAAACCCAAAATGTATTACTAAAACAAAGTTCCCGAGCATCACGTCTCTTGTCCATAGTGCGGCCCGACGACGCGGCCACGAAAATAAATAAATCAACTTTCCAATCAAACTCAGTTAAATCCTCGACAACATTAAACTTGCGCAACAAACCATCCATTCACTCACAAACATACAATTTTCAATTTAACTTTCGCATTAACCCGCCCAGTCTCTCCGCCGTTTCGACGAATATAAACGGCGCCTCCAACTGCGGGCAAGATGCACAATGGGTCGCAACCGCGCGCAGCGCGCGCCCAAGTAGCGGTCCAAAGGAGAACTAAATTCCTCGCGCCGCTCCGCACCGCGCCGCGCCGCGCCTCCGTTGAAAAGTGTTAACTACTTTACCTCCTTGGATGACGCAAACGAGCAAACACGCTCTTTTGAGGCTCTTCGCCTCTTTTGGCTTTTCTTTGCGTCTCCGCCGCGCCGCGCCGCGCCGCGCCGCGCCGCAAAGCTGCTGCCTGCGAAGTCCAGAGCGCGCGGAGGCAACGCGTTTGAGGAACGAGGCTTGAGGCTTCTGAAAGGCGTCGCTGGACGCCAGAGGAGCACGGCGGAGTAGAGGAGCGCACACGGTTGTTGTAATTATAGGTTACGTGCGGAACATTCCAAAGAGGCCGTTTGCTTGGAGGAAAGAGGACGAATACAACTTGCTGCAAGAGGACTCTGTAAGATGTAAGACTGTGTACAAGCCAAAGTTGTCAGTTTGTTAGTATTTTTCTTCGAATTCTTCTCCTTCTTCTTTTTCCTAGCATCTTCTTCTTCTGACTTTAATCCATTTACTTTAGTCCCTTCTTTTCATTTTCTGGAACTTTATTTTCTTTCCTTTACTCTCTCCTCTTTTTGTCCACATTTTTTCCTCAATTTTCTTCTCTTTATTCTACTCTTCATCATTTTACTTTCTCGTTTGCTTATTTCCGCTTTTTCTTCTTCTTTCCCTTCCCCTGCTCCTCCTCGATCTTGAACGACGTAGATGTAATTGAAGTAAACGAATATGATGACATGACTTGCATACTTCTTGCTGCCGAGAAAACTCATTCAATGCTCTCTATATCACTTTGTTACCCTTTTGTCGAAATGTTCTTTACTTTCTTACGAACATTCTTGAAATATACAATTCGTATACTATCTTTTATTCAACTTTCATTTCTTCTGCCTTCATTATGATTTTATTTTTTGGTAGCTGTTATTTCTCTTGTACCCATGACTAATAAGAGATTCTGAACTTGTGCACATTCTATATTGCTTAGCCTGCATAAAACTTAATGAAGGGAATAACTATTACCACGATGTTGGATAATCTTTCAATTCATGTCATTCTCAGCCATTTTAGTCTTGATTTCCACAGGGAGTTAAACGATTTTAACCAGAAGGAGGCGTTTTAAAGTTCCACTCATAGACACGTACTCCAACTATCTGGGAACATTCTTTTTAACCTTTTTTCCCTTTTCCAAGATGAGAGACCAATGGGGAGGAATTTTTTTCCACGCTCTTGTTATCAAGTTTGTATGTCAATTTCCAAAAGTTTCTTTTATCCAGGAACATTTCTACTAATAAAATGTCAACAATGTTCGTTTCTACCTTTATAATCCGTTTCTGCCTTTATAACTACATTTCGTTAAAGAGGGGTTGGAATTTCAATAACACCGGAACTCGGGAAACCGTGCGCATCTGGTAGACGTCTTACCCCCTTGCATTCCGTTTACTGCCCACCAACCGCAGTGCGATCTTCGTCTATTTTCGCGGCGGAGGCGAACGGGAGCGAGCTGACGCGCGCTATCGCCGCGCCGGAGACGCCAGGGCTGCCAACCGACGCGCGCACGCGACGCGACGCCGAGCGAGGCGAGGCGAGGAGGCATCGCGCGCGCCAGGTGTCTGCGTGAGAAGACGCTAATCGAGAGCGAGGCGCCTCGACTACGTCACGTCCGGCGTAATCTGCGCGCTATTACGCGCGCTTCCGCCGCCCCTACTGATGCAATTTTCCGGAATCTGACAACAATGCAGCTGGCCGATAAGGCGCGTCCGAGACGGCGGCGGCGGCGGCAGTGGCGGAGCGCGGGCGGCGCTGGCCCAGTGCGGCCAACTTGCCCAATTATAACCGCGATGCTTATCGGGTGCTGCGGTGTCTGTGGAAGGCGTGTGGGGTTGGGGGCGGGGCGGTGAGGCGCGCGTTTTGTGCCCCCGCCTTCAATGCTATCTCGGGCGAAGAGGGCGGGTGGCGGGGGGCGGGGAGCGGCGGGGAGAGGCGCGTGGGCCGCCATTAAGGAGGCGAACGGTTATGGCGGCGCGCGACAATGCGCCCCCGCGGCGGTTATCGCGGGCGAGAATGACCGCCGCCAGATTTATGAGCGGCCGCGACGCGCACCTCTCAGCCTCCAGCCGGCACCGCACGGTGCGGCGCAGCAACGGTGAAGGCGGCGGTCGCGGTGGTGAAGGCAAAAGTGGAGGGGGAAGTAGGAGCAGGAGTGGGGGCGGGGAGTGACAGTGATTCGGGAATAGTGGCGGGGAACGTGAGTAGTTGCGTGGAGGAACGGTGTCAGGGTGGATTGGCGGTGGAGGAGGGATGATGGCGGGGGATGATGGGCGCGACGGGTAAATAGTGGCGGGAAGTCGAGGCGGAAAGAGACTGTGACGGCGAGGGTGGAAGTGATGACGGAGGATGCATGGGTGTCGCCGTGGGGGAAAGAGTGGCGGGGAGAATGGTGTTGGGTAGCGGAAGTGGCGGTGGTGGACAGGAGTGGTGGCGGATGCAGGAAGTAGCGGCGGCGGTGGGGGATTCTGCGGGACACCACGATAGGTGGCGGTTTGGCGGGGATGGTAACGTGAGTGACGTTGGCAGCTTTATAGCCACGCCCCCCACCCCTCCGGCTCCTCTTGCCTCTACTGTCAAGAGATTCGCCGGTCCCTCCAATCCACCGACCCATGTCTCATCCTCTTGCACCTTTTGATGCCTTCAACATCATCCTCACTATTCTTCTTACACCCTTCTTCAATCTCATGACATCTGCTGCTTTGTTTCCCCACTCATTTCAAATCGACTACCTTCGAGGATCTCCCTGGCACTTTATGTATCCGCGGTCCCCTTCCGGATACAGGTTAAAAATTTTCAAAAGATGCAGCTGGACTTCGCTGGTTTCTTATAAACCCTTATTGTTTTCACTTAAGTCAGAGTTCAGAGTCAAAGTTAAGAACAACTAATACAAATAATCGTGTTTTCGCTAAATTTAAACGAGTACGATATTATGGTTCAATAAAGATATCTCATCTGCATGTGAACAATATTTTAGGTCACAGGAAACTGAAACATCCAATGAACATCATCTTTTTTTATACTTTTCAGCAATATGGAATTGCGAATCTGTGACGGCCGAGGGCTTGTGGACAGACTTTGAAAATCAATGTTGTCTTACATGTACGCTCCTCTTTCGCTTTACTCATCCAACTGACCTTTACCATAATTATTCATTCGTTCAACAAGTTAGCTCGTCAATCGTATAGCAATTGCAGTGAAAGACTGCCAGGTATTTAAGAGTATCACATCACATATTTTTAGGCATAAACTAGTGGTGGCAGAGAGTGGTACAGACTTTTCCGTAATAGTTTTCTACTTCCTTTGGTCTCTGCTAGCTATTCGGACTTGATACATATTCTGCCCAGCTGCCGTTTATCGCCGCCCAAATTACATTTTTTACATATTTTCTTAGTTTTTTTCCCCCTTTCCTAATAGTAAAATAGAAATATTCTTTTAATAATATTAAAGGACAGTAAAACCTCGTCCTAAATGGGAATTGTCTTTGAAAAATTCGGAGCCGCTTTTCAGAAAATCTTGGTTTTGTAATATTTTTAAAATTGCACATATTGCACACAATATTGCTCCAAAACTACTAAAATTTTCAAAAAAATGTACATGACCTTATTGAAAGAACTCACTCGGGAAAACAAGTTGTATTTGAAGAAAAAATCTCTATCATTCACTTTGTAGTTGTAGGAAGATACCAAAGATTATTCAAATTTTGCAATTTTCGAAAATTCAGAGCTGACCATGAAATTAGGACCTATGCCACCTTTATAAGTGTATTTTACTCTATTCTCACAAGAAATTTAAAGAAAAAAATTGGAGCCGTTGTTGAGAAAATTTTGAAAATGTCCGGGAGACTTCATGTAAAGTACCCCCAAATTTTATAGAATCTTTTTCAAATCTCAAAGCTCGACTCGAACCAGATCGACGGGGGTTTCTTCAATTTGAAAAAAATCCTACGTATGTTTTAGACGGACAGACAGACGGACGGATGGTCGTTTTGCTTTTGATTGGTTATTTGATAGCAATGACTCACAAAACAGAGATTCTGGCTACACCATGTGTTAGAGGATTTTTTGTTAATTTAGCGACTGAATTTATCCACTTTTTCTTTATCAGGGCCTAGCAATGAATCTTTTCCTGACGAAAATCCTTCGTTTTCCTTCTGACGAAAATCCTTCGCGCAACATTACATAACTTTGCCTATACTACGTATTTTACTCCGTATATCGTATGTATTCGGGAAATTAAAAGTAGTTTCAGTCACTCAATGGCTTCTAAAAACTCATATGGATTTTATGGATTTTAAGCATGAATCAAACAGCAACGATTCGTTGCGTTCTTCACTTCAGAACATTTTTTTAAAAATATCTGACAGAATGTTCTTCTGCTGTGTCAAAAATAAAGTTAGCAAATAGTCGGCCAGCAACGATTTCTGAAAAAAACATTTGGTTCTTTATGCAACACTATCATTAAAAATTTCTGCTTTCACGCCTTCTTTTAGTACAAGGTCTGAGTATCGAAGACAGAATTCTGAGTTCTCGAAGTGCTTTTTTTCATTAAACAAAGTATGTTTACTGAGATATTTAGTTTTTTGCAGTGTCATTCTCTCCAGACTGAGAAACTATCTTTTATTTTTAATAATTTTCGGAAATTTTATCCTACACAGAATGTCTTTAAGATTCACTTAGAATGTTCTTAATATTAAAATATGTTCGGAGAGTAAAGTGCTTAAGATATGGCGACGAAAAAGTTTCCTAGAACTTATACTGACTGCAGAATAGAAGTACTTCCATGAAACTACGAAGTGTCCGCTCTTCTAGATGTTTCATTTTGTTTACTAAGAATATTCCAAGAAGGCACTGTGTAACATGGATCTTTATCAACACAAGAGCGAGTCCCTATTGAATTAGTCACTTTCTTGAAGTCTCTTGCCTCTTGAATGCGTTAACAGTTATACATTTCTGTTCTTGAACAGCTGCTAGATGTGTTTGAGGATACTAGTGTTCTAGAACGTGAGGATAAGATAGGATGTTGAGTAAAGACACCTGAAATAAAATAAACACCAAAATTTTTTAGAATAAGATGTTTACTACGTGTCATTGACGATACTGTACGTTTCAGAATAAGTAATAGATGCATTGTGCAGTCAGTGAAAATCACTACAACCTTCGGGCAGAGTGATGGAACAATGGTGGACAGAGACTGACAAAGCAAACGAAGGTTATCGCTAAAGCGGAAACCAAAATGACAGAGCAGAGGGTGAGGGGGTGGCAGAGCATTTGAAGAAACGGGGGAGTAGGAGGTGGTCGTGGCAACCATAGCGGTGATGGAGGAGGTCAGTGGCAACGAGACAGCAACGAAGAGACAGCGACGAAGAGACAGCGACGAAGAGACAGCGACGAAGAGACTGCGACGAAGAGACTGCGACGAAGAGACTGCGACCGAAGAGACTGCGTACGAAGAGACTGCGACGAAGAGACTGCGAACGAAGAGACGGCGACGAAGAGACGGCGACGAAGAGACGGCGACCGAAGAGACGGCGACGAAGAGACGGCGACGAAGAGACGGCGACGAAGAGACGGCGACGAAGAGATGGCGACGAAGAGACGGCGACGAAGAGACGGCGACGAAGAGACGGCGACGAAGAGACGGCGACCGAAGAGACGGCGACGAAGAGACGGCGACGAAGAGACGGCGACGAAGAGACGGCGACGAAGAGACGGCGACGAAGAGACGGCGACGAAGAGACGGCGACGAAGAGACGGCGACGAAGAGACGGCGACGAAGAGACGGCGACGAAGAGACGGCGACGAAGAGACGGCGACGAAGAGACGGCGACGAAGAGACGGCGACGAAGAGACGGCGAAGAAGAGACGGCGAAGAAGAGACGGCGAAGAAGAGACGGCGAAAAAGAGACGGCAACGAAGATGGCAGACACACAGCAACGACCCCGTGCCCACCGTGCTGTGCGAAGTAATGAGGATTTGAGCAGCCACCGGAAGACGCGCTCCGTCCGTTCGACCCGTCGCGTCGCCTCCCGTCGCCTCCCGTCCCATGGGGCAGGTGCCTCGAGCCTCGGCACCGTCAGCTGCCGCAGTTCAAGTGGCGGAGTGAGCTGCGAACGCGTTTCCGCGGTGGATGGAAATGCAAATTCCACGAGAGGACTTGGTTAAATGACGGATTTTAGAACTTGAAGATCTTAATTAACGCGGGCGTGTATTGAGTTAACGAAAATAATGAGAATGAGAAGGTTTGATTGCATTTACTATTCGTAATGTCTATTCGTAATATACAGTAAATGGGAACAACAACTGTCGAGAAAATAGCCGATTGGATAGCGTTGTAACGTTCTCGGCTCAAGGGTTGTGGGATCGAATTCTGACTCAGTCATGGATATTTGTTAGCTAGTTTTGGCATAAAGGGGCTCTGCCATCTACCCTTCAACCCCATTTCTTCCAACATTTTCCTTACATACGCTCTTATAGAATCGACATTGAACCGCTAATATACGCTTGGGCGTAACGCTGGCAGTTGAGGCGAGGCGGTCCCATTGCAGCAAAAAGTATTGTGTATCAAAGGAGGGACATCTGAAGTTCCCGGAAAGCTAGAAGTAACGAAGGAATAATTAGTCCATTAAGGACCAGAGTATAAAAGCGTTCTTGAAAATTTGTTTTAAAAACATTTAAATTTCATTATTTTAATATTTAAAATTCAACAATACATTACTTTAAGAAAGAAATTAATGTTCTATATATTTCAAGTGTAGAATACGTTTAAAAGAATTTAAATCACCATCATTTTGTTCAACTTTACGTGAAAATGTCTAACATTTCCTGAAAAGAGGATATTAATAAAAACTTTAATATCGATGAATAGATTAATACTTAATTCATGCTGAAAAATAGTATATCCTCAATTCGATGTCCCTCAGTATAGATCAAAAAAAAAATATGTTCGTGGTATAGTAAGTATCACTTCTACCACTAACATTTTCATGCTATCACAAAATATAATGCCCGATATGCCAGTAGATTACTCAAACTATTCAATGCTTTTGAAAATGCAGTAGAATTAGGTTTATCTACAGCTTAACCATTTAGATGAAATCGTGCACGAACTGGATTTCGTTGGAAACGTAACTCATTAAAGAATGGCTAGTTTAGCGATTAGAAGTAGTGCCCATTGGAACGCCTAATCTTTCGCCAGCTACTTCCATAGGTTCGTTTTTGTGTTTCCTGGCACGTCAACATTTGCCTAGTGAATATTGTGTTCCGTCTATTCTGGAGAGATATCCAGCGTTCTACTATCCTCTTGCGAAATTTTTATATCTCGAGGTATCTCTCCCACTGGGACACTTTTAGTTTTGTCGGGATAATCTCCCAGCTCCCAATTGATATGTGTGGTAGTGTAGGGCTTGTGTGTATGTGCGCGCGCATGTGTGTGAGAGGTGAGAATGGGACAAGAAAGAGGAAGGGAAGATTGTACATGGTACGTGGTCAGATTGATAGGGAGCTGCACCGGCCATCGCTTGGCGTCGATCGGAGAAACCACGAAAAACCACCATAAACTAAACCAGAAGTGCACAAGCGCCCTATTTGAGCCCCTTCTTGGGACGCCGGGAAGCCCGGGCCCCACGAGAACCAGGAAAGTTGGTATAATCCCTGAAGGTCGAGCTGTCTTACTGATCAGAATCGTCGGTTCACTGCTAAGAGCGAGCACGAATTTTTATTTACGGAGAGAAAAGGAGCAACAACGTATCTCGTATGTCAGAGGATGGTGTCGGAGAAAAAGTAACAGCAAAAAGTAAAATAAACATTTAAAAATGTATAGTCAAGTGTATTACAACCAGATATTTCTGAACTAAATTTATGAAGTGTGTGTAATTATTGCAATTAGAAACGGTTAAATTTTCTGTTCTTGTAAATTATATTACAAATATTTTCAAAGTCAGTTGAAACACTAAAGATTGACCGTGAAATGTGTGGAAGTTGTCGAGCAATTTAGTATTCTGAAATAACAGTATACAAAACCGCCCCTCTCCAGAAACTACAGCCCTTATTTCAAGTTTTAGTTCAACATAACTCAACACATTTCCGTCTTAAGAGCCGCAGGGCTTTCCTCCCACCGAGAGCTCGGGCAGCGGTCACTTGCCCCAAAAGTGAAAGCCTTTCGCTAGATGCGTGTGGGGCGCGGAAGGGCTGCCATGGCCGTGGTGGGGCGCGTGGCCGCGACCCTTGCGCAAGCCTGAACCGAACGGAAAACAGCCCCGGCCGTTAGAATGCTCCTCCCGCCAGTTGCTTCGTCGGGAACGTGACCGCTCCGCTCGCCTGCGGCGCACGTGGCCGTGCGTGAGCGCCCCGGCGGCGGGTGTCGGGGCCCGCGCGTGACGTCAGCGCTTCGCAAATACCTGCACTACGCGCGGCGCCTGTCCCTTGCCCTGGGAGCAAGAAGCCGCTGGCCCAGGCGGTCACGTGCCGCGCGCGCACGTGGAGGTCACCGGCGCAGGGCTAGGCCTCAGAGATTAGGCCTCGTTAGTGCCTCGCGCAGCCTTTGAATATCGCCGAACGAGATGTTTCTGCCAATCTAAAGAGAAGAGCGCGCTGAAGGGGTTCTGGCAAGCGACATATCAACAACGTATTTCTCAGTTTTTTTTCTCTTTTACAGAACACGTTCTCTTGGAGCTCTTAATAAATGACGAAAAATCTCCTCGTTGTTAAAAACTCGATTTTTAATCGGGTGTGGGTGATTTATATCTGTACCTAAGTAACCGGAGGATAATGTCGCCGTAGTCTATGTACTTATCTTCGCGGAATTGCGCCCTTTCCTGAAAGAAGAGCATTTAGACTCTAGCTGTAAGGGTTGCCTCGTTAGGCATTCCGAATGAGAAGCGTCGTACAAACTCATAACCAGAATGCATTAGCAATTACTATCAGAAACCTGGGTGTCCGAGTGTGTCTGAATGAGCAATCTTAGTTATACGTAGATAATCAGATATATAAAAGTTGTATCTTTTGTACCTCTCAGTAGTTAAACCTTTAGGTGCCTTCTTCCCCTGCAAAGAGCACTAGCCTAATAAACAATTAATATATTTTTTAAATTTTTCGAATGCAAAACTGCGTAGTTTTTTATATGAGCTGTCTCCAACCTATTCAACCTCAACCAAACAAGTTCACAGACCACCACTTTGAATTTTTCTTATTTTTTTAAATAATTTAATTAAGTCATAATTTATTCATAAATACATTCAAAAATAATTCATAACTTTCTTTTGTTTTAACAAAATCTTCTTCCATAGTAAAATACACCTATATGTATGTTCTTATTTAATTATAACAAAATTCTAAATGAATATTCAATCTTAAAAATTCTTTAAATATTGTGTAATTGCAACAAAATTTTTAACATTAATTTTAACGATTTCAAAATAAAAGACGTACATTTAAATCAAACACATTTTATTACGTCATTTGTTCCTGAGTCTGTAAAGTAAGTTAATGTGTTTTTGGTAATATTGCCAATAAAAAAATACAAATAGACTGCATAGTTTTTTATGGTGCATCGGCTTTTTTGCGCTGACATCTAAGTGATTGTGTTTCTCTGGAGGACAGTCCATCTACAAACTTTACAGGTAAAAACAACCTCGAGAGCCGCGCTTTTTACTGACAACATAGGAAAACTGTCTTTTTCTCTGAGCGAAAAAGGTGTCCCCGCCTGAGGCCTACACAACGGTCAAATGTCTCTATCAATGCCCCCCATGCCCGCAGACATCTATTGCAATCCTGCGCGAAGAGCTGCTGGTACCGCTATCGAACGCATGGTAACATGTTGAACGACAGATGGGAAGTTGCCTAAAGGCTGGCAAGGGCTGGCTGGGTTAAAGTCATTAGTCATACTTAAGCGCCTACGCAGTGGATCCTGAGAAAAAAGTTTCTACCACTCAAATCAGCGTTAGAATAGTTGGAACGAAGGAGTCTATATGGGAAATGGGAATTAGTTTGAACTGACCCTGAATAAGTGAATTATGCGTGCAGCCATGTAATAAAGGTCCACAATGATGCAACAAATTTTATATCTGAGCCTTTTTGTACTACCTCCTCGTGTGCATCATTAAAGAATCTGTTGACTGCAAACAAATGTTTTTCCCAGTGAATATTTTTTTCTATGTGATTCTTTGGTTAACTCTACATTACAAACGAGACCTCCACCCAGTATTATTACTGTTATGTTTCGATGGCGAATTTAAGTATATAGAGGAGAAATAAGATTTAAATTAATTTATACGGTCGCCAGAGACTTTTTGTCACGCACGAGAAAACGATAGAACACGTACAACTGCCCAAGGAGAATTCAAAGTACAAAAATGAATGTAATAAAGGCAGAGGGACCGGAAATGATTACCTAATGGATTGAGCGGGCCTAACACAAAAACCCTAGGCTTTGGACCCTTCCTCAGATTGGCAGAGAATCCCAGTGGGGAAATCTACGATCAGGAACGAGGAAAACTTGTGCGGGAAAATAACTTGAAAATCAAGGATAGCATGATTATTACACACCCAGACTCGATAAATATTCAACGTTTATTTGCCAATTTATTTCAACATCAAATACCTGAAAGAAAGGAAAGAAACAATTTACAAACAAGCTGAAAATAGGGAAATAATTCAAATTTATTCAGGAATGAAACATCTGTACAAACTTTGAATCTAAACAGAATTACTGGTCACTGAGATGAAATAAGCAATGTGACAGAGGCCCAATATGGAATACCTCTCAAAAAAGGCATAAGAACAAATCAAGAATGGAATGCTTACACAGTAATTACAACTTCATAGCGGAAAACAATTCAAAATACAATACCAAAAATCGTTTTGCAAACCCAGAAAATTACAATAATGCATAAGCCTAAAAAATGAAACAATTTAAAATACACAAAAATTACAAAACGAACGACCTAAAAGAATTACAACACAATAACAGCGCTAGATTGCTACAATTCAAAACTATTTAGAATCGACAGAGCTGAGTAACGAATCAACTTTGAACAGTAAAGGCAACAAACGAAAGAACAGCCGGAATGAGGCAGCCTGCGAGATGAGAATAAATTCTCGTACACCCGAAATTTAGAAAAGGGATTGACAATTAATATACAAAATATTGGAGGGAAAATGATAGGCTTACTGGCTGAATAGTGCACAATTGTATACACAGACAGCGTGGTTTTGCGTGGGGACAACGCAGCAATAGGCTTTGTCAGTCCCGACGCGCCGACTCAACCTCGCAAAAATGTCGCAAAGGCCACGGAGTCAAAGCGAATTCCGCCAAGTGGACTACAGGATACGCCTTGTGCGTCCCTGCGCGAGTCTGCGGATCGCCAACAACATCTCACCTGTTGTGCGCCAGCCTCGACCAACGAAACGTCTACGACAGCAACTTGGACAGCTCAGGCCGCAAAACAGCGAACGTGAGACGCTTTAAAACGCGCCCGAATGCAAAACTCTCACGCTTGTGCACAGCACTCACATACCACTGATCTCATTAATTAAACACATCTACGTTACCACTCCGTTAGTGACGACGAAAAGGGTTGATTACATATCAATCCTGAGAACACGCACAGCGGTGCGACATAAAAGAACGAGGCTCTGCCCCGGCGACTACCCCATTACCGGCCACACTATCTTAAGAGAGCCCGTCATAAGCGCGAGACAGCGCTTTAAATAGGAGAAAAACGTCACAGCAGCGTCATATGACGCGTCACTCAGCTAAATCGATTATTTTTTCACCGAACAAACAAGTAATAACAAAGAACAAACAAACGTGCTTTGAACGAGAACATTGGAAGCTATACTGGGTTCGAGAGCGCGAAAAGGGTGATAATGCGATCTAGTGGCAAGCGGTAGAACTACCGCATTTCATGAAGTGAAATGGCAGAAATTGAAAACTTAATAACTTTTTCAATTTTGCAGCTAGAAAGCTGAACTTGGACTCATTTTAATCCTTAAAACACCTAAATTTAAGAACTTTTTACTAGAAGCCGTCACCTTTTCTGGTTCTCTTATAAAACACATATAAGGATGTTGCAAAATATTAAATAACTTTCATTCTAGTTTAATTATTACAAAAATTTTAGTCCCCTATCTGAAAATTTAACCATGTCTAGATATAGGCAAAACTGAATATTATCATAGCCCAAAGATTAAATTTGGTTGGCTGGTTTTTCTAAAAGTGAACAGAATACATGAAAATCTTAAATTATTTGTGGACACGTAAACTCAAATTCCACAACTATAAACTCAAACTAATTTACATCAAAATATAGCTTCTCGGATGTCTTGAGATGTCTTCTTGATAAAGGAAGCACAGTTAATCACACGTGGAATTTGACATCCTGGGGGGGGGGGGAGAATTTCAGTATAGGACACTGTCACTCACTGGTACACAGGTGTAATATGCTGGATTATTGCAGGAAGCTCCTGAAGCTTTGTGGTGGTATGCGGCACAGGTTGTCAGCGTCCTGTGCGAGTGGCAAAGGGCAGATCTTCGGCAGAGGGCGGGTCAAAACACCAGCTTGCGTTTTGAGTTTAATAACACGCACTCTGTGGTCTCGGCCAGGCAGGATTTCCAAAACTTTGCCGAGCGGCCAGGAGAAAGGCGGCAGCCCTTCGGATTTGATAACAACCAACTGGCCGATCTGCAGATCAGGGGAGCTGGTTCGCCACTTAGCTCTAATCTGCAATTGATTCAAATATTCATTAGTCCAGCGTTTCCAAAAAAAAGACCTTTGAGCCTGGATAGCTTGGGACACTTTTAAGGAATTGTTTATGGTAGGAGGCGGAGGGGGCAAGGCTAAGGTATTTAATTGCCTGCCTAACAAAAAATGGGCAGGAGTGAGGGCCTCTATTGAATCAACGTCATCTGAGATGGAACATAGAGGTTTTGAATTCAAAATCGCTTCCACTTCGGTCAAAAACGTGGTAAATTTATCCAAAGTTAACATTTTGATTTTTATTGCCTTATACAATAAATCTTTCACGGATTTGACCATCCTTTCCCAGACACCGCCATGATGGGGCGAGTACGGAGGAATGTATTTCCATTCGATCTTATTATTTAATAAGAAATTTTTCCACTCCTCGGGAATGCTTTTAATTTCTTTACCCATCCATTCAGCCATCTTTCGCTGAGCCCCCTTAAAGGTTTCTGCATTATCACTATATAAAACCTGGGGCTTTCCCCGCCGGGCAATAAAACGGCGAAGAGCGAGCAAAAATGTATCCGCAGTGGCAGATACGACAGCCTCGAGATGTATCGCTCTGGTAGCCATACAAGTCAATAATAAAATATAAGTCTTCTCGGGCTGTTGTGAATGGGAATTTGCTTTAACTAGAAAGGGCCCTGCATAATCGAGGCCGGTATGCAAAAAAGGAAGAGAGGCTTCCACCCTACAAGCCGGGAGTGGGGCCATAAGTTGCTCCGCGGGCCGCGGCCTAGCGCGAAAACAAGTTACACATTTTTTCGTCACGCTTTTTACGGCGCGAAGCCCTTTCAAAGGCCAGAACCTGGAACGTAGTAATGAAAGGAGAGCGGTCGGTCCAACGTGATAATTTTGCTCGTGAACATGTTGATTATTAACTTTGTAATAAAATGCCCGAAGGGGAGGATAATAGGGTGCTTTTGATCAAATATCAAATCAGACTGCTGCAGTCTGCCACCCACCCTCACTAATCCATCCTCGTCTAAAACGGATTTAAAGAGGAAAGCGAATTTTTGGAGGTAAGTTGTTTTTCATTAATCAGATTATTAATTTCTGAAGAGAAACATTCTGCCTGCAAATATTTTAATACCACAATTTCAGCTCGGTTGAGCTCTGAAGCTGTAAGAGAAAGTTCTTCATAATTAATTGATTTAAGCGCGGGTTTAACGCGCTTCTTTTTAGAGTTTTTAACGTCTTTCACGCATTTGCGGCAATTGGTAATAAATCTATTAACCCACCCGGTAATACGTAATAACTTATTATACTTTGAAAATTTGGTAAACAGAGGAAGGGGTGGGGCCGGAGCCTCGAACGGCGCCGTGTTAACTTGACACAACTCGAAAGAAAAATCAATGTCTTGTAGAGGCCATTGAGACATAGGCATTAATAAAAAAGCGGGTCCGTGCCACCAAACTTCACAGGTTATTAGTTTGTTTGGTTGCATGCCTCTCGAGGCGATGTCGGCTGGATTTAACTTCGTTGGTACATGTAGCCACTTGTAATCTTTAGTTAGAGATTGAATTTTAATTACGCGATTGGCTACGTACGGAGTCCATTTCGCGGGTGGTTTAGAAATCCAATTCAGAACTACCTGGGCATCTGACCACAAAAAGACATTGTGAAAACAAATAGAACTTATTTTTATTAATTTGTCAGCGAGCGTGGCTCCTAACAAGGCAGCACAAAGCTCCAATTTTGGAACTGTGAGAGCCGTTTTCACCGGCGCAACACGAGTTTTCGAGGCAATGAGAAAAGACGAATTGTTAGACACTACATAGGCTACAGCGGCGTATGCAGCGGAGCTGGCATCACAAAAACATGAAGGTTATTACTTTCTTCAAAAATAGGGATGTACCGAGGCAGAGTTAAATTGTTTAAGTCAAATAATTTATTGAAGAAATCACTCCATGATTTCATTAGATCCACGGGGACCTGCTCGTCCCAATCGATTTTTATTTTCCATATGCTTTGCATAAGAATTTTTGCCGTAATAATGCATGGGCTTAATAAACCCAGGGGATCAAATAACTTACATATCTCAGACAAAATCGATCTTTTCGTAACAGGAATAGGCGACTTTTGTGTGGAAAAAATTAATTTGTCTTCTTTCGCGTCCCACACGAGACCCAAGGTTTTCGTAACATTTTTGTCTGAAAGTGAAACAAATTCCTGTGAAGGCAGCAATTGCAATTGATCTAAAATATCAATGGCATTAGAACGCCATTTGGCGAGTGGAAAACAGCCTTTTTTCAATAGACAAATTAATTGCTTAAGAGAGTCGATAGCAACATCCTTGTCAGAGGAACTATATACTAAGTCATCTACATAGAAATTGTTCTTAACAAGATTCGTAGCTAGGGGAAATTCAACTTCATTATCAGATGCCAGTTGTAACAGCGAGCGAGTCGAAAGAAAAGCAGAGGCCGTCAAACCGTAAGTTACGGTATTCAGGCGATACGCTTGCGGCGGAGAATTCTGTTCGAAACGCCACACAATTCTCTGGAGGTCGCGCTGTTCAGGCGTAATCAGAACTTGACGATAAAACTTTTGAATGTCTGCGCAAAATGCGTATTTGCCAAAGCGGAAGTTAATCAACAAAGAAAATAAATCAGGTTGTACTACCGGCCCTGACGGCATCATAGAATTTAAACAAAAGCCGGGGCTGTGGCAAAATGAACCATCAAACACAATCCGAATTTTGTCATCTTTAAAAACCGGATGATGGATTAAATAATTAATTTTTCCGCCGTCAGCGTACTGATCTGAGGCGAGCTCCATGTGGCCTAGCTGCAAATATTCTTTCATGAACTCAAAATATTGAGTTTTAAGTTCAGGATGTTTATTAAAACGCCCTTCTATTTGGTAAAAGCGTTGAAGCGCATTCTTTCTGGAAGGCGGCATACTGAAATTGTTTTTGAGCAAGGGATACTTTACTACGTAACGACCCTCGTGGTTACGAAAAAATGAATCTTGAAAAACAGTTTCACAGTAATCATTATTTTTAGAAGCAATTTCTAGGGAGGGAATTTCTTCTGACTCCCAAAATTTTTCAAAGTTAAGTTGCTCTGCAGAAAAATTGCAAGAGCTAACACGAGGTACATTAAACATTTCATAGTGCCAGTCACAATGAAACCAAAAGCCGTATCCTTCAACACAATATTAAGTGATTTCGTGCGAGATAATTTAATCTTTCTGGAGCGAAGGCAATTCCAAAAATGTCGGCGCCTAGTAGCACGTCGACAGGAGCAGAGATATTAAACTTGGGATCTGCCAATATTACGTCCTTTGGAATGTTCAATTGCGTAAGATCGAAATCGTACGCGGGGATTTCAGAAGTAATTCTTTCCACAACCAAAGCACTAAGATTAACCCGGAAACTGTTATTTAACCTAGAGGCAATAGACATTTTAACCATGTTCAGCGATTTTGTAACTGCGCCGCCGACGCCAGTAATTTTAACTGAAGAAAGTCGAGGTTGTAATTTCAATTTCTTTACAGCTGAGTCTGTAATTAAAGAGTGAGTACTGCCGCTATCCAAAAGCGCACGTGATTTAACAAACTTATTTTGTTCCGTTTTAACAAATACACAAACGGTAGAAAGCAGCGCTTTAGAAACACACGAATGAACGTGGGCGCTAACAGTATCACATTCTGCGTCGGGAGCAGGCAAATCATTGTCACTATGAGTGAAGATCATTTCTTCATTTTCATCCTCCTCGCTAGTTACATTTTCGTGCTCAACCTGTTGTACGGAACCTTAGTTTTAGATTCTCTATGCAACAAAAAGTTGTGCCTATGATTGCATTTCCTGCAGGGTTTTTCTCCGCATGTTGTATTGCCATGACCTGCTTTCAAACAATTGTAGCAAAGCTTTTTAGTTCTAACAATATTATACCTGTCGTAAGGCGATTTCTCTAAGAAATCTTTACATTTCACAATTGAATGAGAATCTCTACAAAGCGGACAGATTTCCGCCTGTTCAGGACCACGAGAATTTTCGTGCGAATTTTAGGAGGAGCTAACCTCGCTAATTGTTTCTCACGGGAACGCTTGTCGCGGCGACGTTGGCGAGGCAGGTGGCTCTCGCTTCTAAGAAAACATATAATTGTTCTAAAGAAGGGTCGCGAATGCGAGAAACATGCGTTTCCCAATCTTTGTGAGTTGCCTCATCTAGCTTTGAAACAATAAGATATGAAATTACAGAGTCCCAATATTGGACAGGTTCTTTTAAAACTTTTAAGCGCCCTGATATTTCGCTTGAAATGATCTATCAAAGCGAACAAATTGGGAAGAGGAGTCCTTCGTATTCGTAGAATAATTAAAAAGGGAGGCGAGCAATCTATGCTTACGCAATTTGGTATTTTCATACCTTTCTTTTCAAGAGGCGGACTGCTTCGCAATAACTGTCAGCAACGTACGGCAGGCCTTCAATTAACCTAGCGGCGTTGCCGGTAAGACAAGATTTAAGGTAATGCCATTTTTCTATATCTGGCAAATCAGAACTATGAATAAGGGAATCAAATAAAGAAATAAAATGATCCATTCTGAATCCAAACCAGAAAAATCGGAATTTTTAATTGCGGTAGCCTCGGCTGACGGAGTCGCGGAAAAAGATTGCGACGCCGATTACTGAAAACAAAAGGTTCTTCGTATTCTGACCCTGGTTCGGGCGTCGAATCAGTGTCACTGTCAGTGGAAGGTTCCGGGGGCGGCTGTGAATTTGTCACACGAAATGGATTTGAATTACGTAAAGGGGTACTAGCGAGAGGTAGGGCCTGGCCCTTAGCTTGCATTTTTTGTTCTTTAACAGAACCGGAGTGCTTGGCCGCCAGAAGGCCCAGCTTGGTTTAAACTAGACAATGAAGCGCGCTGACGTTTAAAAATTTTGATCTTTTTAGTGGCTTTCGTAACCAAGGCGTAATATCTTTCCTCAAAATCTTTCCTCTCATTTCCGGGCTCACCTTGAGGGTAACACGCATCTAATTTAGACTGAATCCTCATAAAATCCGCGTAAATTGTTTTTAAATTTTCCAAACGAGCTGAAATTTGTTTTACATCACCGTATTGCAGGAAATTGTTGAAAACAGTGAGTCGTCCTTTGTAGTAGCTGCGGGTCTTGCAGTATTTTTCAATGCGGGCAGGCGAGCTTGATCGGCTTGTTCCGAAACCTCTTCTCCGGAATCGGTGGTGGTAGGAGGCACATCGGTATCTAAGTGAGCCATACTGGTAACTTTCAAATCCAATTAATACTTGACACAAAAATTAGAACATTTTCAAAGGCTGGAATAGAAAAATGCAAAATTATTACGTAACAAAATAACCCTTGGAGCTAAGAATAAGAGAGAATACAAATTATTAAGCATAAATGCAATATGAAAAGTGCAAATAAAAACAAGGTGAAAGCCAAACACCAGTTGAAAGAATACAAGGTCGAAGCAAAAACAAACAAGCACCAAAATTGTTACGCAATAATTGAAGCAAAGCGGACATCCACGAATTTAAAAATATGTTGAAACGAAGCGGACAATGTCAAGTAAGAATTTCTGAAACAAGAAAATCGAGCAACAAGGCGGCATCAAGTTATGACGCACAAATCCTGTCACGGTCGCCACTTTTTATGTTATGTTTCGATGGCGAATTTAAGTATATAGAGGAGAAATAAGATTTAAATTAATTTATACGGTCGCCAGAGACTTTTTGTCACGCACGAGAAAACGATAGAACACGTACAACTGCCCAAGGAGAATTCAAAGTACAAAAATGAATGTAATAAAGGCAGAGGGACCGGAAATGATTACCTAATGGATTGAGCGGGCCTAACACAAAAACCCTAGGCTTTGGACCCTTCCTCAGATTGGCAGAGAATCCCAGTGGGGAAATCTACGATCAGGAACGAGGAAAACTTGTGCGGGAAAATAACTTGAAAATCAAGGATAGCATGATTATTACACACCCAGACTCGATAAATATTCAACGTTTATTTGCCAATTTATTTCAACATCAAATACCTGAAAGAAAGGAAAGAAACAATTTACAAACAAGCTGAAAATAGGGAAATAATTCAAATTTATTCAGGAATGAAACATCTGTACAAACTTTGAATCTAAACAGAATTACTGGTCACTGAGATGAAATAAGCAATGTGACAGAGGCCCAATATGGAATACCTCTCAAAAAAGGCATAAGAACAAATCAAGAATGGAATGCTTACACAGTAATTACAACTTCATAGCGGAAAACAATTCAAAATACAATACCAAAAATCGTTTTGCAAACCCCAGAAAATTACAATAATGCATAAGCCTAAAAAATGAAACAATTTAAAATACACAAAATTACAAAAACGAACGACCTAAAAGAATTACAACACAATAACAGCGCTAGATTGCTACAATTCAAAACTATTTAGAATCGACAGAGCTGAGTAACGAATCAACTTTGAACAGTAAAGGCAACAAACGAAAGAACAGCCGGAATGAGGCAGCCTGCGAGATGAGAATAAATTCTCGTACACCCGAAATTTAGAAAAGGGATTGACAATTAATATACAAAATATTGGAGGGAAAATGATAGGCTTACTGGCTGAATAGTGCACAATTGTATACACAGACAGCGTGGTTTTGCGTGGGGACAACGCAGCAATAGGCTTTGTCAGTCCCGACGCGCCGACTCAACCTCGCAAAAATGTCGCAAAGGCCACGGAGTCAAAGCGAATTCCGCCAAGTGGACTACAGGATACGCCTTGTGCGTCCCTGCGCGAGTCTGCGGATCGCCAACAACATCTCACCTGTTGTGCGCCAGCCTCGACCAACGAAACGTCTACGACAGCAACTTGGACAGCTCAGGCCGCAAAACAGCGAACGTGAGACGCTTTAAAACGCGCCCGAATGCAAAACTCTCACGCTTGTGCACAGCACTCACATACCACTGATCTCATTAATTAAACACATCTACGTTACCACTCCGTTAGTGACGACGAAAAGGGTTGATTACATATCAATCCTGAGAACACGCACAGCGGTGCGACATAAAAGAACGAGGCTCTGCCCCGGCGACTACCCCATTACCGGCCACACTATCTTAAGAGAGCCCGTCATAAGCGCGAGACAGCGCTTTAAATAGGAGAAAAACGTCACAGCAGCGTCATATGACGCGTCACTCAGCTAAATCGATTATTTTTCACCGAACAAACAAGTAATAACAAAGAACAAACAAACGTGCTTTGAACGAGAACATTGGAAGCTATACTGGGTTCGAGAGCGCGAAAAGGGTGATAATGCGATCTAGTGGCAAGCGGTAGAACTACCGCATTTCATGAAGTGAAATGGCAGAAATTGAAAACTTAATAACTTTTTCAATTTTGCAGCTAGAAAGCTGAACTTGGACTCATTTTAATCCTTAAAAACACCTAAATTTAAGAACTTTTTACTAGAAGCCGTCACCTTTTCTGGTTCTCTTATAAAACACATATAAGGATGTTGCAAATATTAAATAACTTTCATTCTAGTTTAATTATTACAAAAATTTTAGTCCCCTATCTGAAAATTTAACCATGTCTAGATATAGGCAAAAACTGAATATTATCATAGCCCAAAGATTAAATTTGGTTGGCTGGTTTTTCTAAAAGTGAACAGAATACATGAAAATCTTAAATTATTTGTGGACACGTAACTCAAATTCCACAACTATAAACTCAAACTAATTTACATCAAAATATAGCTTCTCGGATGTCTTGAGATGTCTTCTTGATAAAGGAAGCACAGTTAATCACACGTGGAATTTGACAATTACAAAGGCGTAGTCTGACAGACTAATTTGAGTAAAAATAAAGAAAAAATACTCATTTTTACAATAAAACATTAAATTAATAGATTGTACAGGTATTACCTGGAGTTACAAAATACATTTTTAAGCCTTTTGTATATACATCTAAATGACTTGTCTCTCACAACAGCCCTCACTTGATGCTTTCTACACTTGGCTTTGAAGATGCATCCGCAGAAGTACCTTGTTATGCGACCTTATTTATGATTGGTCATCGTCCCCGTTACGTTTGTTAAATGTTCAGAACAAAACTTAAATGCTACAAGACAAGAAGTTTGGAGTTATTATTTATAATATTAGCCAATAAGAATAAAAATATACTAACTACAAAGGTGTAGTCTATTGGACGACGTGTGTTAAAATGGCGTATACCGGAAATAGGCACGCGCACAACGTTACGTATAGTTCACTAGCTGGTCACACAATGTAGGTACTCAGTGTTTCAGAAACAAGGAGTAAGAGGAAGGATGTGGAGAAGTTTTCGGCACTAGAGTGGATGGACTATAGTTATAGTTGCGTCGTTTGACACGCGAAGCCTTTGTAATCTAGGGTTAATGATTGGAAGTGGCAAGAAGATCATGCTACATGACGCTGCTAAGGATAGAAGGTAGGATTTTGCCCGGTGAACAACGCCAGTGCCCACAGCTCGTGACTCGGAAGAGGGAGTGGGGTGGTCCTGTGGTGGGAGGGGTTGGTGGTGAGGCGGTGGTCGCGTCGCTCCCTGGCGCTTGCCCGGGCGCAGGGCGGAGCGGGGCGGGGCGGAGCGGGGGCAGCACGCTCTATATTGGCCTGCGTCGCGAGTTGCTCCGACTCGTTACTGTGCTTCCCCGCCCCTACCGCTCCGCGCCCCGCCCCGAACGTGATTTGCCTTCAGGCGGCCGCACAGCAGCAAACTCCACGCCGCCCCCGACGCTGTCGTTGTCGGCCTCGCCGTCCCCGCCATCGCCGTCGACGAAGCGACCCCCACGGTTCCCACCGCGGCCTCATCCTCCGTCTTCGCTACCGTCATTACCTCCGCCCCCGCTCCGCCTTCACACGTAGAAACCTCACACCGACCCCTCCGCCTCCTCTACCAGCACACCACCGCCGACGCGCCCGCAAACGCCTCTGCCTCCGAAGCGGCAGACGGCCCCGCTGCCGCCACGGTCGTCGCACTCCTGCCCCCGCCCCCGCCCCTGCCTCTGCCCCTGACCCCGCGGCTCGGTCCGCGCCACCGACCACTGCTTCTCCAGAGCTCGTGCAGACGGCGGCGCTGATAGCGTCCCAGCTGCCGCGTTGCCGTTCCGCACCCGCTCCACGGCAGCGCTCCCGGAATGCATCCCTCACGCTACGACGACTAATTCAACCAGAGCGCACTGTTAATTATTGTAATGCCTGTTGTACACGGTGATATTTCCTGTAAAATTGTTT